>JARHVA010005317.1:455000-1055000 GCA_037957365.1 Torreya grandis | reverse complement strand
AAGAATGCCCTTCTTAACATAAGAAAAATGTAGATGTTTAGCCTAACTTTAGACATGCATAAAAAATAAACAATAAATCATATAGATGAACCATAAGATCATATGCATGTTAAATACATATAATTTAACCTTATATAAATTTATTATAAATGTAAAAATCAATTTGTAGCATAAGTTGTAGTAACAGGTTCTAAAATGTAACTTTTTGGCAATGAAGAGATGTCTTGAGCTCTAATTGTCATTTCTACCTCTAGGACCCCCAAGTGCAAATACATCACTCTGATCACATCTACATAGGAAAATTATATGTTATCTAATAAACATGAAATCCAATTCCACCCATAATTTAATTATGGAAGTGGATCAATTTTGTATGAACTTTGAGAGAAATCCATGGTATAAATTGTAGTAATGGGTCATGTTGATAAATTTTCCACCATTGGTCAAAGTTGCTTATGTGCAAGTTTTCAATAAGAATTGATTAATATATTGAAGAAATATTAAGTTATTTAAAACATCCTATAGCCTTATTAAATCCAAAACCATACTCATTAATATATCATAATTTCAATTTTTGGAAGAATTTTCTTATATTCCTCTAGCAAGCTAGTTGCAAGCAAGAAAAGGGTAATTTTAAAATGTTCATTTCATGAAGGAGAAGAAGAGTTAGTTATCATGGTATTAGGGGTAAATATGGTCCACTATTCCCTAAATATTACATGCATTAGTTTCAATTTATAGGGGCTTAACTTTATGAACAATTATTAATAAGAAAAGGTGCTCTAAAACCCTTCTTAAACCTTAATAGCTCAATTGTTTTAAGAGATGTGATAGCATTTTTGAGTTATTTGTTGAAAATAAAAAGTTGTGTGAGATATTATGAGTCATATATAACATTTATATACCTTATTTAATCAAAATGTTAATGAAAATAATGGATAAAGTTAAAGGTACACATTGCAAGGTTTCAAGCATGCAAGAGAGATAGTTAGAAAAGACATTTTTTGAGAGGTTTAAGAGATTGTTTGAATATATCTAGTGGTTGGAATTATAATGGGGTATATTATAGGTATTAATTCAAAAATAATTAGGTATTTAGGCCTCATAAAACTCAATAAAATAGAAAAACTTATATCTATAGGCATTCAAAAATGAGAAAGCACAAGCTAGAAAACACTAAAAAGTACATATTTTGAGTTTTACTAAATTAAATATCTTGAAATTTTACTTGGAGATATATTTTGATGTATTTTAATTCTTATAAGTTGTTTCATTATTGTATTGTACTTGAGGATAGAGAAATTACCAAAACACATGTATGTTCATGAAGGAAATCAAGATTTTCCACTATTTTGCTCACAAATGGAGTTATAAATGAGTGTTTAAAATCATTCCATGCTTATATAATGAAAATAAATTCAAAATATGTTTAGATAAAATAAAAACATCTCTAAGACACCCCCTAGGCAACAAACATGCACTTTTTATGAATTTTTATTTCAAAATTTGGTGAAGAGTTTTAAATATTTTAAAACTTTTCTAGGTTTGTCCCATTAAGAACTATCCAATGAGTATAATAGGAGTTTTTGGTGAGACCTATATCTTATTTTAGACCCCAATTTCAAATCAAGGTTTTTTTAGGCCTAGAGAACACAAAATGACATTTTTTGAATTTGTATGTGGAATTAGGAGTTGAAAAATTGTTTAAACATCTGTGACACCATGGTGATTATGTTATAATCCTATTTACACTCCTTTGTTCAAATAATGAAAATTCATCAAGTTATAGGTTTTTATGGTGTATTTAAGAAGCTTGTCAAGTTGAAGAAGATAGGCATATCCAAGAAGGAATAGTATGGAGAATTGTGATTATCCACTAGATAATACACTTTCATTATGGATATTTATTGGAGTTTTTAACAATATTAACATCATTTATCTCTCTCCTTATATGAATCTTTTGAGGAAGAAAATAATTCAAAAGCTTAATCAATGTATTTTACATTCAACAACCTTGCCTAGTCAAACATGTGCTCATAACTATCTGGAGATCAATAAAAGGTTAAGTGTGTTGGGTGAATATTTTGTCACTAGCTAACTGATGAGAAAAATAGGTCTCTTCAACCACAGCATAGGGAGATTGGTTGGCCAGATGTGCAGGTTTACTACATCAAAAGGAGACAAATATATCCTCTCATCAAGGAGAAGTTCTCTATAAATATGCAGGAGCTATATACTATATATATAAGCAGAAAATAACACTCAGGGGTAGGATAAACCATCCATCTCTCTTTTTTTAGAGATGATGTTAACAAATAGAGGAGAAAATTTTGGTGAAAATGCTAAAGGCACTTCTCTTCTTTTAGAAGTGATCTTTGCAAGAAATAGCAAGAATTCTTTTAAATAGTGATAAGTTATAGGTAACCAAAGGCGTAATAACCAGTAGACTAAGATGTAGCACAAATTCCCCACCTTAATCACCCAAGATTGAGATACGAAGGACAATGAGGGTACAAATTCATCCCAAGGTCCTTTACACAAAAATAGAATACGAAGGATAATGAGGGCACAAAGTCATCCCAAGATCCTTTACATAGGAATAGAAAGAAAACACACTAAAGGCAATTATGGGGGCACAAAGTCTCTCCATAGTTGGCTTCAGAACACCTTTTTGATTATTTTCACAAATTTTTCTTATTCAATTAAATGGAAAAAAAAACATATTAAGGAAACAGACATAAGAACAATTTCCCCAAAAACCAAGCTATTCCAGCACAAAGTCTGAAAAGTCACTTGTTTTCTTATTCAGATAATGAAATATGATCAACAATTTGAGCTCAAAGTCTTAGTAATGCCTTTCAATTTGGATAGAGTTTTGTTTTTTATAATAGAGAGAGATCTCTTAAAATAATAAGAGAGGGTCCAATATATAGTGCTCCAAGAAAGACTTGGGTGCTTTATTTCACAAAAATGGCTTATGATGCATTAAATGCCTTTAATGCATTTTAAATTCTATCCATGGGCTATGCTAGAATTGAGCATCAGTTTTTAATATGGGCCACCTGATGTGTTTCCTAATGTGTGCACAACTATTCACTCTACTCAATGCAAAAAAAATAAGCCGCACTATTGAATGTTTGTACTCTCCGATGTCCACCTGGTGGACCGCTTCACCTTCTAGAAACATATCCCATGCATGGATATTTTTTATCTTTCTCCATCATTCCCCCTTTCCTTTTTGTATTGCATCCTTATCTATGTGATCTAAGCCCTCAGGCTATCTCTTTGGCCGGTCACTAAATTTGTTCACAAGGTCTGTGCTTAATCCTATAAGGATTAATAATTATTTCATTATCGTAAATTTGACATGTTTGGGTCCATCATCATTTCAAAGCCAATAGCTAGTTGGTTTCCCTAAATTTGATGGTTATGGGCCCATCATCCTCTTTAGCAATTCCTTCATGTCTTTCCTGCTTGCTCTGGCCACTTTTTGTTGATCTCAGCAAGTGACACGAGGCATGTTCTACTGTGAAATAGGTGAGGACACATGGTAGCATCCACTTAACTTATAGAGGCTTTAGATGTCTTTTGAGAGTCCTACAGAAGATGACACATGGTAGCTTTTGTTGAGCTTTAGAAATAATATAGAGACATTAGGAATCATTTGGATTCATGTAGATGTTGACACTTGGTGCACTCTATTTATCTTACAAGGGACACGTGGTAAGTTCCATGGCTTTCAGAAGCAAATCATAATGTGTCTCGGTAGATGACACCTGGCAACTTTCACTTGACTTTAGCAACTCACCTGGGGCCCACCATAGACCTTACTTAATATCAAAACAAAAGAAAGAAATTGTGGAGGTTGACACTTGTCGGCTTCCATCAAGCTTTTCAAAGGACACATGGCATGTTCCACTGCTCTTAGAAAAAGATATTAAAACTTCTACAGTTACCACTTGTTGCCTTTCATAGAAATCTAATAGAATCTTATCAAAATAAGCTTTGCAACTTATAAGAAACTCAAAACATGGATGCAGACACTTGTCGCACTCCACTGAGCTAGAAAGGGACACGTGGCATGTTTCACTACTTTGAAACTTATTAGAAACTGAGTCCCAGTAGATGACACTAGGTAGCTTTTGCTGTGACTTTATAAGGGACATGTGGTGGCTTCTATTGCACTTTGAGGTTTGATCTTTCTTAGAGGGAACTTGCCCTTTGGGGTCTTGAGAAATGGATCATTTTCTAAGTGTTGAGTGTCCCCTGTGAGGGTACCTACCCTTCGAGATCTTCTGGGTGGCCTTCAAGCTTTGATTCCTTCAGACAAAAGTCTAAAGGAATTCTTTCAAACTTTTTATCTAAAAGAAATGGTCCTTAACAATTTTTCCATGGGAACTTTTCTTAAGGAATTCCCTATTCACTTTTGCTCACCACCCTCCACAAGGGCACTTGGATTAGTTCATTACCCTCCACAAGGGCACTTGGCTTTGGGGCACTCCCTTGAACCTATCGATTGAACTAACCGATTGAACCAACTTTGGTTTAATGGTTTAATCTTGCGTTTGAAGCCATCTTTTTGTCTAAGTCTTTTGATCACTTGAACAAAATGCATTAAACCAACTGCTCGTTGAACCTTTGAACCATTGAATTTGTTGAACCTTTTAACCAAAATGGTTCAATGGTTCAATGGTTTAAGCCTTCTTCTCTTTGATAAGTGTTTTGAAGCCATTGAACTTTGAAGTGGTTAAACTTTTTGAACCTTTTATGAAGCGCTTAACTCTTACTGATGATGTTGAACCTTTAAACCCATTAAATCTGTTAAACTAAAATAGTTCAAGGTTCAACGGTTCAATGGTTCAATCCTTGATTAAAAGCTTGCTGATGGACATTTTTGATTGAACCAAGTCATTAAACCAACCTTGAAATCACCTAAGTGTTGAGAGCTTGTTTCTTTCCTATAGAGTCCATAGTATTCAACCTGTGAAGTTTGTAAAACTGTGTCCATAGAAATGAGTCCATAGGCTGAGTCTGTAGATTCAAGCCTGTAGAGTCCATAAATTCAAGCCTATAGAGTCCATAGAAATCTAAAAAATCTTGAATAATGAAGAATTTGAATGCTCAAAATAATTTTTGAAAAGGGAAGAGAGGATTTTGGTCTGTTGAACCAAAATAGTTCAAATGTTGTCCCAAAAATAAGTGATTTTTTTGGGCGACAACAGCTAGCTCCAGTTGGGGAACTTCCTTCAGTTGAAAACTTGGAATAGTTGAGGGGAGTAGAAACTAGAATCTCTAGTGCCTTGAAGTGTGCCATTAGGCTATGGATTCATGCTACCCAAAAAGAAAGGTGACAAAAACAAAAATGAAAGCACAAAAATAGAACTAAAGACTATAAAAATATACATATGTACAATCTAATATTATTTGATACTTCACAGATTGAAGTGCTTCAGATGTTGCCCACTTTGAGGCAATGAAAAGGACATACCATCTTGATATTTTAGCAAGAAACTATTTTCACCATTGAGATAATGAATAGTAAATGGGCCCCTCTAAAGGGAGTCAAACTTCCCATGCATGCCCTTTGGTTCTCTCCTTTTATCCCACAACAAGACTTGATCTCTAACCTAAAAATCATAGTTTTTTGCCTTCTGGTTGATTAGCTTCTTCACCAAACTTTGATTCACAACAATTTGGTCCACCACCATAGTTATCTGCTCATCTAGCTCAGTCAGGTACATGATCCTCTTATCAATGGAGTTTTCATATGTCTGATCTTCAATTGCCTTAGCCAATTTTAATGCTGGCAATTCTAGGGTGATTGGTATCTCAGCATTGAGCCCATAAAAAAGTTGGAAATGAGACATACCAATTGCCCTTTTTGGTGTAATTCTATCTACCCACAAAGCATCAACCAATGTTTTATACCATGTCCTTTGGTTGTCATCCACCATCTTCTTGATGATAGTCATCAATTTCTTATTACTTGATTCAGCTTATCCATTCCCTTGTGGAAAGTAATCAGAAGAGTGGGAGAGGGTGATCTCATAGTAAAAATAGAACTGAGTAATATCTTGGGAAGTGAAACAAGCTATGTTGTCTATGACAATCTTGGTTGGGACCCCAAACCTGGAAATGATATTCTCCTTAAGGAAATTACACAATACTTCTAAAGTAGCATGCTTGGTTGGGATAGCTTCCACCCACTTAGTGAAGTAGTATGTGGTTGTGAGGACATAATCATGTCCAACACTTAAAGGTGGGTTTATAGTACCAATGAAATCAATTACCCTTTGTTGAAATGGCTCTTCTATCACCACTGGATTGAGAGCCAGGGTAGCCAACTTGGGTCTTCCAACAAAGTGATGGCATAGTTCACATTTCCTTACCCACTTGTTGCATCTTGAAAAAGAGTAGGCTAGTAATACCTGGCTCACAAAATCATGTGGGCAGTTACAGGAGTAGAAAAATGTCCTCCATAGGCCAAATTATGGAAGGACTTCAAAAGTTGGTTTTGTTGTTCCTTATCCATGCAGTGAAGGAATACTCCATCAAGGCTCCTCTTGTACAGGCCATTGTCCTAGAGGACAAAATTAGTAGCTTTCAGTTTAACATTCCTCCTTTCTTTATGAAACAGGTGGGTAGGACACTCACCGTAAGTAAGGAAATGAGCAATATTTGAATACCACTCATTTGTGGTGGAGACAAAGAGGACTGTTGGTGTGTTTACCACTTCTTTTTCTTCATGCCCTACTTCTTCAAGGCTATTGTCAGTAGTTAATTGACAAAGGCCCTTTCCACACACCAGCTTCATTAGTTTGATGACTAGATCAAACTCCTAGATTTTTGTGATCTAATTCCCCCTTTTGGTTCCAAACTCCTGCTGAGTTAATATAGATTTAATTGTGGTATCAGGAACTAGGGTGGTGGTGTGAGAATTTAAAATGTAAAAGTGAAAATGCTTTACTACTTTGACCACTGCATAGGCATGCTTCTCCATGTTTGAATACTTTAGCTCATGAGTTTTAAGAGGATAGCTCATGAAGGATATGGGAGATTCTACACCTTCTTCATTCTATTGAACCAAAATCACTAAAAGTGTGTGCTTGAAAGCATAACTTTACATCTGATGTAGGAGCATCATCACAAATTTCAAATTATTATATTTTCCTCTAAAATGTTAAAAATTAAGGAGAAAATGTAAAAAGTAAAAAGTAAAAAGGTAAATGTGGAGCTGTTGAGGAAATGAGGGGAATGGTTGAACGATTTTCAACCGTAAGATAACATTGGAGATAAATCTTCTCATATTAGAATATGCTGGAAAATCAAAAACTATTTTTGTTTTAGAAGCCCAAGTTGGGCATAGAAGTTAGGGAGGAAGTTCTAAAAAGTGAAAGAAAGAAAATTCATAAAGGGAGCAGGACACAAAAAGAAAAAAAAAGGAGGAAGAAGGATAGAAGAATGTAGAGAAGATAGCAAGGAGCGAAGGTGGTGTGGAAGACTAAGATAAGGCCTTCAAAAGGCCAAGAAATAGTTCTAGGTATGTATATTTTGATTTAATGAATTGGTTTAAGTCTGTGGATTGAATTATTCTGCATTATGAGAGTTTATTCTATAAATTGCAATGCAGTGATGCTAGTGTGTCAACAAAAGCTTTGACAATGTCATGGGTTTCATGATGGGATTGGGAATTCCTAATCATGATGTCTTACTGGTTTCCCCTATTTTTGGCCAAACAATTCTTTTTATTTGAAAGCGTATAATTGAAAAGAATAAATGCAGATTTTTGGATAGCTGGTTTTGGGCAAGAGTTGTGGATCTAAACTCATTCATGGTTGTCTGTTTTTAGATTATTATACGTGACCATTTCAGTATAATTACCCTATTCTTCTGGCCTCCCAGAGTAGTTCTTATAAATTTGGAGTATATCCAATTGTGTTCTATTTTTAAGTCAGGCGGGGAAGTTTTCATTGATTTGGCTAAGTGAGTGAGACACCCAACGTATGTTATTTAATTTCTTTTTGTTTTGGTCTATACTCCAGAGTCGCCAAGGTTCACTTAATGCTGGGAAAAGCCCATCTAGAAGGGATTAATAGATGTGAGGTGGCTTCCACAAAGGAACGTGACCATAGTATATACATAAATATATATATGTCTTGTTTGGACGTAGAGATAAACGTATATTTGTAATTTGTTGAAAGCGCAGAGAGGTTTCATGGGTCCGTTGAAAATTTTGACTGCAAGTCTATACGTGCTATAGAGGATCGGGACAAGCAGGAGGAAGAATGAAGTGGTGTGAGTTCTATTAGCAGATGATGCAGTTTTGCATGTTATATCTGGTAAGTTGTATCAAAGAACTTGAATGGTGGATGAGAAAATAGTTTCAATAGCATGGATTTCTATACAGACAGGCCAGATGCAGATTGGTTGTAATCGCATTTGTTTCTATTAGGTTCTTGGATAAGTCAAAGACCCGAAGTAGGATTCCACATTCCTATTTGCATTGATGTGGATTCAACGATATAAGTAACCAGTACCTTGTAGTTGGCGTTCATCCACCTGGGTTTTCATTACACACAATCAGTGTGCCTGTAACTGTATAAAGAGTTGTGTCCAAATCTGGTCCATTTCTTAAAGCTTCCAAGTCTACGGACTCTGTAGGGTCATGTTTGTAATTTTGTGTTGAGTGATAGCAGTCTGAGGATAGCGAATGAATGTTACACAAGTGAATGTTACTGATGGGTCTGAAGATGGTCACATTTATTTCAAGGATTGATTAAATGTATAATAGTGAAGTTGCAGATTGCACCCTATTTGGTATCAAAAAAAAAATGGAAACCAACAGTCAATTCCGACTGTGAGGCCTTACAATATTGCTCATCGAGGTCCAAATGGTGGCACCGTCTGTGGTAGCAAGGATATCAATTTTTTTTATGAAATCTGTACCCTCTTTAATAGTCCTCATGTAAGCTGTAGAAGAAACTTCAGGTGTTTCATCATTTGGTATCAGAGCTTGAAAGCTCTTGGGAATTGATAATTTGTTGCTGCAGAATTAAGAAAAGAATGATGTTATAGTTGTGACAGGAATTGACAAGGATCAATAGGACAAAGTGCTAGAAGAACCTGGGGAGAAAAGGTATGAATAATTGTGCTATTTGATTTGAGTTATTGTGTTAAGAAGCAATCAAGTGAAGAAGTTACAGGTGAAGAGAAAGGCAGCGAAGCCATTGAGGCTTAAGAAGAGAAGAAGCCAAGGAAGGCTTAGAGAAGAGAAGCTTAGAGAAGCTCTAGAAAAAGAGCAAGTGAATGCTCAGGAGAAATATCCAAAGCAAGGTAAGCTTGGATTTGTAATTTGAGTTTGATGAAGTGTTGTATAATAAGTTGCTACAGGATTGAAAGAAAAGGATCAAAAGAGTAGAATGCAAAAGGCCTAGGTGAGATCAAGTAGATTGTCAAAAGACCAGTCAAGGAGAAAAGGCTTGGGTGAGGCAAGGGATCAAGAGACCAAGGTGGAAAAGACTTGGGTGAAGATCTCAGAGATGGAAGCATTGTTGAAAGCACTGCAGAGCAGCAAGAGAAAAGCAAGCATCAAAGGTATGACTAATGTTGATTTTGATAAAGAAATTGCTAGTTTGAAGAAAGAATTAGCTAAGGTTAAGGATGAGTATGAGTCTTGGATGTAGCTGAATAGGAAAGCATGGTTATGGCCAATAAAAAAGAGGATAAAGTGGCCAATAGATCTCCTAGTGAAAAGGAGAAGAAGGCAAAATGAGATTGCCATGAAGAGGGAATCCCAAAGAGGCAAGAAAATAAGAAGGTTGCCAAGTGGGCAACAAGAGGAAGAAGTTGTGAAGAAGGTTCTCATTGAGGAGAACAAGAGAGAAGAAAGAAAAGATGAAGTGCTAGGAAGAACACTTGGAAAGATGAGAATGTCCATTAAGAGGATACTCATGGAGACATTATGGTCTCTTGTTTTTGTATTTAATGCTATTTTTGAATGGGTAAGTGCAGGTATGAGCAGCCTTGTGAAGGTCAAGAGAAGGGCCTTGGAGAATGAAGAGATTGGTGCAGGAGAAGACACCAAATGCATAAGTGAATGTGTAGGAAAGAGAAGAGAATTTGTTGCTATTAATAAGGTGCATTGGTTAATGCATGAGAGGGAAGAAGTAGAAGATGAAGCTGAATTCTATGATGCCATTGAAGGCCAGGAAGAAGAAAGAGGACAGCCAAGCACAAAGGAAGAGAAAAATTGCTCCGTGGAACAAGCTAACAAAGAGGTAAATGAAGTGTTAAGTGCTGATTTTGATTGTTATTGTGAGCACGAAGATATTAATACACAGGTTAGAAGAGGCAAGAGGAAGATGAAATCCTCACACAAAGCAGTCAATCATGGATATGTGATGCCTAAGTGGATGGTGAAGCACACAAGCAAGCAACAAGTAAGCAAGCAGGCAAGTTTACCTTATAAGATTGATTTTTCTCATATGAATGCACAAGAAAATAAGAGGATAAACAAAGTTAGTTTTTCCATATTGTCAAAAGGGCATGGTTACAGGATGCCTACATGGCTTGAGAAGAGAAATGGTAAGAATGAGAAACAAGTATGGGTGCCTAAAAAGGCCAAGAATGAAGAAGATGTAAGTGTTAAGATAGCAACACCAAGAACTCAATGGAGAAAGGTGAAGGATGACACAAGTACATGGAAAGGTAAGACAATTGTTTGCAATGAAAGGGATAATGATTTGTTTGAATCATTTAATGATATTTTTATGGAAAATAAAGAATGGAAAGTGGCTATGAGAACTAATGTACATCAAGGAGAGAGTTCAAAAGGGATGGATGATGAGAAAAGGAAAGAATATGCAGCAGAACAAACAAGATGGCTTCAAGCAGAGATTGAAGGAAGCAAGGAGACTGAAGGTATGAATACTGCAATTGTTTTTGATGAATATACTGATGTTGATGAAAAAGCTGATTTGTATGAAAGAACTATAAAGTGGATGAATGTAATTATAGAGGATGAAAGACAATCTGGTCCTAAGTTTGATATAGGACATGAAGATTTGAATGAGTTTGTGTTGAGTGATGAGATGAAGAGTAAGGCTAGTAAGGAACAAGCAATCCTTCAGGTTGATAAGCCCAAGTTTGATGAAGATTGTGAGATAGATGAGATCTCACTAAAGGTAGAGTTGAGAATGATAGAGGAGTTATTTGGTAATTCAAGAGAGATGAAGGAAGGTACAAGCCATGGTGAAGGTAGCATTGGGAAGAGTGGAGCAAGACAAGAGCAGAGCAAAGAGACAAAGGTAGTTTTGGTCAAAGAGCAAGCATGTGAAGACAGCCAAGAGGCTTCATGGCCTAAATATTTTTATTCTAAGGTGGCTTTTGATGTTTTGTATGCAGGTATGAAGGTTGCTAAAGTGAATGACATAAATGAGTCGTTGAAGAAGCTCATGAACCAAGAAGAACAACAGGAAGATCTAGAAGACATATATGAAGATGAAGAAGCATGGAAGTGGGAGATGGTAGCTGAGGAAGAAATGAGAAGAATGACATATCTAAAGAGGAAGAAAATCAAGATGAAAGGCAAAGACCAGCAAAGACAAATTCAAGCATTATCATTGACAACAAGACCTTGGAATCCAGGCATATAGTAAAGGCTAAAGTGTGGAGCAGCATTTCATTTGAACTAAGGTTCAAATTATTTCTAGAGGGAGAGTATGATGCAGGAGCATCATCACAAATTTCAAATTATTATATTTTCCTCTAAAATGTTAAAAATTAAGGAGAAAATGTAAAAAGTAAAAAGTAAAAAGGTAAATGTAGAGCTATTGAGGAAATGAGGGGAATGGTTGAAAGATTTTCAACCGTAAGATAACATTGGAGATAAATCTTCTCATATTAGAATATGCTAGAAAATAAAAAACTATTTTTGTTTTTGAAGCCCAAGTTGGGCGTAGAAGTTAGGGAGGAAGTTCTAAAAAGTGAAAGAAAGAAAATTCATAAAGGGAGCAGGACACAAAAAGAAAAAAAAAGGAGGAAGGATAGAAGAATGTAGAGAAGATAGCAAGGAGTGAAGGTGGTGTGGAAGACTAAAATAAGGCCTTCAAAAGGCCAAGAAATAGTTCTAAGTATGTATATTTTGATTTAATGAATTGGTTTAAGTCTGTGGATTGAATTATTCTGCATTTTGAGAGTTTATTCTATAAACTGCAATACAGTGATGCTAGTGTGTCAATAAAAGCTTTGACAATGTCATGGGTTTCATGATGGGATTGGGAATTCCTAATCATGATGTCTTACTAGTTTCCCCTGTTTCTGGCCAAACAATTCTTTTTATTTGAAAGCATATAATTGAAAAGAATAAATGCAGATTTTTGGATAGCTGGTTTTGGGCAAAAATTGTGGATCTAAACTCATTCATGGTTGTCTTTTTTTAGATTATTATACGTGACCATTTCAGTATAATTGCCCTGTTCTTCTGGCCTCCCAGAGTAGTTCTTATAACTTTGGAGTATATTCAGGAGCTTAATCTAGCTGAATGTGGTCTTTCCTTTCATCATATCCACAATATGATGAGTCTTCTCAACAAACTCAGGAATGAATTTTCATAAAAAAATTCACCTTTTTGAAGAAAGAATGAACTTCAGTCTTACTTATGGGTAGAGTAAGCTCCTGAATGGATTTGACTCTCTCTAGTTCAATCTTTCCGCCTTCTTGGGATACAATGTGTCCAAAAAGCTTCCCTTTTGTCACTCCAAAGATAGACATCTTGGGGTTAAGAGAAATGTCATTTTGGCAATAGCGTTCTATCACTTGTTGTAAATGGTGTACATGTTAAGAGCGATGCTTGGAAAAGATAGTCAAGTCATCAAGGTATACCACAATGAACTTATCCATTTCATCTTTAAAAGCAAGGTCCATTGCTCTCTAAAAAATGGCACTAGCATTTATTAGGCCAAATGGCATTCTTTGATAAGCAAAGGTGCCCCAAGGTGTGGTGAAGACAGTCTTGTGCTGGTCTGCTTCACCAACTTCAACTTGATTTTATCCTAAGAAGTCATCTAGCATTGATAACATCTCTGAGCCGGTCACTGTCTGAAGCACTTGATCCATGATGGGAAAAGGATAGTTATCCTTTAAAGATGATTGATTTAGATTCCTAAAATCCACATAGATGCAAATTTTTCCATTCTTCTTCCTCATAAGGACTATGTTGGCAATCCATGTAGAATGATGGGTTGGGAAAATTATCCTAGCATTCAACATTTTCTATATCTCAAATAGAATAGTACCTGATATCTTTGGATTGTACTACTAGGATTTCTACTTGTAAGGCACTGAATCATCCTTGAGAGGAATTTCATGGTGAATTTCCTTAGGCCTAAGTGACTTTAGATCATCATAAGAGTATGCCAAAATATCCATGTAATGGTGAAGTAGGTTAGTAAATTTGAGTTTCTCCTCCAGAGTACAACACTTCCCAATGTTCACCATATTGGGATCTTCCTTGGTACCCAAATTTATCTGATCAAACCCCTGGGAGGAGTTTGAATCCATTTTTTGTTGTTTGATGAACCTATCGTGCTTGTCAAATAGTTTCTCAAGAGAAACTAGTCATTTGAGAATTTTATTCCCTTTTAACTATAGGAATTCTTCACCTACGTCTAAATTCATTTCAGGAGCTGATTCGAGTTTTTGGAGCTTATTGCCTTTGAAGTGAAGATTTTCAAAGTTGTTTTTTTTCTAAAAAGGTGATGATTTGGTTGTCACCATTGAACATGTGCCAATGATTGGCATTATTAGGCACACTTGGTTAAAAGACCAATTTGATAGTGTACCTATTTCCTTTGAAGTCTAGGTGAGGAACTAAGAGAGTTGTTAAAATAACTAGTGCATCAGCTTAGTCATTAAATTCCCTGGGTATGCTAGAGATGTTGAAAGCCTCAAAGCTTTTGATTTGATCCCAGACTAGATTACAGTAGTGGCGTAATCTCTCATTTTTGGTTTGATACAGGTTCCTTACCTAGAAAACCACTAGTTTAGTATCTCATTTGGCATGATGGAGTTTAATGCCTTTATCTCAAGCAGCCTTCAATCCAAGCAATAGAGATTTGTACTCAGTTGTGTTGTTAAATTGCAACTTATATGAAGAAGGAAAAATATCTCCTTGAGGAGATATCAACATAATCTCAACCCCTGAGCTAGTAGAATAATTACTGCCATCAAATTTTAGGATCCAAACATCATCAAAAATTGATCTTTCCTTAGATTTCTCCTTGCTTAGAAGGGGGAATTGTTATGTGCTTTTACTGTGCTCTCTCACATCTTCTACTGTTCTATTTGAGCCAATTTTTAGACTTTCATTTTTAGAAGTTTCATCAGTTGAAACATGAGTACCCTCTGTGGTTAAGAAATAATTACCCGTGTCTAAAGATTCAAATAGAATTTGAGCTTTAGGGGCTGATTTTTGAGTGAAAATATATTTTGATTCCTTCTTAAGAAGTAGCCTCTACATGATGCCTTTGATAGGGATCCTCACTTTAGATAGGTCCATGTTCAATTCTCTACCAACATCCTTGTAGAAATATCACCCTAGAAGAATGCCATATGAGGCTAGGACGTTGGCCACCAGGACTGTCATCTTGATTCTTTTGTCTGGGAATGCTACAAATGCAAACTGGGCATCCTTGATTTGTCCCAGTAGAGGTACATGTTTGTTTTCCATGGAGAAACATCTCCCAAAGGTTTTGGTCAGCATGACTCCAAGAGATTCTGCCACCTTGGTAGGCATGACATTGTCAGATGCACCTGAGTCTATGATGTAATCGCTCAATTTGTGACCATTTATCAACAGGGAAACATAGAAAGGCTCTATTTTCCCAGGGGCAGCTAGAGGAGTAATGACAAGATTGTTTGTGATGGGCATATTCCTTAGGGGATCATGAGTTACCTTTTTAACATCTTGTCCTATAAGGACAACTTTATTCTTCACACACTAAATTAACCTATCCAACTACTCAAGATTGGATTACAAGAATTCAAATTTAGACATTTGAATTTTGGTCTTCTTGACATGATCGAGTATGTCAAATGACTAAAATGAACTAGGAATAGAGGAAGGGAGTTCATCTTTCTAGTTTTTAGGAGGGGTGGTACTGGTCTACAAAATTGAAGTTGAAGGTGCAGAGATGTTTGATGTACTTACCTTTCCTGCAATCACCAAGTCCTTTGGTTGGAAAGGTAGAGTGGTTCCATGCTTAGTAATTGAAACTATTGGTTGAGGTTGCTCCTCTGTCTTCTCTTTATCATCTTGCTGGGCTGATTGGTTCTTGGACTAGGTGAATACAATATATGATTCATCAACTGCTTTACCTTTACCTCTGGTTCATCCTGGTAATTCAGGAAACCAATGTTGGAGTCGCCAGCTAATTCTTCTTCTTCCTCAATGAAGATATTAGTGTCATTTTATTGATTCAATTTAGGCTGGAAAGAGAAATCAGATTTTATTTTGAGATATCCAACTAATGAATTGGTTGGTGGTGCTTCAATGGCAAGTTTCCCTTATGGGGGAGGAAGATGATTTGGTTGTCCTTGATTCTTGGTAGCATTTCCTTAGTATGACTGATTGGGAAATGTCCTCCTTGGCATATCTCTGTATGAAGGAGTTGAAGATATCCCTTGTGCCATTTGATTCTTGAGAACTAGCAACTCATTTGCTAGCTTTTGCACCATTAGATTAGTGGTATCTATAGATGGATATTGAGAAGATGAAGAAGATTTACCTCTGTTAGGATCTCTCTTTATCTTTCCTACCAAGATAAGGTCATCCTCCACTTCAGTGGCCAAATAATGAGCTACAACAAGGTCTATTTGGCCAGCACATCTCAACAAAAAACTCACTTTAGGTAGTTGAGAGTTGATGAAAAAACATTTGAGATTTTTAGGTATTGGCTCAGCAATTACAGGAATCCTATTCCTCAGCTTGTCAAAATTGGCTATGAAATCCCTCATTGGTTCATGAGGCTCCTTCTTCATTTGTGTGAGTTGAGCCAATAGGGCATGTGCATCTTTTGTAGGCTTGAATCTAGCTTCAAATTTGGCTTTGAAAGTGTTCTAGTCAGTCATAGTTTGGGCCTACAGATGATAGAACCAATCTGCAACAACACCTTGTAAAGTTTCCATGAATAGCCTGACTGCTACATCCTCATACTTCACACCTATTATGCCATAGGCTATGCTAAAGGCTAAAATATGTTCATCAAGATGAACTTTCCCATCACCATATAACTTGGGGAAATTTTACCTTAAACTATGTGGTAGCTCATGTAGAGGTGGAGTTAAATTGAGTGGGCCAAAAGAGTTACCCCAAGGAACTTGAACTGCCATTGTATGACTATGGAAAGGTGGAATAACAAATCTCAGAGGGGTGAGTATTGACAAAGCTTTATTAATAGTGGAAATGGAGGCTTTGCTTGGTAATGGAAACTTGACTTTAGTAGGAGGAAAGCTCCTGGTTCGTTGGAGGCAAGATGGTGAAGGAAATAGATCAAAATTACTTTGTTGTACCAACTCAAATGCAGGGTCAATAATACCTTTATCCCTTTGGCTTTGGGTATATTATGGATCTACCAAAGTGTAAAAATAAAAATGGAAAAGAACTGGCACTACTTCATCTTGAAGCTTGAGGCTTCAAACTGTGTGTTCTTCCATAGCAGACATAAAAGTGGAGGGAGATGATAAGGCTATAATGATAATGGGTAAGACATAAAATGGAGTCACTAGAGTCTATAATGGATAAGGGTAGGGACTGCTTCAATCTAAAACTTGAGGCTTTAGATTACATGTTCTTCCCTAATAGAGTCACCAAAAACTGTTGGGTAAATATTTTGTCACCAGCTAACTAATGAGTAAAATAGGTCACTTCAACCATAGTATAGGGAGATTGGTCAGCTAGATGAGTAGGTTTACTACATCAAAAGGGGACAAATCTCTCCTCTCATCAAGGGGAGGTTCCCTATAAATGTGCAGGAGCTATATACTATATATATAAGAAAAAAATAACACTCAGGGGTAGGATAAACCATCCATCTCTCTTTTTTTAGAGATGATGTTAACAAACAGAGGAGAAAATCCTGGTGAAAATGCTAAAGGCACTTCTCTTCTTTTAGAAGTGATCTTTGTAGGAAATAGTAAGAATTCTTTTAGATAGTGATAAGTAACTAGTAACCAAAGGTGTAATAACTAATAGACTAAGATGTAGCACAAAGTCTCCACCTCAACTACCCAAGAGTGAGATATGAAGGATAATGAGGGCACAAAGTCATCCCAAGGTCCTTTACATAGAAATAGAATAGGAAGGATAATGAGGGCACAAAGTCATCCCAAGATCCTTTACATAGAAATAGAAAGAAAACACACTAAAGGAAATTATGGGGGCACAAATTCTCTCCACAGTTGGATTTATGACATATTTTTGATTATTTTCACTAATTCTACTTATTCAATTAAATGGACAAAAATTGTATTAAGGAAATAGACATAATAACAATTTCCCCAACAACCAAGCTATTCCAACACAAAGTCTGAAAAGTCACTTGTTTTCTTATTCAGATAATGAAATATGATAAAAAAATCTGAGCTCAAAGTCTTAATAATGCCTTTCAATTTGGGCAAAGTTTTGTTTTTTATAATAGAGAGAGATCTCTTAAAATAATAAGAGAGGGTCTAATATATAGTGCTCCAAGAAAGACTTAGGTGTTTTGTTTCACAAAAATGGCTTAAAATGCATTTAATGCCTTTAATGCATTTTAAATTCTATCCATGGGCTATGCTGGAATCAAGCATCAGTTTTTAATATGGGCCACCTGATGTGTTTCTTGATGTGTGCACAATTGTTTGCTCTACTCAATGCAAAAAAATAGGCCACACTATTGAATGTTTGCACTCTTCAATGTCCACTTGGTGGACCACTTCACCTTCTAGAAAAATATCCCATGCATGGATATTTCTGATCTTTCTCTATCGTTCCCCCTTTCCTTGCTATATTTCATCCTTATCTATGTGATCTGAGCCCTCAGGCTATCTCTTTGGCTGGTCGCTGAATTTGTTCACAGGGTCTATGCTTAATCCTATAAGGATCAATAGTTATTTCATTGCCACAAATTTGACATGTTCATGTCCATCATCATTTGAAAGCTAATGTCTAGTTGGTTTCCCTAAATTTGATGGATGTGGGCCCATCATCCTCTTTAGAAATTCCTTTGTGTCTTTCTTGCTTGCTCTAGCCGCTTTTTGCTAATCCCAACAAGTGATACATGGCATGTTCTACTATGAAATAGGTGAGGACATGTGGCAACATTTTCTTAACTTATAGAGGCTTTAGATGTCTTTTTAGAGTCCCATGGAAGATGACATGTGGCTACTTTTGTTGAGCTTTAGAAACAATATATAAACATTAGGAATCGTTTGGATTCATGTGGATGTTGACACTTGGCGCGCTCTATTTATCTTACAAGGGACACATGGCAAGTTCCACTAATTTGAGAAGTAAATCATAATGTGTCTCAGTAGATGACACCTAACAACTTCCACTTGACTTTAGTAACTCACCTGGGGCCCACCATAGACCTTACTTAATATCAAAACAAAAGAAAGAAACTGCGGAGGTTAACACTTGTCAACTTCCATCAAGCTTTTCAAGGGACACGTGGCAAAATATACTACTCTTAGAAAAATATATTTAAACCTTCCACAATTGTTACTTGTCACTTTCCACAAAAATCTAAGAGAATCTTATCGAAAGAAGCTTTACAGCTTATAAGAAACTTGAAATGCAAATGCAGACACTTGTCACGCTCTGCTGAGCTAGAAAGGGACACATGACACATTCTTCTGATTTGAAACTTATTAGAAACTGAGTCCCAGTAGATGACACTTGGTAGCTTTTGCTGTGACTTTATAAGGGACATGTGGCAGCTCCTGCTACACTTTGATGTTTGATCTTTCCTGGAGGGAACTTGCCTTTTGAGGTCTTGAGAAATGGTTCATTTTTTGAGTGTCGAGTGTCCCCCGTGAGGGTACCTACCCTTCAAGATCTTCTGAGTAGCCTTCAAGATTTAATTCCTTTGGATAAAATTCTACAGGAATTCCTTCATACTTTTTGTCTGAAGGAATGGTCCTTAACAACTTTGTCATGGGAACTTTTCTAAAGGAATTCTGTATTTGCTTTTGCTTGCTTCCCTCTATAAGGGAACTTGGCTTGGTTCATTTCCCTCCACAAGGGCACTTGGCTTTGGGGCACTCCCTTAAACCTATCAATTGAACTGATTGATTGAACCAACTTTGGTTTAATGGTTTAGCTGTTCAATCTTGTGTTTGAAGCCATCTTTTTGTCTAAGTCTTTTGATCGCTTGAACAAAACGTGTTGAACCAACCACTCGTTGAACCTTTGAACCATTGAAATCATTGAAAATTTGAACCAAAATGGTTCAATGGTTCAACAATTCAATGGTTCAAGCCTTCTTCTCTTTGATAAGTGTTTTGAAGCCATTAAACCTTGAAGCAGTTGAGCTTGTTGAACCTTTGTTGAAGCACTTAACTCTTGCTGATGACATTGAACCTTTGAACCCATTAAACCCATTGAACCAAAATGGTTCAAGGTTCAACGGTTCAATGGTTCAATGGTTAAATCCTTGCTTATAAGTTTTTTGATGGACATTTTTGATTGAACCAAGTTGTTTAACCAACCTTGAAATTGCCTAAGTGTTGAGAGCTTGTTTCTTTCCTGTAGAGTCCATAGAAATCAACCTGTGAAGTTCGTAGAACTGAGTCTATAGAAATGAGTCTGTATAACTGAGTCCATAGATTCAAGCCTATAGAGTCCATATATTCAAGCTTTTAGAGTCCATAGAAATTTGGAAAAGCTTGAATAATGAAGAATTTGAATGCTCAAAACAATTTTTGAAAAGGGAAGAGAGGATTTTGGTCTGTTGAACCAAAATAGTTCAAATGTTGTCCCAAAAATGAGTGATATTTTTGGGGGACAACAAAGTGTTTTTTCTTAAAGAGAATTCAAGGTTAACAAAGAGTATTCATACATGAAATAATACCTTCTCTCTCCTTATATGCCCCATTTGAGCTAAATTTAGAAAAAGTCAAGAAAATAGGAAAAAGACTTCAAAGAGCCCTAGAAAGGTGGAGATCAAAACATGCAATAATGGAGGAGTTGAGTTCAAGTCTTGGTTAATCCTTGAGGCCCTATTTTCAGGTAAAATACTCCTTAAAAAATTAACATGTAATCTCTCTCCTATTATGTACATTTGGATCTAATTTTAGAAAGTTAAGAGAAAGAAACCTACATGCAAGATGCAAGCAAGATAGTTGAAGTTAAACACCAAGATGCAAGTAAGGTAACTAAAGTAAAAATTTAAGATTCATACAATATAAAAAGGAGTTAAATTAAAGATCAAGAGAATTTAATTAAATCTCTTCAAAAATCCATGTATGAGAAACTTTAACTTCTCAAACATTCAAACAAGCTTCTCTCTCTCTCTCTCTCTCTCTCTCTCTCTCTCTCTCTCTCTCTCTCTCTCTCTCTCTCTCTCTCTCTCTCTCTCTCTCTCTCTCTCCCCCCCTCCCCTATGTGATACTCCAAGAATAGAATGTTTAAACTCTAATATGCTAAATACAAATTTATAAATTTGGTGGATTTGAAATATTAGTTAGGGTTGAGTTGAAGGACTGAACTATGACTAGACAGTGACTCATCTCTAGATTTGAGATGATTTTATTCTCTCTCCTTAATTTTTTCTATATATATTTTCATTTTTGAGAATTTTATTAAAATATTATGATTTAAATTACAAAAACTCTACCAAAAATTGTAATACATCACCTTTGAAGAAATAAAGAGATGATTTTCCTCCATTTTCAAGTTGTTCATGAAGTGTGTGTCTTGTGTTCATTGATGTAACTTAGGGAATGGATATTTTTCTTATGTTTATGTTTGAAAATTTCACCTTTATGCAAAAAATAAGAACTCTTTCAGGTCATATAATGTGTCTAAGTTTTATTTCTACCTAATCTAGAAGTGAATTCAACCACTGTTCATTCCTTCCAAGCTAGTGTGAGTGTTTGTCAAAACCTTTGTGTGAAATATATTAATGTAATAACCATTGTATGAATATTAAATAAATATGTGAAAGTTATTTATCTTCCAAAGTGTTTCAATTATAATCATAATTTACCTTGACATTGGTGCATCACCCCAAATTTTTATTTTTATGTTCAATTTTAGCTTTATTAGTGCTCCTTTTACTATTTTAATAGTCAAGAAATCACAAACTTAGATAGTTTAGAGAGAAGTGTGTGAGTGTACCAAAGGGAACCACCCTTCATATGGATATTATATCTAACATAAGTTTACCAAAACTTTAGAGAGTTTCCATTGTATCAATAAGAGTGATAAAAAGCACACATTCTTATCAGGGTGCTCTTAAGAGTGATAATAGTTTTTGGCATGCCCAGTGGGACCAATATTCAAAGTAATTCATTTATTGAATATTTCTTATTTTTTTTCTTCAACATATCATCCTTTGGAGGTATTTATACAAGCATAAATGGAGACTCCAAGTTAATCTCATCTGGTATAAGTAGCACATGTGTTTAAAATTAGAAAATTAATATGTATCCTAATCAGTCTTTTAGTCAAGATGTGTATTCTATACCTTTGTATTCTCCATATCAAGTTCATGGTATTATTGGATTGACCTCAAATGTATCTTAATAATAAACATGTCAACTTTTCCAAATCTATCAACAACCCTATGTGTCCCTTCCCAATCCAACTCAGCCTCTTTGGTAGCCTACTTATCATTATAACCACCCTTGTTAAAGTTATGTTAACCCTAGTCCATATAGTCACACTTTTGCTTCAACACTATTATAGTTCAAACCAATCATGATAAAAAATGAAATGGTAATAAGATATATTGATAGAGAAGTAGATCTTAATTAGTTTTTCCCTATCCACCTCATTCAGAAACTAAGGGACATGTTACTACTTCTAAGGAGTGAGTGGGATGTTTTTTAGAAATAAAACCAACATGTCATAACAAATGAAATGTTAGACATAAGAGACTTGATTCAAATCATGGATAATAGGTTGGAGATATGGTAAAGGCTGAAAATATAATATGTTTAGTCTTGTATACCTCCTACTCCACATCAACCTTATTTTTCTCCAAACCCAACCGAAGTTATAATATGTCATCAAGAAAGGTATATGCCTATGAAATTTTCACTCAATCTTACCAAATATCCTAAGACCATTTCATCTTAAGAACTTTCTTAGACCAAGATCCCTAATTATGTCATGCTTGCTCTTTAGAAATAGCCTTTTTTCATGCCTATCCGTAATCAAGAAAAGGATAAGTGTATGGATTTCAAGTCAAGAGATATTTTAATTACTTAAATCCCTCCATCTATCATTAAATTTTTAGCCATACATGAAGTTAAATACACCTCCAAGTATGAAAATTTATTTGAAGAGTGGAAAGAGAATAATACATCTTCAATTTAATTCTCTTCTCCATTCCTTCATTAACATCATAATCAACCTAGTACTCCTAAAGTCCCAAGTTATAAATATGTTCATAGTGGTTTCAAACAAGTAAATAAAATATCTTTCCCTACCCCAACTGTCTCATTTTGTGAAGGATAATTATTTGAATTGAGGGAATAATATGGACATTTTGATGTGAAAGAGAGCTTGTAAAGGCTAGGTGATGAAGTGACAATTATTGAAAATGAAAATAAACCATCTAAAAGTGAGCCTCAAGAAGGCTATGAAGAGAGTGTTTATAGTTTATATGATGAAGAAATATTTTTATGGTAGTGCTCTTTGTCAAGGAGGAAAAACAGTCTTCAAGGGTAATGGGGAAAATGGTCTTGTTGAAGGAGTACAAGATGATATGATAACCCTCTTGTGAAAGTGTATTTCCATTCAAAAGAGTGAAGAATAAGATCTTGATCAAGCATGGCAACAAATGTACCACAATAGATTCATGGAATAAATAGACTTACTTGGACAAGTCATATGACCCCTTTATAACATTAATATGAGCTACAAAATGAATTTTCATTAGTTGACAATCAAAATTACATCTCTCAAGATGTCATACAGAGGTTAATAGACAATGTTCTAGTGACCCACTAGAGAATGAAGTTGTAATTGTTCTTATGGAACAAAATTTGATTACATTGGAAATTTTTCTTAGTGTTGAAGAGAAACGTGAGATGAGAATTTAAGCACATGAATAAATTTTTTTATATCGGATATATTTTTGCTTCATTTGATTCACTGGGATACAAGTCAAAGAGGTTGAACAATTAAGGAAAAGAATGGATCCAACTAGAATGGCATTTAAAAAATAGCAATTTGTTCTTCATCTTTATCAACCACATGAAGATGACATAAGAGGATTTTGTTTTTATATAGGTGTAATTTCATATTGTATATAATGGTTTATATTTTCAATTTCCTCCAAGTGCTCTCTATGCACATTTTTATTTGGTAGTTGTATTAGTTATCACTTTCCTCTAAGTGTTATCTTGCACAGTTTTTAGTTGATATTTGTTACCATAAGTGTTTATGAATAATTTTTGTTATTTATTGATTTAATTTTAATTTTAATATTTGGTAATATTTTCATGAATCTATATCCCAATGGTTAAGGCTACTAATCATGAGTGTTTAGAAGGCAAACATCCCTACAAGTTCACCAAGAATGTTGATAAATTTTGCCACCATTGGTCAAAGTTGCTTATGTGAAGGTTTTCAAGAAGACAACATTCATGGAGTTAAGACTCAATATGTTATCTAAAACATACTAAATACTTAATCAAGCCAAAACCACACTCAATAATATCTCATAGGTTCAATTTTTGGTAGAAGTTTCTTTTATTTCTCTAGCAAGCTAGTTACAAGTAAGAAAACAATAATTTTCAAATGTTCATTTCATAAAGGATAAGAAGATTTGGTTAAAATGGTATTAGGTGAATATAGGAGAACCTATTAAATCAATATTAAATACATTAGTTTTAGGTTATATGGATTAATTTTATGAACAATCATTAAGAATAAAAAGTGCTTTAAAACTCTTCTTAAACCCTAATAACTTGATTATTTTAGGAGATTTTATTAAATTTTTGAGTTATTTATTGAAAAATAAAATTGGTTTGAGATATTATGGGGCATAAATAACCTTCCTATACCTTAATAAATCAAAATTTTAATTCAAATAATAGATAAAGGTAAAGGTATAGGTTGAAGAGTTTTAAGCATGCACAAGAGATAGTCAAAAAAAGCATTTTGTTGAGAGGTTTAAGAGATTGTTTGAACATATACAATGGTTGGAATGATTATAGGTATCTTAAATGTCATAATTAAAAATTAATGAGGTATTTATGCCTCATAAAACTCAATAAAATGGCAAAACTCAAACCTATAGGCATTCAAAAATGAGAAAGTACAAGTTAGAAAATACTAAAAAGTGTATATTTTGATTTTTCTTAAATAAAATCTCTTTAAATTTGACATGGAGGTATTTTTTGATGTATTTTAATGTTTAAAATTGTTTTTTATGTCTATAATTTATCTTATTGGAGGTAAAATTACAAAACATAAGTATGTTCATGAAGGAAATCAAGGTTTTTCATTATTTTGCTCACAAATGGAGTTAGAAATGAGTGTTTTAGAACCTTACAAGGGAAAAAAATTATTTTATAAGATGTATAATTAAATTAAAATTATTAATACATAATTTTATAATAAAAAATAATTTTAAATAGTTTCATATCAAAGAAAAACTTCTCTAGGTCACCTTGTAGGTGGCAAGTAGACATTTTTGTGAATATTTATTTAAGAGTTTGGTGAAGAGTTTTCAATATTTTAAAAAAATTAAATTTCTACCCCATTTATACCTATAAAATGAGAATATGAGGAGTGTTTTTGTAATCCTATAACTCTTTTTAGGCCCCAAATCTAAATCAAGGTTTCTTGAGGCCTAAAGAGCAGAAAATGGCATTTTTAAAAGCCGTATGTGGAATTTAGAGCTAAAAAATATTTTAAAGGTATGTGCCACCATGTTAATTATTTTACAATAATATTTAAAATCCTATATTAAAATAATTAAAATTCATCAAGTTCCATATTCTCATGGTGCATTCAAGAAGCTTGTCAATTTAGAGAAGATAGGCATATCTAAGAGGGACCTGTATGAAGTGTTGTGATTGTCTATCAGCTAATGCACATTCAAAAATTACATTTCATGGAGTTTTAAACAACATAAATTTAATATATCTCTCCTTCTATTCCACATTTGAATTAGAAAATAATTCACAAGCTTAATCAATGCATTATGCATTCAACATTCTTGCTTAGTCGAACACATGTGTTCATAGCTATCTAAAGATCAAGAAAGAGTTAAGTGTTTGTTATAAAAATAAACTCAAGGTTAAGGAGTATCCATGCATGAAATAATACATTATATTTCTTTATACACATGATTTGAGCCAAATTTATAAAAATTTAGGAAAACAAGAAGTCTTCAAGGAGACCTAGAAAGGTGGAGATCAAAACATGCAATAATGGAGGAGTTGAATTGAAGTATTGGTTAATACTTGAGGCCCTATTTTCATTTAAAATAATCCTTGAAAAATAAACATGAAATCTCTCTCCTACTACTACCCCTTGGAGCTAATTTTATAAAGTCAAGAGAAATAAATATGCATGCAAGATGCAATAAAGATAACTAAAGTCAAACTCCAAGATGTAAGGTAAATAAAGTAAAAATTCAAGATGATTGAAATATAAAAAGGAGTTAAATGTAATATAAATAGGATTTAACTAATATTATAAATATATCTTCAAATATTCATGCATGAGAACCTTTGAATTTTCAAGCATTCAAATAAGCCTCTCTCTCTCTCTCTCTCTCTCTCTCTCTCTCTCTCTCTCTCTCTCTCTCTCTCTCTCTCTCCTATGCCATAATCCAAGAAAATAATATTTAAACTCTAATAGACTACATAAAAATAAGTGTGTGTTGTGTCTTCATTGATGTAACTTAGTGAATGATTATTTTTTTTACATTTATGTATGAAATTTTCACCTTTATGCATCAATTAATAACTCTTATAGGTCATATAAATTGTCTAAATCTGATTTCTGCCTAATCTAAAAGTGAATTCAACCATTTTTCATTCCTTCCAAGCTAATGTGAATTTTTATTAAGACCTTTTTGTGAAATACTGCTATGAGAGACATTGTATAAAGATTAAGTGAATGTTTGTAAGTTATTTAGCTTCCAAAATGTGTAAATTATAAGCATAATTGACCTTAAAATTGGTGCATCACCTCAAATTTTGAGTTTTATGTTCAATTTAAGTTTAGTATTAATCCTTTTACCCTTTTCCTAGTCAAGAAATCATTAAATTAAAGAGTTTAGAGAGAAGTGGGTTAATGTACCAAAGGGAACCAACCTTTAATATGGATATTATCTCTAAAATAAGTTCATACACACCTTGGAGAGTTTTCATTGTATCAACAAGAGTGATAACAAGTACACATTCTTAACATGGTGCACTTTTGAGTGATAACAAGTCTTAAAATGCATCTTTTTGGTAGTGAAGAGAAATTTTTGATTTTTAACTAACATTTATTCCTCTAGGACCCCCATGTACAAATACATCACTCTAAACATATCTATTTAGGTAAATAACATGTGTTCCAATCACTATGATGTCCAAGTCCACTCAAAATCCCATTTTCACTACTATTTAGGAGCATAAAAACACCAAGTACTTTTAGTAAGTTTCTCTTAGCTTCAATAATATGAAAATATTTACTAATATTTCCAACTGTGTGAAGGTGAAAGATTATTTGACACCAATAACTTAAAATAAATTGTTAGTAAGTAGTTAAAAATGAAATATATTCATGTAATACCTAAACAATTAAAAACATTTTTTTTATAATTGATTACATATACATTTTGCAAGTTAACATACCTATGCATTTAAATCTAATGAGCCACTAGGATGTGCTTTAATATTGATAGAATCAATAATAGATTCATGGTTTGACTCATGAACTTTCCATGTATTCCTATTTAATGGCCTCCCATGATATTTTAACAATTTAATATTCATTGCAAGAACCAAATTTTAATAGTACAATATCTTCTTGTGCATTTCAAAGTCTTCAAACAATAATAAATATAAATTTTTGATAGGATATTATCTAATCCAAGTTCTAGTGACTACCATAGACATAATAGGATAGTCAATATTTCTCTATCTATGACTAGGGAAGTCAATTTTTTCTTTCCATCTACACACTAACATAAGTAGAAATTTGTTCCCTCTTCATTGTCCTCTATAATAACTATAAAACATGTCATATATCATAAAAACTAATTTTAAATGATACTATCAAGATAGATAATGAGAATAAATAGTAAATATTGATGATGTCATATCTATAAGTTGTAATTCTGGTGAAACTTGATATGTGTTGATTGGAATTAGAGGTATACAACTCCAGTCATCCACCCATTCTTGTGATTCAAACTCATTATAAATAGATTCCATGCATGTAGAATAGAAACATGCCAAGCATGTTGTATGAATAGTATAAGCACCTGAATTTGAGCTATGAAATTATTGGAACTCATTTTAACCTGTTAGATTCATACAATCCTCATAGTTTTACAAGTGTTCTTCCTCTATTAACTAAAAATGTCTATGAACAATAGAATTTTCTTGAGCACCATGAAACATGTTATTATTACACCAGTCAACCATGGTTTTTGCATTGGTCAAATTATTAGCTTCTTCAAATTTAAACTCTTCCCTTGCAATGTCTCTTTTTTCACATGATCTAGCACTATCATGCTTCCCTTTTCCATGGTCAACCTCAGTAAAAATCTAAATATGTTCTACACTAGTGGTAAATGCATCCTAATAAACTAATAAAACATCTATTCATTATTGAATTATGATGTGCAATTGTCTGACCAAATGTAATGCTAATTAAAATTAATGTTCCTCTGAGTTAATTATCCATATAATTTCTCAAAAAAACTTGCATGTACTTCATACAATGTGATCAGTCATCAATAATATATAAATGGTAACCCCTTAATATTTTTTGATCTTGCTTTATACTATTAAGTGCATTCATGAATGTTATATGCATGAATATGGAAACTTGTGATGAGTTGTAGTATTGTGATTGAATTTATATTTGTGGTTTTAATGTGTAATTTTCAAAAAATTCAACTACTAAAATAGTAAAATAAAGTGAGAATTGTCTTTTCTTATCTTTAAGTGTTCATCTAACCATATATCCCTATGTGTGTGCTTTTCATACTCATAAATAATTTTATCCCTGAATTTGACCATAAATACTGAAGGAGGTATCTATTTTGTAACAAGCTCACACTTTTTAGATTATTTTCCATCTTTTATTTGATAAATCACAAATTTTTATTTTCTCAAACCAACTAATTCATATCTAATTTCACTTGTATTTTCCTCATGGATATAATTTTTTAATCTTGTAAATCTACTGTAAATGTTGAAATTTTCATACAAACATGCTTTATTATAAAATAACTATTCATCTAATCTTTCACACAAAAAATGGAATAAATTACCTCATTGGTTTTGGTGGAACTTATATGACACATTATTATAAAATTTTATCAGTATGCAAAGTATAATGAATATGGAAACAAACATCATAGTGCATTGAAAAATCAACATGTTGCCTACAATAATAAGTGGTCAAGAAATCTTCTTTATATAACCCTTCCCCCCATATTCTTATAGTTCCCATCCTTATTTTGATTTGGGAAACAATTCAGGTGATAATTTGGGTGATGATTCCACCCCAATTGATGATGGAACTTCCAGGAGCCATAACTTTTGCACCGTATCTCTAATACACTCACTGTTTGAACCATTGGAAAGATAAGAATAAGGAGAACATGGTGAGATGGAATTTATCTATGATAGATGTATTTTGACCTCCAAAAACCCAATGGAATTTACCCAAATTTCAATTTTAGTAGTGTAGTCTAAAAATAGTAAGTTTTTAAAAATAGTAATTCCTTGAATTCTGTATTATTTTAAATCATGGAAGTTGAACCACTTAATCTCCCTCGATATTGGTGACCTTAAACATCCTCCCCCTAATTTAAAAATGTGTATAAATTGATATTTAACCCAAAATGGAAATCAAACATCTCTTCTCAGAGATAAGCATATAGTTGTATTGTGATCTTGAGTAATAAAACATCTCTTCTCAGAGAATTCATCGTTACTATGTTATTTTTGTGTTATTTAAATTTTTTTCAACCAAATTTTTTGTGTTTTGGACCACTAATTATACTTCCCCCCTAAAATATCCCATTTCCCCCCTCCCAAACTTGCTCTAGCTTCTTTTATCTTGGGGAAAACGTTTTCAACTGCATCCTCCTCTAATCCCTCATCTTATTAGTCCATCTTAGGATAGTTTATAATTTAAGGTCTCAATTTTATATGTTATCGAGGCCCCTATTACTTTAAAGGTAGCCAAAACAACTATGGTTACACCACCTTTGGTTGATAGTTTATCCAAAGTAGCATTTGCCTTTATTGTTTCTCCTTCTCCTTCTCTTAAGGAACCCCAAGGAGATACCTAGGAAGACTCACCTCAAACCATCTCTTTTGAAATTTTATTATTTGAAAAGGATCTGGTTCTTAAATAACTTTCACCTACTCAAGATCTACTAACTATAAACAAATGTTTAGGGTTTTCTAAGTCATTCTCCCCTATATAAAGTGAATGTTCTTCAGAAATAAGAGAGACAACTTTGATCTTATAAAGGAAAAGGCTAAGGAATAATGGATGAAATTCTAACCAAAAAAGGGTAAGAAAAAAGCTAAAGTTGGAAAAGAGTTTAAATCTCTAGGTAGACCAACTAATCAAAATTCTAGAAAATCAAAAATCAAACATCAAGTAGTAAAGGGTAAATAAATGACCCTTAAACATTATCCAAGAAATATGAAATGAAGATCATCTCCTGGAACATAAGGGGGTTGAATAACCCTACAAAATAGCAGTTGGCTATAAATATGGTTCTTAATCATAAACCTAATATTGTAATACTCCTAGAAACCAAAATGTATGTGGATAAATTATTGAAGAATAAATCTAATATCTAGGATAAATATTTATATAGTTGTAGCAATTCTCATGGTACTTCAAGTGGGATGGTGGTTCTTTGGGATTTGATCATTTGGAAAGAATCATCCTTCTAGAGGTTGATTCTCATATTATAGTGTTCTTCAAAGATATTCATAGTAAATTGAAGTGGGTTCTTACTAATGTGTACACTCCTAATTCTATGAATGATAAAAGAAAGTTATGGGAGGATTTAATTGAGATTAGGAAACATTTCAAGGATCAAAATTGGATGGTGGTAGGGGATTTCAATTCTCCTTTTTCCCCAAGGTAAAAGAAAGGGGTAACTTATTACCTCAATGATAACATGATATATTTCAATGAGTTTATTGAAAAATTAGAGCTAACTGATGTTGACTTAAAATGTAATCCCTTCATTTGGTCAAACAAAATATTGGTAGAAATCCTTATCCAAGTTAGGCTTGACAAGTTTTTAGTTTCTCTACAATGGGATTTACATTCTACTATCTCCCTCTCTTCCCTTCCTAAGATCGGATCTAATCATAACCCATTGGTGTTCTCTAATGAAAAGATTTTCAAATCCAAAAGCACCCCTTTTAGATTCAATAAAATTTGGCTAACCAATCAAACCGTAGAGGATTATCTGAAGGAATGGTGGAAGTTCCCGATTCAAAGATATGATATGTACACACTTAATATGAAACTTAAACACATTAAGTTTAAACTTAATATCTATAACAAAGAAGTTTTTAGGAATATTTTTCTCCACAAATGTAGAATTGAGGACAATCTAAGCATAAACAAAGAGGAAATCAATAATTTTAGATTTACTCCCTCTCTATATTAAAAAGAAAAGGAGATTTTAAGTCTTTATCACAACCTAGAATCAAAGGAAGAAATATATTGATGCTAAAAATTAAGGAAAACTTGGGTCAAGGAGGGTAACAATAATACCAAGTACTTCCATCTCTCAAATTCTAGCAATCATCAGCATAATGTCATCTCAAAAATTAAAGGGGAAAGATGGTAACTGCTATAAGGAAGAAAAATACATCGAACTATAGATTGTTAACTTTTACAAATATCTTTTGGCCCATGTTCCCTCTCAAGATGCTCAATTAGAAGAATAGGTTGTTAATATTATTTAGGGATTTATATCCTAAGAATATAATACTTCCATTTTATCTCCTCTCTCAGTTGAAGAAATCATACCCATTGTCTTCTCTCTGAAAGGGGATAAGATTGCTAGAATGGATGGCTTTCCCCCATTCTTCTTTCAATTTTTTTGGGATATCATTCAAGATGAAGTCTACTTGGTTGTTACTAAATTTGTTAAAGATGAAATTATGATATAGGAATTCAATAATACTTTTTTAGTTCTCATCCTAAATAATTAGGGGTAAATCAATTGAAGGATTTTAGGCCCATTAGTTTATGTTCCACTTTCTAAAAAATATGCACTAAAGGATTGGATTTAAGAATTCAAATGTTTCTTGATAAATTGATTATAGAAAAACAAGGGCCTTTCATGTTTGGTAGACAGATTTTGGATGGAATAATTATTACCTATGAAATTATACATTTAGTGGCTAATTCATCCTGACAAGGTATGTTTCTCAAATTGGATATGAATAAATCATATGATAGATTTCTATGGTAGTTTTTGGATAGAATCCTCTAAAAGTTTGTGTTTAATCAGGTGGTCAAAAATTTGATAGCTTCCTACATTTCCACCCCCATGTTTTCGTTGATCATTGATGTGGTTCCCAAATTTTTTTCCCAGTAGGTAGAGGTCTTAGACAATGAGAATATCTCTCTTTATAAATGTTTATCCTAATGGCCAAAACCTTCAGTAGGATCATCAAGATGACTAGATCTTCTAGGGTCATTAAGAGAACCCTAGCAACTTTGAAAACTAGACCTTTAACCCACCAATAATTTTCACATGACATTTTGATGATGGGAGAAGCTTTATTTTTTGAAGATAGAAGCTACAAAAAAAATCCTTGAAATCTATGAGATAGTGTTAGGCCAAAGTGTTAACTTCCTTAATAGTTCATTATTTTTATTAGTACTATACCTTCTCTACAAGGAAAGATTTTTAAGGTCATTAGTTGTGTCATTAAGAACCTTCCTTCCTCCTACCTTGGTATTCCTCTTTTTGATGGAAATATGAAATCAACTTACTAGATTCCTCTCATTGATAGGATTCAAATAAATTTATCTGGATGAAAAGGGAATTTTCTGTCTCAAGCCAAAAAACTAGAATTACCCAAAGTTTGTTACAAAGTATTCCAATATACTTCATGTCTTTATTCATTATTCTTGAAAAAGTATCAAAATAGATTGAAAAAATTTGAAAGAGTTTTCTTTAGAGGGCAATGGAGGATAGATTCATAATCCCTCTTATTTCCTATAATAAAGCATGTATTCTTTTATCTGAAGGAGGATTGGGGATCAAAAGGGTGAGATCTATGAATCAAGCTCTATTATAAAATCAAGGATAGAGGGTGATCAAGGAAAATAATCATTGGACTAGGATCATAAATATAAAATACTTGAATTTTGGGGAGGGTTCCTTCTTCATGATAGAATAAGGTTTTGGTAATGGTTCAACCTTTTGAAAAGCAATAAGATCGGGGAAGGATATTCTTAGAAGAGGGATAAAATGGAAAATTAATAGAGGAAGTAAAGTTTATTTCTAATAGGATCTATAGCTAAACCAAACCCGATTATATTCCTCACCTCATATAGTAAAGCTATTAGCATATTTAAAAGAGTCCATTGGCCATAAGGTGTGTGACTATTGGTAGGAAATTAATGGCCAAAAAAGGTGTAAATTTATCCACAAAGAAGTTTTGAACTAGCATCAAAATCTTTTCTTACAAGAGTTAAATATCATTCTTCAGAACACTCACATCAACATTTTCCCAAAAGAAGATGCCCTTATTTGGAAGGTGGAACCTAGTGGATTATTTTAAGTCAAATATGGTTACCTCTCCTTATGGGACCAAGTTGAAATTGAGGACAATTTGAATTGTTTGTTGATTAAAAATCTTACCCCAAGATCAATGTCTTCTTTTATATGGAAACACAAAACAAGATCCTTATAGTGGATAATCTTATGAGGGGAATCCCAATTCTCAATAGATATGTTTTTTATAAATAGGAGGTTAAATCTATAAAAACATATTTTCCTTTCTTATTAATTTGCTTCATCCATTTTTCAGTCATTCTTCAATTTATCCAACTACTCTTGGATTCCTCCTAGATCCATTAAGGATAGATCTATCAATGGATACCTTCTTTGGATTATCCACCTTTCAAATTCTAGTGTAATTTGGTCCTTCTTCATATCTTTTGAGGCATTTAGATTTTGAGGAACTATATTATCTTTGATAAACTCAATCCTATCCATTCTCTCACATTCAAGAAAATCATGGCTTTTGTAAAACAAAATTATCTCTCCTATGCTTCATCCTTTGATGGCCCTCCTTCCCTATAATTTTCCTAGATCATTCACTTGTTGAACCTTAAAATCCTTGCTCATTCTCACAAGCAGTGCATTGATAGATCAAAGATAAAATGGATTCATCCTCCCCCCAATGGTTTAAACTAAATTTTGATGAAGCTGCTAAGGGAAATCCTAGACTGGTGGGTGTGGGTGGAGTTATCTAGGATTCTCACTATAATTTTAGGGCTACCTTTATGGGACCTTTGGGAAAATCAATAAACCATTTAGTGGAAGCTAAAGATGCTTTTTGGGGCATTGAAATAAAATTTAAGATGAGTATGGAATACTTACAAGTTGAGAGAGACTCTATGAATATCATCAATTTCCCAAAAGGATCATCCCAACCCTCCTAAAATATAACCAAAATAATTGATGATGTTAAAAATTTGCTTACCTTATTCAAGGTGGTGTCTATTTCCCATGTGTATAGAGAGAGTAACCAATGTGCAGATAAAATGGCTAACCTAGGGATCTAGAGTAGATCCCTTACCCATTTTCAAGGTGATGAGGAATTTTCTCATGACATCATCCCCTTTATTGAGCTTGACAAACATCATTCCATCGAGTGATATGATAGATCAATTATGTTTCAACACACTCAACAAAAGTGGAGGGATTTTCACCTGTGTAAGGACATCATGCCTCATTCATTCCTTAATATTTTGCATGTATGGATTAATTTTTAAATGATATATATTATTTTTAATGTAAATAACTTCAACATCACCCTATATCTCATTACTAAGGACCTCGATCTTGAAAATTGTAGTAGAAGCACATAGACTAGGATGGAAGGTGACCATGATTATGTTAAGCCAATATATTACATAGAAGTTAAGGAAGATGCATATGTTTGGAATAATATGATCAAGGGTAGGCTTAAAGGCTATATAAAGATATTGATGGGTCATCATGTGGCACTATCCATAAATTTTTCTCATGGATGGAATGCTAAGGAAGTCTGCATGTGCAGGCTGTGGCTCATGGTTACCAAAGAGGTCATAAGAGAAATAACTATCATGGACTAATTAGGATTGAATGTGTTTATAGATAAGAAGAGGAAGTAGTAAATATTCAACATTTTTTATATCACCAAGAAAAAAATACAAAAGTATCAAATCAAAAAGGGTTTATGAGGGTAGACTTACATAAAAAATGGTTGGATGTGTACCTATAGATAATGAGGTACATCACTTTGGAGGGAAGCACATGATGATTTTTTTCTCACCATTTTCTTCTCCTCAACCATTTTAGGGGCCACATAATTAAGTTACCTTTTTTTATTCTTGAGTCTCTTGAAGCATCAATTAATAATTTCAAAGGAAACCCCTCTATAGACCCAATCCATAAGGGGCTCATCCCTAGTAAAAAAGGGAGAACCCCTTATTGTGTAGAATTATTACCTAGTTAATACCAAATTCTTGAATTTTATCAACATTAATTATCAACCCAGGGTGCATATGATTTTCAAGGATGTCAGTACTATATATGCATTATTGATTCATATATTAACTTACTTTTGTTAGTTGTAGTATAATGATTTTTTATTGAATTCATCAAATAGTTATACTATGAAACTATTATAATATAAATATATAAATAATTCACACTTATGAATCACACATGCATCACACTTTATATAATCAAACTAATAATGAAATTAACTTACACAACACACTTAACTAAAGAGGGCTAGGATCTTCATTGCAACTCCTTCTAAGGGGGCCCTTCCTCATTCACAACTGAGTTCTAATCCTTATTAGAGAGATTTTTAAAAGCTTATTAAATAATTAACCTTATCATTACTCAGATATATATAAATTAAATATTGCTATAAAAGATTACAATATTCATAATGCAGTGACTTATATAATTCTACTATCATCTCTCCAACCACTAATCTAATCTAGGTTCTACCATTAAATATAGAAGGTATTTTATTATCTTTTAACCAAAAACACTAAACTAGGGAAAAATATAAATACTTAAGAACTCGCTCAATTAACGTTAAGGTTGTTAGTAACTGAAGTTACTTATTTTAGGCCTAACTACATTGAGTACAATGTTTATTATTTTTCTATTTTACTTCCTTTTATCTTCTTCTCATTGTCCTTGTCTTTATCATCTTTAGAAACAAATCCAAGTTTCCTTGCATGTGAGATTCCATACAAAAACTATGGTCATTTTCAATCATTCATTTGATTTTAGAGATAGTTGGATATGTCCTTAAGATCTTATCATAATAATAGTTTTGTTCTATGTAGTGGTTTTGGGTAACCAATAATAGGTGGCATCCTATAGTTGCTATGGGCAATCTATAATGGATATGGGAAACCTATATGTGGAATCATATAGTTTTTATGGGTAGCCTATAAGTGCAAGCTAGTAGTGGCTATAGGTAACCTATAGGTGGAAGCCTACAGTTACTACAGGTAGCCTGTAAGTGTTGTGTCCAAAAAAGATTCATGTAGCCTTACGTTACCCTTCAATTTTTTGTTAAATAAAGTTACATGAGTATAATATAATCAATTAAAAAGCATCATTAATTCATAAAATAACATATATATATATATATATATATATATATATATATATATATATATATATATATATATATATATATATATATATATCAATTCACACACAAAATCATAAATTTATTCATTCATTTTCATGAGTCATGGATGGTTATGGGGATTTACATAGAAAAAGATATATGCTAATTATGAATGAGGCTATAAAATAGAGAAATTGGTGACCTCATTACCCCTCTGGTCTAAATTTTTAACAAAGGACATTCATATCTTAAGTGAGCATGAAGAATTTGGTAGGGAGGATGATTTCTTCTTAGATACAGAAGTTGAGCATGCAAGTGGAAAGAATAAATTTGTTGGTTCTAACAATATGTATGGGGATTTTAAACCTAGTGGTAGTCAAAAAGGGGTTTCTAAAATTATCACTCCCATCATTACTAGGGGTTGGCCCTCCTTCAACTTCAAGATGAAAGAAGATATTGAATAGTCCTTTGAAAAACTACAAACCAAAGTGACAATTTAGAATATTTTATGTATGTAAATAATTGATGAGTTTGAGAAGTTGAAAATTTTATTGGTTCTTGGTGATTCTACCTTAGGGAAGGATGACTTGTGGCAGGACAAGGAGAAAGATGTGATGGCTAAGCATACCCCCCATGGGAAAAGAACCACCCATGGTGGCAGAAATGATGAAGCTAGGAAGGAATCTTAGTAGGTGATGGAGGATTCCAAGTCTACTAGGATGAAATGGAAGAGACCAAATTTATAAACTATGTAGGGTATTTGAAAGTTGACTAAAGGAGAAAAGAAGAAAGTGGAGAACATAGGGACTAACTATTATCAATCAAGAGTGCCCTTATGAGAAAGTGTGAAATTTCTCACTTCTATTGGAACATGTAATATATCTAAATTATGGGTGACCTTAGGAAGGAGAGGATCTCTAGAGAGGTTTAGTTCCCTTGGTTCTCTCACTAAAACTAACTTTCAAACTACTACCTATTAATTATGGCAAAGAAAAGGGTTCAAAGGATATTGCTTGCAATGAAACTAAAATAAAAATGGAAATGAAATGTGATGCACCATTTATTTTTTTTGAGATATTATGATTTAAATGATACTTATGTGAGAGGGATAAATATTACACACATTCACTATACCCAAGTAAGATTTCTATAATAGTGTTTCATAATAAACACTTAAGAAATTTGACTTGTGCAAGGAAGGGACTAAACTAACATCAAATAAATGAAATTAATATTTATTTATACACTTATAATGACCTTTATAACATCAAAAATATCTCATGAAGGTAAAAAAACTAGAAAATAACAAATAAAAACAAGTATTTCACTAAGCTATATCAATGGCAAGCACATACAGTTCATTAGAAAAGACCTAAAAATTGAGGAATTTAGATTATTATTGCTCTCAAAAGATTAATAATTTTTTTGTAAGAATTTAAAAATAACCCAAAAATAAAATATTCTATTTAAATTTTTAAAAAATGAAACATATAATAAAGAAATGCTTGGAGACAAAGCAGCCCCAAAGTAGGGGACTTCAAACTTGGTCAAAAAGCTCCTCCAAAAGTGCTATGTAGAATTTTTGCCATCTAAAAATTTGGTCCCTCATATGGTGGCACGAAAAATAATTTTTTTCAATGTTTATTCAGTTTATGGGACTTATCATAATGTTTTTTCAAGCTTATAGCACTTGGAGAGTGCCTAGATTATTGCACCAACCCCTAGATTTTAACCTTCTTGTCTCCTTTGATGAATGAGTCTCCACCATGGATGTAGGACTTAAATTACCTTAAATTACTTGGTTTTAACCCTTATATATCTCATTAATGAATCTTAAACACTTGGAACAAGGTTTTTGTAAGACTTCTTCAACCCCTATGGACTTTGTCTTCCTATGAGGCATTAGAAGGAGATAGAGTCCTATTTGAGCTTGTAGGGCCTTTAAAATATGTTTCCATTAATTAATACCCATTAATTAATTTTAAAATGATTTAATATGGCGTTACATATCATTAATTAACTTTATAATTCTGTATAAAGAGTCATATGCACTTATTTAGTCTTCAAACTCCTTGAAATGCTCATTTTACACTAAGATGTAGAAAGAAAAGGAGGAGTTTTATTAAATTATACTTCAAAAATTCATATCTAAACCATGGAAGGAATATTTATGGCGTGATATACCTATTTAAAGGTTATTATATGCATCAACCACTCCAAAAAACTTGATTTGACACCCAAACTATGCATTTTCCATGAATTCCTTGTAGCCCTCTTTCAATTAAAGATCCTTGTTTGGGATAATATGGGAGTGATGATGATAAAAAAAGAATTTTTATAGGTATATTATATCCTCCAACATATCCATACCAAATTTTGTGGCCAAAATCCAAGTTTACACATATTTTCTAGCCCATTATCCTTGCCAAATTATGCCTAATCAACCCTTTAGCCCTAGAAAGTGAATTTTTTCTACTGGGAGCTCACACATGTGTGAAACATTAAAAAAGTGTTTGATTAAATTTTATCATTCCCCCACCATTATTCCTATCAAATTTTTAGGTCTAGAATAACTTAGAAGTACTAGAACCATGAAATAGCCTTTGGAAGGCTTGCCCTTTTGAGGCATTTTCTAACTGGCCCAAGAATTGAATGGTTTGGGTACTTATGGATGATTTATTTTATTTTTTTGAGTTTTATCAGGTATAAAATTCCCAATCTATCCTCCCAATTTATTCTCATCCTTACACACTCCTTGGATCACTCATTTTATCTCAAAAACATCAAAAAGTAACATTTTTATACAATTTTGTACAAGTGAAGATACAATAAATTCTCATGTAGAGGACCCTATAGGAATCCGCTACAACCTCTGGTAGGTTTTAGGAGGAAAATATGTGATTTTGTGGAGTCTCCAACTCAAACTTTGAAAATAGGTCCAAATTGGGGCTTTAGGATCTTTCCACCCTTAGCCTTTGTCCATAGAGTTATGACGTTAAATTTTCAAACCAATTCCACAAAGTAGTATCTCAGGACCCTATCCAAATTTTCCATGCTCCTTAAGTTCTGATGCAAAGTATCCAAGAATATATGAGTAATCTAAATTTCTTACTCAAGCTTGGTTCTTCAATTTGCATAAACCTAATGTGGTTTTAAGCCCAAAAATGGTTTTCTTGTGTTTTATCTAAAAATTATAAGATTGAAAACACCTTATAACTCCAAAAAAACATGTTCAAACTCATTATAATTTTCACCTAATATTGGAGATGAATTTGACCCCTTAGTTGGGCTTTAGGCCTAGTTGAGACCATGTAGGCATGCTTGCACCTTGTGAGTTTTAAACCACCAAGTTGTGTTTCCAACCTATATACATGGTTATTAATGTTTTACCATGTTTATTACATATCTCCACACCTTCTTAGAGAGTTTAATCACCCTAAAACTTTCTTTCTCATCATTCCCCTTCAAAACCTATAGATTTGCATACAAGGGAGGGCCCTCTATTTGAGATAAAATAGAGGGAACTTCATTTGTTTCCTTAGACAAATTAAGTATGGTAGAGTCTTCTCCAAGTCACATATATTATCTATGTTGAGTTTCAGCCCTTTAACATACCATTATACCCTTTAAATACATGAAAAACCAAGACAAACTCCTAGGAAAGCTTATTGCATGTAGGGTTTAGAATATAAACTATGAGATCTTGTTTTGAGGCCTCTCTCTACATTATTTTCATGTCATAAGAGTCCCTTTAGATATAAAACATCATATTGGAGGTATTTCAAACACACCTAACATCTCAACCCCTACCAATGCTTCTCATTTCACACCTCTCCACCTAGCTAGTCTAGACTACAGATTGTGTTCCTATTTGGAGGTTGACCCTTGTAGGTGTATCTAGATGGTTTAGGCCTAAGAAATAATGAATAATAACTTATTTAAGACTTCCAAGATCATTTCAAAATAATATATGTCATTTTAACTCATCCTTCTCATGCTCAAGCCATGATATCATCAAAAATCCTAATTATTTTGCTCTTTGCCCATTGTAGTCATCCCATATTATAGGTGGTCCTCTTTTCCATTGTATAGGCATATAGGATGCATTTGGGGTTGCCTATAGGTTATATTTATTATTTAAATGACAAAAATATCATACTTTCCTTTATATTTTCCATTGAATAACAAACCTTTGATTATCTTCATGAAACATAGACTCACAAGCCATTACCTCATTCCAATTAAACCTCCACATATATGACTTGATTGTATATGATGGTGATTTGTTTCTATATAAATAGTGATAGACATGGAATTTATTGGAGTTTTTAATACTGTATAATGTGATTGGAGAAGATAATAATACCTCTCACTGATATGTGATCTTAAAACCATTTCAAAACCCTCCTCTCAAGGGCAAACCCTTGAATAAAACCTTAAGCACTATTTACACCTACCTAGCTATAAGATGTGAATTTCAATCTTGATGCAAGATTAGTGACTCTAAAAAGATTATGTCATGATAAGATACCTTATTTAGATTATTAAACCTTCTTGAATGCTCATCTCCACCTCACCTTCATGGTCACACTTTAAAACCCTCTAAGATCATGCCTCTTTGTTGACCAAGCCCTTGTCACTATAGGTGAGGTATGTACAAGCCTGTAGGTGAGTTTTATGGATGATTAGAGCACTTATATTGAAACCCCTTATGTTCATTTCATGGAATTTCAAAATTAATTATATGGTGATTTGTCCATGCTTGATCGAGCCTTTTTAAGCCTTGAGAGTGCCTTAGGACCACCCTTGAGCCACACTACTATAGGTCATCACCCCAAAGTAAGCCTGTAGGTTCTCATAATGGGTTGTAGGTGTATACCTTGAAAGGGAATGACTTCCTTTTACATTTTTAAAAATCCTCAACTATCCTTCTTATGAAATCAAGTCATATAAAAACCTTCCTATATCACTATGTTTTACCTCCTTTTTACCACTTTGATAAACCTTAAGGGTATAGTGACCATGACCATTATAGGTTTTAGCCCAAGACATACTAGTAGGTGCCCATAAAGGCACTTGGCCCTTTGTTGTTACCTCCATAACTGATTAGACTCACACATGAGTAAAAAACCTTTGAACCTTAATGATTGCCACTATAGACTAAACTATGAATTTGTTATGATAAAAATAAACCTTGAAGGTGACCATGTTATTCTTTTCTAACTATAGTTGTATGAACAATGACTGTATATAAACCTTAAGAAAGGATTTAACATGATTTGACCCTTTATAAGATACCCTATTTTTTTTGATAAGGTCATTATATATAGACCATCATGATGGAAACCTTCATTTCAATATTTAGTTTATGTTTTTCATGGAAAACACAACTATGGCACTCCTTTGATATAGGTCTATATCCTTGACATGATGTCAAATGACTATCTTCACACCTACTCTCACCTCCTTGGTGATTTCCTCCTCATATTTCTTTATTAGCATAGATACTTATTCCTCTTTAGACCTTGATGAAACCCTTTCTCACCTTGAATCCTCATTAACCTTCATGGTCACATCACACTTTCATTTTAAGCCACTTATTTTAGGTGTCTTTTCTTGATTGTACTTGATGTTCCATTAGCCTAGAACCTATTTTTCATAGTTTCTAATGATGGTTCAACAAAACATTAGCACTTTGATGGTGATATCATGGAATGGAGATGGTGAAGGGGTGGTAGGGATGAGGGATGTTGGAAAACATGGAGGGAATATCTAAAAGACACAAACATAATGGAGAACATAGTGATAAGACAATGGTATGGGTTGGATGGGATGGATGTTGATACCTACATTGTAAGACTCTATGATGACCTTTGAATCCTTAGAACCTTCTCAATTTCCTAGAACCATTTACCCTAAATATATTTTCTCACCTTAATATATTTGGGTGTAAGGCTATTTGAAGCCAAGATCCTATAAAGAACACTAAAAAAGAGTAGTGATTAATCACCAAAATTAGAGACCTCAAACTATCAAGCTCCTCTAGTCACATCTTTTTCATTTCTTGCAAGGTTCAACCCCTAGAAGAGGGATACCAAATAGAACCATTTATATTGATCTAAACCCTCATTTCACCTCTTATGGAAGTTCCCAAAAATTTATAGGGTCACTATTTGTAAATTTTAAGGTAATTAGTCCCTAAACCTATTTTCTCCCATCATATACCATGGCTCAACTTTGCTAGCTTATCCATGACCTTGTTGTGATTGTTAAGGTATCTTAAACTAACCAAGACCTTTTTCAAGCTCCTAAACATATTTATGTGCCTCATTTTAGATGTATATATCCCTATTAAGACACCTATAGGTGTACTTCGTTATGCACAGGACAATAAATAGTGAGATATCCAACAACCAAAATTAATATCCCTTAAGTCATATATATTTGGAAGGATTTGAAACTATATAAAATTATTTATTCCCATGTGACTACTCATGTGAGGCACTTGTAGGTGTTAATTGGAGTTTGGGCTAGGTAGTGAAGTTAAGACATGGATCATTGTATGATGTATATAGGTTTCCCTAAGAGGTAGATAAGTAAAAAATTATACCAAACCTTGATCACACTTAAATACTAAAGATAAAATCATAAAATGTCATCAAACCCCTAAAATCAATGTTCCACATTTATGAGACAACTTCAATCAAGCTATGAACATGTTTATCAAGCCACAAAGGCTCTCTCTCTCTCTCTCTCTCTCTCTCTCTCTCTCTCTCTCTCTCTCTCTCTCTCTCTCTCTCTCTCTCTCTCTCTCTCTCTCTCTCTCTCTCTCTCTCTCTCTCTCTCTCTCTCTCTCTCTCTCTCTCTCTCTCTGAGGAATTAGACCATCATGTTGAGGTTATTTATATCAGTAACATGTATTCATCAATTTTAATTCATGAACATTAAAAATAACCTCAATAACTACGTTTTTACCTTGTTGAAGAAATTCACTTAGCTTAAGCCCTCACAAAGAGATAGACTCAGAATGGAATCTTGGGAAATATTTATTGAAGTAACTAGGTGTATCATATTTTATATCATCCATTTATAACCAATTGAGATTAAAACATCTAATGAAAAACTCATATTTTACTTCAAAACCAATCCAAGAGACTATTTAGAAAGATATGGAAAGAAACATGGTTTTATGTTGTAAGTTCCTTCTTAGAAGGAGTTATCAAATGAGACCAAGATTAAAATAAGCCTCATGACCCCTAAAAATATTCCCCAAAACCATTAATCTTTATTTTTTACTAACATTGAGAAATAGTTCCAAGAACATACCCCTTTCAGAAGCATAGGCTATAGTGACCTATTGTCACTCTTAGCAATTATTCATAAAGATGAGGCCACCAATACATGAAAAACTGATAATAATTTCAATATTAATCATACCCCTAATAATTTACAAATTTTTGGATCCTAATTATCTCTCCTCTTCTCATACCGAGCATTTAAAATTTGCCCTTCTTAACATGCAAGGAAGGTCAATATTGGATAAAAATTGGGTTTTGCAATTTTTTCACCCAAAACTTCCTCTAAACCACTAATATGACCTTTTAAGGATCCAATGAATCCTTTATGATTTTTTTATAAAAATATACTCTAAAAACCAAAATGAATGCCTCAAAAAGGCCTATTTTTACACTAAAAAGGTTATTTCCACCAAGGAAATATGATTAAAATGATATAAAATGTATTATTGAGTATTTAATATATCTAATGAGGTGAATAAAGATGTGATTAAGCTTATACCTAATCAAATACAATCAAAACCTTCTCTAGAGGGCACAAAATGGTTAGATTTTGCATAGAAATGAGTCATAGAGTTAGTCCAAAATGTGATCAACCTAATTATCCATTTTTCAAGAATTTAATTACCTTGAAAAATGATATGACACTTAGTAAAACACTCTAAACTCTTCTCACCACTAAAAATTGCTCAGAAAGGCCAAAAATGACTAGACAAACATAAGATAAATAAAGGACAAAACTTTTAATCACTTAATCAACCTTAAAACCTATTAAAAATGGATTATAGTGATCATTTTAAGGATTTTATAGACCAAATTACTAAATCTCAATAAAAACTGGCCTGATATGTAAAGTTTCAAATAGTAGGTGTGATAATTTTAACCTATGAGGTTAAAATTGTCAACATTTTTAATAAGCATGGTACCAGGGATAGAATGATGTTGATTTCTCTAAAAAAACAAAGGTATTTTTATTCTATTAAATTTTATATTGGTTTTTCAAATAATATTGTAGAGAATGAGGCACTAGTTCATGTTTTGTAGTAGGCTAAGAAGATGAAAGTCAACACCTTGCAAGTTTTTGGTGATGGTGAACTTATAGTTCACCAAGTAAGAGGTCTTAATTTATGAAAAAAATTATTTCTTAGATCTTATAAGAATATATTATGGGACTTACTTGAATATTTTTAAGCTTTCAACATCTAGGCAATGCCAAGAGATGAGAACAAACATGTAGATAGCTTGGTTTCCATTGGGGCACAATTTAGTATCCCAGCTAATATAAAAAGTGAAAAAAATTAGTCACATATAAAGGTCATTGTAAGGATTTATATTATAGATAACCATGAGAATTGAAAAGTGTTTGAAGATGACAACTAAACTGTCAGGTTATATAGGAAAAGGTTGAGTTTTTCTCAAAAAATCAATAAAAATACTTGTAGCAATATGGTGATTATATTATGAAATTAAAAAATAATAATTTACCTAAGGGATTGGTCACACTTGAGAACATATTTAGTGGTTATAATTAGTTAAGGAAATAAAATTCATCTTTGTCAACAAAGGAGGAACACTATGTCAATGTGGAAATATAAGCTAGTAATAATTTGAAGTTGGGTAAGGTATGCACTCCTTCATAAAAGGAAGTTTCATTGAGTTATGTATAATTTTTGATGATGCATTTACATAGAAATATAGTGATCTCAAGGGATTTGATCCAAGTCTAGCTCAACACACCATTGAGTTAGAGGCTAAAATTAAACCAATGAGGCAAAGACAAAGGCCCATCAATCCTAAGCTTGAGCCTTTGATGAGAGATGAGCTTCATAAGCTCATAGAGTCAACTATTATATTTCCAATCTAATACTCAACTTAGGTGTAGACACCTAAATAGTGTCTAACCCTTGGTCACCTTCCCCCTTGGTTCATTCCTAACCCATTCCTAAAAATTACTAATTTAAAATAATACACTTATTTTGAATTAACCCCCCTCCTTGGACACATCACCCATGACACCTCACCTAGGACACCTCGCCTTGGACTAATTCCCATCCTATGACTCACCCAAGACCAATTCTTACTTCTCTCTAACCGCCTAACAAACTCTCATGCGTATTTAGCCCAACCCTCGACATTCTCCAACAGATAGTGCATTTGGCAGATGAAAAATAGGCTTAGTGGCTCTTTTTGCCCATTCTAACCCTGCTGACATCGGTCAAATGTCGGCCGACGCCAGCGGAATCGTCGACATCGATTATACTTAACCAATTTTTTAGACTCTTTGACAGATGCCAATTAGAATTCAGCTAATCTCTGAAAGCAAATCATGAATCCTTCAATCTTCAATCTTTGACCATCTGTCAATCTACCAAATCTCTTAGTCAAGCCTCTCACTCTCTCCCTCAGGTGCAAGCAACAGCTTCAGGGTTCTCCATTAGCAACAGGTTCTCCACACAAGCTACATCAACAGCGGGTACGGGAATCATCAGTAGCACACCTTCAACAAGGCACATGTAAGTATATTGTCTGTGTTTTCTTTGTGTTTTCTAGTCATTTGCTTCTAAGTATATGAATTAGATTTAGCATTCCCTCTCCCTAAACCAGACTATTAACCAAGCCAGGCCCGAATCTTTACTTCTCCATCTCCCTATTGCCTCTGTCCTCTGTCAGACCATACACTCTGTCCATTCAATCAGACTTTCAGACCCAGACCCCAGACCATTAAACCAAGCCCAAAACTTTGTCTCAAGACCACTCAAATAAACCCAGACCCTGTCCACGGACCACAGACTTATCCAGACCTCGTCCAAAGACCTTTGCCTCTACCGATGCCGGTCACTACCCCAACTGACGTCAGCATATTAACCGACATCGGCACCTTGACCAACCGACACCGGTAGGACCACCGACGCTGACGATTGTAACCAGTTCGACAGCTTCTTTCAAGTAGGCCTTTTGCTTCCCTTTTTCATTCCATCTTTTATAATTTCAATTCTTTATTATTCTGTTGTTTATCAGACACTTCTTTTTATTGATTAGTGGGTTTATATCCCTTAAGGAAGTCTTCATACTTCTGGGATCAAGCTTTCGCTTGGCAACCCACCATCTATCCATCTAACGCCTTCTTTTGTCCAAGTTTCTTTCTTTGCAGGTGTCATTCCTCCACAGCCAAAGAGGAGTACTCACAGTGTCTGGATTATGGTGCACAGACTCTATCTAGGTACACATCAAGCCTTGACCATTCCTTCTTAAGTTTCTCATTTTCTCTCCCTTGAAACTGAAAGCAAAATTTGAATAGAAACATTCGGGCACGCCCGGTGGGACCCCTTTAGGGCCTTCCTTGGGTTCCCTTCCTTCTTTGTTCATTTATGTGCATTAGGCTTCTTCCTCTTCACCTCTTTTTTTTCTTTTCTAAAAAAGACATCATAAGCAGGGATAAAAAGAATTTTTTCTTTCTTTTCTTGCATTTTTAGACTAGTCAAAAAATCATTTTCTTTAACCCTTTCTCCAACTTGTTTTCATTCCAATTTAACATTTTGATTTGGGGCTCTAAAATATACTACATTCCATTTCTTGCTTTCTTGCATTTTCTAGTCCACACTTAGTAATTAGTAAAACACATATTGAATAAATCGTAGATCACTTGATGTTACACAACCAGACCAAGAGCACTCAATTAAACATAAAACTCACTTGAGACAAGGCCCGACTGGGATTTCATCACCCAGCGGATACCTTACCCATCCCAGCAATCCTACTTGGATTTCACCACCAAGGCGAAAGCCAACTCTGTTCTCTGGCAGAGTCTAAACTATAGGGAAAGTATATTTTGGCTAAGTGAAACCAGCTAACCACTGGAATCGTGAAGTGAGGGGAGCTTGCTCCTTAGCACCAGGCCTATACAGAACCTAATACAAATTTTTGAGCACCTAAACATACCTAAAACCATCTTTAGATTACCTATTCTAGGACCCTTCTTACAGCCAACCTCCTCAAACATCACATTAAGGCATAAGCCACACGATCTTAATAAAATTGTTTCTAGGGATTTAACACTAGGATATGTCTGTCATCATCATATTTTCTATTTTTATCTATTTTTTTTGAGCTGGTAAGGACGTCTTCTTGATTTCCAAAAACTTTTTTTTTTGAGTTTCTGGAAAACACAGTAACCGACATCGGTCCTGTAACCGACGTTGGCAACTTTTCTGAACCGACATCGGTCATCTGACCGACATCGGCAGTCTCCTTCATCGACATCGGTTTTTATACTGACGTCGGTCTCTATCCATTTTCTTTTTTTCAAAAATAGCAAGCTTAAAATCCAACTTTCTAGCTGTCTAAACATCTATTCTGGTTTTCTGAGACTGACAGAACACAATTTTCTGAAACCTGACCCTTTCTTACCTTGAATGGTTTTGACACGCAGTCAAACCAAGGCCCTTCTTGACCACGCTAGTCAACAACTACTTCCACCTTCACCATCTATAACCAATCCTATAGTGGAGTTCAACTCGGAGACTGAAAGAACTCCTACTCGCCCAACCCCGCCTCAAACTCCTATCGTCCCAGAAGGGGACCAAGATTTCACATGATTCTTGGACCTTAACGTCAAAGCCTTACAACACTATCTCATGCATAGCCAAATGCAAGACTCCCTAGGCAACCCAATCTATGGGATGTTGACTTCCTTAGTCGAGACAAGAATCACATCAACCGCACCTACAATTCAGCCACTAGACAACACCTCTACCAATAACCCAACCGTGTCTTACCTTCAAAACATAGTCACTCCATCTAAACCTACCTCCATGGGGGTTCCGATACTCCCTCAACCTCAAGTCACTCAACCAAACCCCACACCTTTCCAAAACCTACTAGTCTCTATTCCCCCTACTCTTGCACCTATAAACACAAGAGTAACTGTTTACCTGTCAATAAGCGCAGCCACTCCTCAACCATTCTTGACAGCTCCTATCCAACTTGTGCCAACCAATCCCATAACACAAGTGCCCTTGGCCCCAACTTTTGCTCCAATAACCAGTTACCCATATGTTGTGTCTACGTAACCAACCACGTCATACGCCCCTCCCAATATCTTTCAAGTGCCTTATAATCTAGGGGGTGCTCCAACCACCAATTCGTTAGCAGATATCATCAAAATGCTGATGGATAAGATGTCTAGCTTAGAGACCTCCATTTTCGGCTCACGTAATGCTCTCTCATACGAGCAAATTTGTAATGAGCCCATTCATCCTTTCGTTCCAATTAGACCATACCCCAACTAGTGGGAGCTTCCCAAATTTTCTCGCTTTCAAAGCAAGGAAGACCCACAACAACACTTACGGGCATTCAGACATGCCTGTTACCTTATTGCCCATGATGATGCATTGCTCTTGCGCACATTTCCTATGTCCCTTTCTAGCACTGCGCTTGACTGGTACAGCTCTATTGCCAGCCATTCCCTCTTCACATTTACATAGCTGACCCAGCTCTTTCTTGATCACATCTCCATTAACATCACTAAGAAGGTCTCGATCATAGACCTCTACACTATCCACCAATTTGAGGATGAATCAATAGTTGACTTCATTGCTCGCTGGAGAGACCTCATCAATCAACTCTCCTTTTCCTTACCTCAACCTGAACTTATTGAACTATTCTCCCAAGCTTGCACCACACATATTTCTTCCACTTTAAGGGTTCAGACCTTCCGTACCTTCGACGAAGCCTTCACGATGGCCCGTAAACTTGAATTACGTGCCATCAAGGAGAATAAAGTCAAGTTGCAGAGAAAGAACCCCAACTCTAAGACCAATGACTCTTCTTCTTCTAAACCTTTATCATCCAATCCTAAGTCTAAAGCTTCAACTAATGCTATGGTCATTAGACCTTCATCCCCTTCATCTAATCAACCTGAGCCATCTACATCTCAGAGCGCCACCCGTCAATTCTAGCAGAGATACGTACAAAGACAGTATACTCCTCTTGGAGAATCTTACGCGTCTATACTAGAAAAACTTGTTAAACAGGGGATTCTCAACCTCCCCCAGATTCGACCACCGCCACAATTTGATCCCTCACGCGCCATCCCTGCGTGGTATAAGGAAAATGACTTCTGTAATTTCCACTGTGTCAAAGGTCATGACACGGGAAACTATAAAACCTTCAAAAACATAATCCAGGACATGCTTGAAAAGGGTGAGCTCGTTCTAGATAATCCCAATGCACCTCCAAACCAGGGCATCAACATATTCAAGCAACCATTCCCCAGTCATCCACCAACCCAAAATAATGTCCAGACCTTGATTGACAACACACACGAACACGACATTCTAACGGTCAATATGGTCTCGCCCTTCATCCCCAACCAACCTCAAGAGATTAGTCCATCTACCAGTCCATCACGTGTGGACGAACCTCTTTCCTCGATTAGTTCTCCATCAACCTCTCTCATCTTGGAGGATGCCTCAACCTTACCAGCACCACCGGTCTCACCATCCTCCTTTCTTCTACCTATGGAGGACCTGACTTTACCTACTCCTCAACTACAAGTGGAGGGAACCATAATCCCTACCCTTTACCCACTTGAGGAGCCACACTCTCCAGTTCCTTCTCCACCAAGAGAAGAACTTGACTCTCCATCTTCCTCGACCAACGACAATCCAGTTATAACTCCCACACACCTTGGGTCTGAAACTACTACCACACCTAACACATCTTCTCAAGAATCCAAACCCCATCCAACATCCTCTTAACCATTTTCCCGACTAGTGGAGAAATTAGAACTTCTCCCTTCAAGGAAAGTGGAGCATCGGGGATTGTGGGAGCATCTTAAAGTTATTCAACATTCCCATGCCTTCTCGTCTTATGCTGCCAATCCTCCCAAGGCAGAATCACCCAAGACTCTCAACAAAGACTAGACTCCCACTTCTAAACCTACATCTACCCAATCTAAACCAATCAAGTCACTCAACATTCATCCTGTCTCTACCCTCACTCACCTGCAAGTGAAGGTGGACTTAGACCAGACCTCGACCAAAAGTAGTCTTCCAACCAAGTCAAAGAAGATTGCCCGACTATAGAAGCAAACCCCTTCTCCACCGTCAACATTACCCTCCATCTTAGGTCCTCATCCTTCTACCCTAATCGGTGTGCTTCTTACTCTAAGCCTTAACCAAAACAAATTACCTCCATTACTTCCTTTGCCAACAACAAGTCAACCCCCTCTCAAAAATTTGGCACCTCTCACAAAGAAAGTTTCATCTTCACCTGTCACCGCACCACCAACCCAAAAGGTGGTACGAAAACCTTCTTCAACATCCCCCAAGTAGAAGTCACTAGCGTGTCATGCATCAACAAGCACGGACCCCTTAGTAGGTTCATATGCTTTGATATTATGCCAACTTTTGTAGACTTCTAGCATTACCCTTCCTTCCATCAAGCCATTCAACCCCTCGAGTCAAAACCTTCTTGGTTCGATGATACAAAGATTTGTTTATACCATCGTACGCCAGGACATGATACCGAGACTTGTTGTGCCCTCAAGGCAGTCGTTCACCGCTATATGGAGAAAGACACCCTTCTCCTTGAGGACACTCTTGACCAACCCTCGACACCTTCCCATCCAACCTCTTCAACCACATCAACATCTCACCAACAGACCATAACCCCTTCTTCACCTACTATATTTGAAATCAATGCTATCCATATAACCACTAGGTCACAAAAGGACAAGGTGAAAGAAAAAGCTTTTATTCTTTGGACCTATCCTTTTGTCCAGGCACCTCAACCACCGAAACCCAAGATTTCCATCTTAGGTGCATCCTAACCCCCTTCTTCAGAGGCAATCACAGAATCTATGATAAAACAACTTCACCAAACACCTATGAAGATGACCCTATATGACCTTATCCAAAGCTCCCCCAGCATCGACAGGCTCTAATTAAAGCCCTATAGGCAGCTAAATTCCAACTTGAAGACCCTCAACCACTAGCTACCCTAGTCCATTCTTTATCCCCTATCACCTCCATCACTTTTAGTGATTTTGAAATTCCTACCTCTACCTTAGAAGATCAGGACGCTACCCTTTTCATCACAGCCTACATTGATCGAACCTGTATTAAATGAGTTATGATCGATAGGGGTGCTAGCATTAATATCATTTCCACCCACGCCTTTGATCAATTGGCTCTTCCCAAGAATTGTGTATCAAAAACTGATGCAATCCTTAGATCCTTTAATGACACCACCGCTAACACTATTGGCACTATTGTCCTTCATATCCACATTGGTCCACGCACAATCCCAAAGCTCTTCTACATCATTGAGGGAGAGTTCCAATATAACATGCTATTAGGGCGACCATGGATCCGTGCCATGGCTTGCGTCCCTTCAACACTTCACCGTTGTGTCAAATTTGAACATGACAAATAAGTCCATGTCATTCCTACCGACCCATCCCCTTTTAAGACTTGTAACATGACCTATCGCCCCAACGACGTTCTTATCCCGCTCAAGGCATCAACCCAAACATCATCTCCATCCACAGAAGTGTCAACTAATACACAAATAGCGGTTGCCACCACATCATCTTCTCAATTAACAACCAATGACCCCATGGACGATATCTTCCAAAGACTTTCACTGGGGGAATATCGCCTACTTACTCTAGACATGTTCCAGACTCCTCAAGAGTATGGATAGCTTCATCAAAACCCAAGCTATGACTGTTGGATTGGAATGGTCATTCCTTATGGTCCTCCTAGCCTTCGAACCAATCTCATCTATGAGGGGCTGGATCAAGCTCCTACTGAATCAAATCCTTCCTCCTCGCCTCAAATATTCACATCTAATTTCTCCTTTCTTAGCAACCCCACCTTTGCACATACCTACCTTTGTAGGTGTGCATGGAAGGGTTTTGGATTTGGACATTACAAACAAGGCTCCCATCAGCCTATCGAAACACCTAATGATGATAATGCCAAGAAACGGTATGGACTAGGTTCCCAAGAACCCACTGAGGCTTCCACAAACCTTTTCCCCAAACCAACCATCGATCAATTTCTTCTAGACTCACCTATTATTCCATCCTCACCTACGGAGTCGGTGGTTTCCATCCCTCCTAGTTTTTTTTTGCATAAACACCATCCGTTTGGAACCCCTAACCGATCAGCTCAACGGGGTTCCCAAGTCTCTCCCTCTCGTTATCCTAGCATGATAGACGATGAATCGGCAACCATCAACATAGTCCACTGCATAGACGATGCCATTCTTACCTATATGGGTGCCAATGATTCTTTCATTCAGCGCTCCCTCCCCTCTGAAACACAGGTTATGTTAAATGAATCAACCATTGACATTAACCTTTCATCTTCTGATGTTCCTCAAGTCTTAAAGATTGGTCAGTCTTTAGACACTCAAGAGTAGGCCGACTATACTACATTTCTCTCAGACAATCGTAAAGCCTTTGCCTGGACCTACACCAATATGCCTGGCATCGACCCTAACATTGCCACTCATAACATTGTCACAAACCCAGAGGCTAAGCCTGTTAGGCAAAAGCTTCACAAAATGCATCCTCATGTTGCACTTCTTGTCAAAGAAGAGCTTCAGTGTCTTCTTTCAGTCTCTTTCATCCAACCCATCGATTATCCACAGTGGGTCTCTAACATCATTCCTATCACCAAGGCAACTGGGGGGATCTAGATCTGCACAGACTATCGTGACCTTAACCTAGCTTATCCCAAAGATGACTTTCCTCTTCCAAACATTGACCAACTTGTTGATCTTATGGCTAGCCATGAGATGTTATCACTCATGGACAGATTTTTAGGATATAACCAAATCTTGATTGCACCAGAAGATCAGCACAAAACCACCTTCATTACACAATGGGGAACTTTCTGCTATCGAGTCATGCCTTTTGGTCTGAAAAATGCAAGCGCCACATATCAGCGTGCCATGACTTACATCTTTCACGATCTCCTCCATAAAATCATGGAGGACTATGTCGATGACCTGCTTGGCAAGTCTAAACTTCGTCGCGACCATTTAACTATCCTCAAAATCATCTTCTCTCACCTTCTTCAGTACCAGGTCCGTCTTAACCCCAAGAAATGTGTCTTTGGGGTCCTCTCAGGAAAGCTCCTGGGATTCATTGTCTCTTTTCGTGGCATCGAGATAGATCCTGCTAAAATCCGTGCTATCCTCAAAATTCCATCTTTAACTAATCTCAAACAACTCTGTAGCCTACAAGGAAAGCTCCAATCCATCTGCCACTTCATTTCCCAGCTTTCTAACCGTTGCCAGCCCTTTCATCACCTCCTCAAGAAGGATGTCTCCTTTAAATGGGATAAAGATTTCCAAGAGGCTTTTGACGCCCTCAAATGCTATTTGGTCTCTCCACTAGTCCTTATTCCACCAAAAGATGACCAACCTTTCTAGCTCTATATCTCAGCAACCAATCATTCATTAGGTGCCATGATAGCGCATCGAGATGAGCAACACCGTGAGCAAGCAGTTTATTACATAAGCCGAACACTTGTTGACTATGAAACTCGGTATACTCATATCGAGAAACTCTGTTTGGCATTAGTCTTTGCCACTACCAAGCTCTGTCACTATCTTCTCAATCAAAAAACTTTTGTCATCACACACACTGATCCCCTCAAATACATGCATTCTAAACCATATCAAAACTAGCGTATGGCTCGCTGGCTCATGCTTTTTGCTGAATTTGACTTAGAATTTGTCTAGTAAAAATATATCAAAGGGCAAACAATCACTGACCAACTAGCAGATGCCCCTCTTCCCAACAATCAACCTTCTCAGTGTGAGTTTCCCGATGAATCTATCGCCACTCTCTCGACTGATGACACATTCTACCAAATGACAATGTTCTTCGATGGCTCTAAATGTCAACTCGGTGGGGGTGTGGGGGTCATCCTCATTCCATATGAAGGTGAACCCATGCCTCTATCTTTTAAACTTGACTTTGAATGTACCAATAATATGGCCGAATATGAAGCCTTAATTTTGGGACTTCAAACTACCCTTTCTTTAAACATCAAGTCCATCAACATCTTCGGTGACTCACAACTTGTCATCAATCAAATCAATGGTTCATATCTTTGTAAAAATGAAATTTTACAAAGGTACAAGCACCGTGTTGACACTCTTTTAGCATCTTTCGACCATCACTTATTGCAGACCATTCCTCGATCGACGAATAAGTTTGTTGACACCATGGCTTCCCTCGCCTCGTATATTCCTTCTTCATCATCATCCTCATCAAGAATTTATGTCATGGTACATCATGTGCCATTGCCTTCATACATTTCCACTGACATCAATCTCGTCCACACCATAGACTCTAGTTCACAAGATGTATGGTATAAACAACTTGAGGATTACTTAACTCATTTCCTCATTCCTCCCAACCTCTCTAGCAATGCGCAGCGGGCTTTCATCAAGCACACCGCTCACTATACCATGCTAGGGGGCCTTCTCTATAAAAGAGGTTTTGACGGCCTTCTTATTCACTATTTAAACCCCACTGAAGCTTCTCATGCTGTTAAACAAGCCCATGATGGGATTTGTGGTGGACACTTTAGTGGTAACTCGATTGCCAAGCACATCCTTTGCCTGGGTTATTATTGGCCCACACTTCATCAAGACTGTAGCAATTATGTTCAGCATTGCATCAAGTGTCAGTAGCATGCTAACTTGCTTCATCTCCCTAGTCACACCTTACAAGTTGCTCAAGATTTCTGGCCTTTTTCACAATGGGGCTTAGATCTCATCGGCGAGATTAACCCTCATTCGTCTCTTCGTCATCAATCCATCATCATTGCCACTGAGTATTTCACTAAATGGGTGTAAGCTATTCCTCTTGTCTCCATAAAAGCCGACAAGATTGTCAACTTCATCAACACCCACATCATCTGTTGTTTCGGTGTACCTCACAAAATCATCACTGACAATGGCAAGTCCTTTAAAAACAAGACCGTCCAAAAACTCTGTGACTCATTCAGCATCAAACTCAGCTTTTCTTCGCCTTACTACCCACAAACAAATGGGCAGGCTGAGGATTCTAACAAAATCTTAACTAAAATTCTCATGAAGGTGGTCAATGACACTGGAAGGAATTGGCACATTCATATTCCCTTCGCTTTGTGGGCCTACTACACTAGCATCCGAACCTCTACGGGTGCTACTCCCTTTTCTCTAGTGTACGGATCAGAGGCTGTCTTACCTCTCGAAGTACAGATCTCATCTCTTCACATTTCACTCCGTGACATTCTTTCTAATGATGACTTTCATCAAGATCGATTAGCTCAACTTGAATTACTCGATGAGCATCGTCTCGCTGCCCTCAATCATCTCCATGTCTATCAAAATTGCATCAAATGTGCCTATAATAAAACTCTGAGAGAACAAGATTTCAATATCGGAGACCTCGTCCTCAAAGAGAACCAACATGTGACCAATATGGAATGGAGTAAATGAGGCAAATTTGCTCCTAATTGGCTCAGACCTTATATCATCACGCACAAGTATGGATCAGGGGCTTATTGTCTGTCTTCTCTTGAAGGTCGACCAGAACCTGAGCCCCTTAATGCTTTACATCTGCGACCATTCTACTGTTAGTCGAGTACTCATCCACTTGACATTTCACTTGAGCTCATCCCTTGAGCAATCCTTGTCCTTTTAATCCTCAATCCATTTCACCCTTTTTCCCTTAACAAAATCTTTTACAACCCTTTTATAATGTACAGATGCTTCATCCTAATAAAAGGGAGACCTTGATCTTCTATAAGTCTTGTCCATGACTCAATATTCTATCAAAACTAAATCAAGATGTCAAAATATCCACGGTCACAAAACCAAATCAAAAAGTAGACTGCTCCCTTGAAGGACAGCTGCACTATCATTGTTGTAGCTAAATAGACTGCTCCCTCGAAGGACAGCTATTCAAAAGCCCTTAAATTTATAAAGCAAAGTATATACCACTCCCTCGAAGGATGGCTATGACTAAATCTTGCTACTAATAGCATTTTCTTAGAGGCTTCCCGCATCGATCAGCTTCACAAATGACCACCAAACAAATGACATCTTTATGTGGACTTCCCGCATTGATCAGTCTGCTCTAAAAAAAAAAAATTGGGTCATGGACTTGACTTGTAGTTGTCTCAGGGTCTCCTCTAAAAAGGGGCAAAGTTATCCATACTTTAAAAATGGGATACCCTTTTTCTCCTATCATATCACCTACTCAAGGGACTTCAAGCTCACTTTAATGTCAAAAGTGATTCGATTACCGCTCTAACATAACTATGATCAACGATGCAACGCATAAATGGGGCTCTTAGTTCTAACAACCCCTATCTATGTTGTCTTTTTGGTCCTTGTCAATAAAAGGGTGCTTATGCCTTTTACTTTCTACCTACACTTTGGTCATATTTAACCACATCATTTGTCAAAACTATTCAATCCAACTCTTTTCAACCACCCAATTTGTGTTAAGCATAAACCAATACTTGCTGAAGCATAAATAGACCTCAATTCATTCTTAGCAAACATCCATCACGAATATGGATAGTTGCTAGGGATGAAAAACCCCAACCAATGTTACAGCTTACACCATCTAGAAAATGCTGTAGCATCATCTCCTCCTTGTCATTTCAAGCATGTTCTCTCAGACATATGCACGTGCTAAACCATTCTCATGACTAGACCAATAATCAACCACTTCGATCTTTTTTCCTCCCTTCTTGGGAGAACTACATTGGCCTGAGGCCCTAACGATAGGGGCTATGTAGGCAGCACTCAGTTGACATGGGGTCTTCTGGGGTTAGCTCGGCCATTCTCTTCATCACTTTCTTCCATCTCCTTCTCTTCACCAATGCCTATCTGCCACCTTGCAAAGCTCCTCGGTCAGCTCTAGGTCACTTTCACTAAATCCACTCCAGAGCTCTCTTTTTCTCTTGGTCAAATGTCACAAATGACTTTTGGTGGGCCGCCAATCTGGTTTTGTCAGATTTGGCAGACCGCCGACGTTGGTAGAATCGTGCCCTAGGCCGCTGATGTCAGCGATTTCCACCAACGTCAGCCTCTTTTGGCCACTGACATCAGTTTTATAACCGACGTCAGTGGCCTTAAAACTTCATCCCTCTTCAAAATGACCAAAATCATGCCCAACACAGCCAGCTCTCACAGTCGACATCATTTTGGCCTCTTAGGGCACACTTGGATCACTTTTGCCTCCATCCCTTGACCACCAGACATTGGAGATCATGACCATCTCCTTTAACCACGACTACTTCCTAAGAGATTTTGCCTTGGTTGTTTTTGCATATATGCTACCTCATGATTGGTTAGCAAAATTGTGCACACACTTTTGACCTTCACAAGTATAGGATCGCAAACCAGTTGATCCGCACTACTTGTGACTTTTTCATGTTTTTGGGAGCACTTCCTAAGCCTGGGATACCTGGAACACGATGACCATTGGAGCTTCAGCTTAGATTGAATAACCCAATCAGTAGATGACTAAATGTTGGGGCCAGGTTATTTCAATTTTTGGCACTCCTTGACCCTCGACCTGTGACAATTTGACCTGACCATCCTCGTGAAGTGGTGTACACACAATCACACCTTTTACAGCATTCACACTCACACTTTCACCCTTTTTATTCACTCTCTGTCAAATCAGCACCCGATTCCAGGTTCCCTTCTCTCGACTCCTACTTTGAGGGGGGATACCTCATCCATAATCGGGACAACCAACCCTCACCTATTTTTGTCTTACAGTTCACTTGAACAACCAACAAGACGAAATCAACCTTATCCTATACTTGGGACAACCGACTCTTGTTTTTGTCTTGCGGTTCGTTTGGAGTAACCAACAAGACAAAAAGGGGCAAATGTAGACACCTAAATAGTGTCTAACCCTTGGTCACCTTCCCCCTTGGTTCATTCCTAACCCATTCCTAAAAATTACTAATTTAAAATAATACACTTATTTTGAATTAACCCCCCTCCTTGGACACATCACCCATGACACCTCACCTAGGATACCTCGCCTTGGACTAATTCCCATCCTATGACTCACCCAAGACCAATTCTTACTTCTCTCTAACCACCTAACAAAATCTCATGTGTATTTAGCCCAACCCTCGACATTCTCCAATAGATAGTGCACTTGGCAGATGAAAAATGGGCTTAGTGGCTCTTTTTGCCCATTCTAACCCCGTCGATGTCTGTCAAATGTTGACTGACGCTAGCAAAATTGCCGACGTCGGTTATACTTAACCAATTTTTTAGACTCTTTGACAGATCCCAATCAGAATTTAGCTAATCTCTGAAAGCAAATCATGAATCCTTCAATCTTCAATCTTTGACCATCCATCAATCTGCCAAATCTCTCAGTCAAGCCTCTCACTCTCTCCCTTAGGTGCAAGCAATAGCTTCAGGGTTCTCCATCAGCAACAGGTTCTCCACACAGGCTACATCAACAGCAGGTATGGGAATCATCAGTAGCACACCTTCAACAAGGCACAGGTAAGTATATTGTCTGTGTTTTCTTTGTGTTTTCTAGTCATTTGCTTCTAAGTATATGAATTAGATTCAACATTCCCTCTCCCTAAACCAGACTGTTAACCAAGTCAGGCCTGAATCTTTACTTCTCCATCTCCCTATTGCCTCTGTCCTCTGTTAGACCATACACTCTATCCATTCAATCAGACTTTCAGACCCAGACCCCAGACCATTAAACCAAGCCCAAAACTTTGTCTCAAGACCACTCAAATAAACCCAGACCCTGACCAGACCCTGTCCATGAACCACAGACTTATCCAGACCTCGTCCAAAGACCTTTGCCTCTACTGACGCTGGTCACTACCCCAACCGATGTCGGCATATTAACCAACATCAGCACCTTGACCAACCGACGCCGGTAGGACCACCAACGCTGGCGACTGTAACCAGTTCGACAGCTTCTTTCAAGTAGGCCTTTTGCTTCCCTTTTTCATTCTATCTTTTATAATTTCAATTCTTTATTATTCTGTTGTTTATCAGACACTTCTTTTTATTGATTAGTGGGTTTATATCCCTTAAGGAAGTCTTCATACTTCTGGGATCAAGCTTTCGCTTGGAAACCCACCATCTATCCATCTAATGCCTTCTTTTGTCCAAGTTTCTTTCTTTGCAGGTGTCATTCCTCTACAGCCAAAGAGGAGTACTCACAGCGTCTGGATTACGGTGCGCAGACTCTATCCAGGTACACATCGAGCCTTGACCATTCCTTCTTAAGTTTCTCATTTTCTCTCCTTTGAAATTGAAAGCAAAATTTGAATAGAAACATTGGGTGGAAAACCTTGTTCTAGTATAGAAAAAGAATGGTGAGATTAGACTGTGTGTTGAATTTTTTGATTTGAACAAGGTTTCCCTTAAAGATCATTATCCATTGCCATCTATGAAACAAATTTTATAGTTGGTTGTAGGTTCAGAGAAGTTTTCCTTATTGGATAGATACAATGGCTACAATAATATCTTGGTCAAGGAAGGGGACCAATTCAAGACAACCATCACTACAAAGTGGGAGACATTTACATATAGAAATATGCCCTTTGGTTTATCCAATGTTGGAGTGACCTTTTATAGATCCATGGATATGAAATTATAACTCCTTCTTAATAGGTTCATACTTGTCTATTTTGATTATATAATAGTGTCATAAAGAGTGCAAGTGAGCACATGGTTCACCTCAAGTAAGTATTTGAAAGATGTAGGCAATTTGGGGTATCTCTAAATCCCAAAAAGTGTGTCTTCTCAGTTCATGAAGGTAAGCTCCTTAGGCATGTGGTTTCAAAATATGGTTTAAGAATAGATTATAAAAGAATAGATTCAATTCTTGAACTTTCCTTGCCTAAGCATAAAAAGGCTTTGTAAAGCTTCTTAGGTAAAATCAATTTTATAAGAAGATACATATCATAGTTTTCCACTTTAGCTAAGCCATTGACAACCATGATAAATAAGAATCAGAGTTTCTTCTAGTCGAAGCAAGGAGTGAAGGGTTTTGAAGAGATTAATAAATCCATATCTAGTTTTCCTACACTCATAAATCCATATTTCAAAAAATATTTCATTGTGTACACATATGCTAACATGGACACCATTTCAAACATTCTTATGCAAAAAAATCATGAGGCTTTGGAGAAACCAATAGCCTTATTTAGTCAAGGCTTAGAAGAGTATGAAATAAGGTAATATTTTCTTTAAAAACATATACTTTTAGTTATAAGGTCTCTTAATAAGTTTAGATACGTATTGTCTAAAAATAAGATACACCTAATGGTTTCCCATCCAAGTATCAAAGGGTTTCTTTTGAACAAAGACATAAATGAGAAGAGAGCTAGTTGGATAACTAAGGTAATGGAGTATGATGTTAAAATTAAGTTCAAAAATCTGATTAGAGAAAAAGGACTTTGTGAGAATATAGCCAAAGACTTTTAGGAGGCTAATGAAGTGGTTTTGGTGTTAATTATGAAGAGGTTATATTTGATCATACCTCACCTTTTATCTAGTTTCATGACTTAGTAAGTTATCTCCAAAATGGTATGTATCCGTCTCATATAAGTGATTTAAAAATAAGATATTTTAGATTGCAATAAATTTCATTTCTTCTTGTTCATGGTGTTTTGTGCAAGAAAGATATCAATGGCATGTTTATAAGATGTATAGAACCAAGCCAAACATAGAGATTGATTGAATAATTCTATGATGGACATGGTGGAGAGCACTTCTTAGAAAGGAATACAACCCTCAAGATTATGAGAGGTGTGTATTATTGGCCAAGTATATTTGGTGATTGTCATGCATGGGTTAGGAAATGCAAAAAGTGTGTTATTTTTGTAGTAAAAGTGAAACTTGTAGCCTTACCTCTCCAACCAATTGTAGTGGATCAGCCCTTTGTCCAATGGGGATTGAAATTTATTGGCCTCATAAATCCTCCTTCAAGATTAGGACATAAATAGATAATAACTACTATAGATTACTTTACATGATGGAAAAATCAATAGCATTGAAAGAAGCAAATGACACTAATGTTTTATATTTATATTTAGGTTTGCTTACTAGATTTAGAGGTCTTTTAACCATTATTTTTGACAATGTTATGGCTTTTGTGGGAACTAGGATCAACCAATGGGCTATTCAACATGGAATTTATCTCAGTATTCATCAAACTACTATCCATAAGGAAATGGCCTTGTTGATTCCATAACTAAAAACCTATTAAACATCATAATAAAGACTATTAAAGAAAATTAGAGGTCATGGCATCTCATGTTGAAGTCAACTCTATGGGATGATAGGATCACCTAAAAAAGATCGATAGCCAACTCTCCATACAAGTTGGTATATGGTAAGGAAGCAAGGTTACCCATTTATCTTGAGTTTCCTACATTAGAACTAATGCATCAACTTGATTTGTTGGAGAATGAACCAGTGTAGATCAGGTATGTTGAGCTTATAGAGATGTAAAAGGTAAGAAATCAGTCCATGATAACCATGAAAATTCACCAAGCACAAGTGAAGAGAACCAAGGAGCTTACTCATGAATTTTCAAATAAGGAGATTTGGTCTTCAAGTGGGATGAGGATAGGACTAAAATAGGAAGGAACATAAAGTTTGAATCCATTTAGAGTGGTCCATACACAATATCTAGCTATAAATCCCATGATGTCTTCCAACTTGAAAACATGGATATTGAGGAGCTTCCAATCCCAGTTAATGGGATACATTTGAAACATTGCTACTGAAGATCTAAATTCCTTATACATATTAGTTTTTTTCTTTTTTTCCAAGTTTTGTCCTAGCCAATTAGTTTGTTTATGTTTCATTCCAAATAAGTGCTTTATTTGCACATTTTCATTGGTTGGTTAGATTTCCTATTTTATGTGTTTCCTTTCTTATTTTGGAGGAAGGAGTTGTCTTATTTCAAGTCAAGAGATGTAATTGAAGTCATGATCAGATTTTTAATTGTTTTATGAGTCCAAAGTCATGTATATGATCTAGTTCTCAAGCATAGCAGGCATGCTTCCCATTTGAGTCGTCAAAATGTTGACAATTTTCATCTCACAGGTCAAAATTATCACCCCTTCCATTCAAAACTTTGTATATCAAGCTAGTTTGTCTTGAGAGTCAATAATTTGGTCTGGAAAAGTCTTTAAAATGATAATTATAAGGCATGATTAACAGGTCTTAATGTTTTTTAGGTTATTTAACGTTTTGTCCTTCATTTGTCTTATGCTTGTGTAGTCATTTTTGGCCTTTTTGAGCCATTTTTAGTGGTGAGAAGAGTTTAAAGTGTATTGATGAGTTTTATAGCATTTATAAAGGTCATTACATGCCTAAAAAATAGATAATTAGGTTGATCACATTTTGGACTAACTCTATGACTCATTTCTATGTAAAATCTAACCATTTTGTTCCCTCCAAAGAAAGTTTTGATGGTATCTAATCAGGGATAATATTTATTTAATCTTAATTCACCTTATAAAACATTTAAATACTCAATAATACATTTTATGTTATTTTAATTAGAGCTTCTTAGTAAAAATAGCCTTTTTAGTGTAAAAATGGGCCTTTTTGAGGCATTCATTTTGGTTTTTAATGGATTTATCTTATAAAATCATAATATAGGATTAATTGTGTCCCTTAAAGGTCATATCAGTGGTTTGGAGGATTTTTTATGCGAAACAATTTCAAAACCAACTTCGCTTCAGTATTGGCCTTCTTTAGATGCATAGAAGGGCAATTTTTAAATGCTCGGTATGAGAAGAGGAGAGAGAGTTAAGATCCACAATTTTATAAATTTTTAGGGGTATGATTAATATTTAAATTATTGGAATTGGTTCACATATTTTTGGCCTAATATTTATGAAAAATCTCTAAGAGTGATAATAGGTCAATATAGCCTATACATCTGAGAGGGGTTTATTCTTGTAACTATTTATCAATATCAATAAATAATGGAGAGGAATGATTTTTTGTATTTTTTTTAGGTTCCATGAGTCTCCTTTTCATATTTTTCTCATCTTATAACTCCTTCTAGGAAGGAACTTATAGCATAAAACCATGTTTCTTTCCATATCTTTCTGAATAGTCTCTTGGATCAATTTTGAAGTAAAATATGAGTTATTCATCATATTTTTAAATATACATAGGTTATAAATGGATGATATAAGATATTATAAACCTAGTTCATTCAATTAATATTTTACAATTTTCCAATCTGAGTCTATCTCTTTGTGAGGGCTTAAACTGAGTGAATTTATTCAATAAGGTACAAATGCAATTATTAAGCTTATTTTCAATGTTCATGAATTAAAAGTGATGAATATATTATATTTATATCAATAAACTCAACATGATGTTTTAATTCCTCTATGAGAGAGAAAGTTTAAGCCTCTATGGCTTGATTAACATGTTCATAACTTGATTTAAGCTATCTCATAAATGTAGAGCATTGATTGCAGGGGTTTGATGAAATTTTAAGAGTTTCTCTTTATTCTTGAAGTTTAATCAAGGTTGTGGTATAATTTTTTACTTATCTACCTCTCTGGGAAACCTATATACATCATATAATTATCCATGTCTTAACTTCACTACCCAGCCCCAACACCAATCAACACCTACAGGTGCCTCATATGAGTAGTCACATGGGAATAAAGCATTATATATAGTTTCAAATCCTTCCAAATAGATAATACTTAAGGGAGATTAAGTTTGGTTTTTGGATCCACATACTATGCACATTGTAATATCTCACTATTCACTACCCTATTCACAATTAAGTACACCTACAAGTGTCCTAACAAGGATATACACATTTGACATGAGGCACCTAAATAGGTTGAGGATCTTGAAAAAGGTCTTGTGCATATAAAGATACCTTAACAATCCACAACAAGGTCATAAATAAGCTAGTAAGGTTGAGCCATGGTATATAATGAGAGAAAATAGGTTTAGGGACTAATTACCTTAAACTTTACAAATAAAACATGTAACTTTTTTGGAATTTTCATAAGAGGTAAAAGGAGGGTTTAGATCATTCTAAATGGTTTTATTTGGTGTCCCTCTTTTATGGGTTGAACTTTTTAAGAAATGAAGATGTGACTAGAGGAGCTTGGTATTTGAGGTCTTCAATTTTGGTGATTAATCACTACTCTTTTTTAGTGTTCTCTACAAGATCTTGGTTTCAAATAGTCTTACACCCAAAGATAGTAAGGTGAGAACATATCTTCATGATAAATAGTTCTAGGTAATTTAGAAGGTTCCAAGGATTCAAAGGTCATCATGGAGTCTTACAATGGAGGTATGAACCTCCATCCCATCCACCCCATACCACTATATTATCACTATGTTCTCCATTATGTTTGTGTTTTGTCCATCCTCCCTCCATGTTTTCCAACATCCCCCATCCCTACCACCCTTTCACCATCTTCATTCCATGATATCTCCATCAAATATCCAAAGGTTTGTTGAACCATCATAAGCAAATATGATAAAGATGTTATAGGCCTATAGAACGTCAAGTATAGTTAAGAAAAGACATCTATAGCAAGTGACTTATAGTCAAAGTGTGATGTGACCATGAAGGTTAATGAAGATTCAAGGTGAGAAAGGATTTCATCAAGGTCTAATGAGGAAAAATTATATATGCTAATAAATAAGTATGAGGAAGAAATTACCAAGGAGGTGAGAGTAGGTGTGAAGATAATCATTTGACACCATGCCAAGGATTTAGACCTACAACAAAGGAGTGCCACAATTGTGTTTTCCATGAAAAACATAAGCTAAATATTGAAATTAGGGGTTAAATCATGATGGTCTATATACAATGACCTTATCAAGCAAAATAGTGCAGATTATGAAGGGTCAAATCATGCTAAAGCCTTTCTTAAGGTCTATATACATTCATTATTCATACACTTATAGTTAGAAATGAATAATACAGTCACCTTCAAGGTTTGTTTTCATAATAACAAATGCATAGTTTGGTTTATAGTGGCAATCATAAAGGTTCAAAGGTTTTTTACTCATGTGTGATTTTAATCACTTATGGAGGCAACGAAAAAGGATCATGTGCCTTTATGGGCACCTACAGGCCTATCTTGGGCTAAAACCTACAATGGTCATGGTCACTATAGCCTTAAGGCTTGTCAAGTTGGAAAAGAGGAGGTAAAATATATTGATCTAGGAAGGTTTTCAAATGACATGATTTCATAAGGAGGATAGTTTAGGATTTTAAAAAATACAAAAGGCAGTCATTCCCTTTCAAGGTATACACTTACAACCCACTGTGAGAACCTACAGGCTTACTTTGGCGTAATGACCTATAGTAGTGTGGCTCAAGGATGGTCTTAAGGAACTCTCAAGGCTTAAAAAGGATTGATCAGTCATGGATAAATCACCATAGAATTAAGTTTTCAATTCCATGAAATGAACATAAGGTGTTTCAAGCTAGGTGATATTATCATCCAAAAAACTCACCTATAGGCTTGTATGAACCTCACCTATAGTGACAAAGGCCTGGTCAAAAAGAGGCATGATCTTAGATTATTTTAAAGTGTGACCATGAAGGTGAGGTGGAGATGAGCATTCAAGAAGGTTTCATAATATAAATAATGTCTCTTCTCATGGCATAATCCTTTAAGAGTCAATAATATTTCATCAATATTGAAATTCACATCCTATTACTAGGTAGGTGTAAAATATGCTTAAGGTTGTTTTCAAGGGTCTACCCTTGAGAGGAGGGTTTTGAAATGTTTTTAACATCACATATCAGTGATAGGTCTTGTTCTCTTCTCCAATCACCTTTTATAGTGTCAAAACTTCCAAGCAATTCTAAGTTAGTTCCTCATTAGAAAATATTGAGGATAGTAAGATATTTTTATCATTTGAAATCATAAATATAACCTACAAGCATCCCCAAATGTATCTTTTAAGCTTATACCTTGGAAAAGAGGACCACCTACAATATGGAATGATTGTGATGGGTAGAGAGTAAAAGAATTGGGATTCCTGATGATAGCATAGCTTGAGCATGATAAGGATGAGTTAAAATGACTTATATGATTATCAAATTATCTTGGAAGGATTAAAAAATGTATTTTACATTTTTTTCTAGGTCTAAACCATGCAAATACACCTACAGGGGTCAACCTCCAAATAGGAACATAGTTTGCAATATAGACTAGCTAGGTGGAGAGGTATGCAATGAGAAGCATTGATAGGGGTTGAGATTCTAGGTGTGTTTTAAATACCTCCAAAATGATGTTTGATATTTAAAGGGACTATTATGATATGAAAAAAATGTAGAGAGGCCTCAAAATAATCACCCATAGTTAATATTCTAAACCTTGCATGCAATAAGCTTTCCTAAGATTCTATCTTTCTTTTTTATGTATTTAAAGTGTCTAATGTTATTTTCAAGGGATGAAACCCAAAATAGATCATCTATGTGACTTGGATAATCCACTCCCATATTCACTTTGTTTGAGGAAATAAAGTAAGTTCCCTCTATTTTGTCTCTGACATAAAGCAATCCCTTGTATGCAAATTTGTAGGTTTAGAAGGGGAATGATGAGAAGAGAGGTTTGAAGGTGATGAATTTTTTTAATAAGGTGTGGAGATATTTAATAAACATGTATCGACATGAATAATCATGGGCAGGTTTTGGAAACACAATAGGGTGGTTTAAAACTCACAAGGTGAAATCAAACCTACATGGTATCAACTAGGCCTAAAGCCCAACTAAGGGGTCAACTTCATCTATAATATTAGGTGAGAATTATAATGAGTTTGAAAATGTTTTTTGGGAGTTATAAGCTGTTTCAAAGCTTATACTTTTCATAGAAAACATAAGAAAGCCATTTTTGGGCTTAAAACCACATCAGGCCTATGCAAATTAAAGAACCAAGATTGAGTTGGCAATTTGGATTGCTCATATATTATTGGGACACTTTTCATGGGAGATCAAGGATTTTGGAAGAGTTTTATAGGGTCATGAGCTACTAATTTGTGGAATTGGTTTGAAAATTCAATGTCACAACTCTATGAACAAAGGCTAAGGGTGGAAAGAGCCTAAAACACTCATAAAACCCCATTTTGGACTTGATTATAGAGTTTGATTTGGAGACTCCACAAAATCACATATTTTCCTCTTAAAACATACCATAGTTTTAATTATACTTTTATAGGTTCCTCTACATGAGAATTTGGTGTGCCTTCACTTGTACAAAACTATACAAAAATGGTACTTTTTGATGTTTTTGAGATAAAATGAGTGTTAAAAGGAGCGTAAAAGGATAAAAATAAATTGGGAGGATATATTTTTAGTTTTTATACTTTATAAAACTAAAAAAACATAGAATAAATCATCCATAGGTGCCCAAACCATTCAATTCTTTTGGGCCATTCAAAAAATGCCTCAAAAGGGCAAGCCTTCCAAAGGCCATTTCATGGTTCTAGTAATTATATGTTGTTAAAAAACAAAAAAAATGATATTTATCATGGTATTGGAATGATAAAATTTAATCAAACACTTTTTATAGGTTTCACACATGTGTGATCTCCTGGCAACAAAATTTCACATTCTAGGGCTAATTAGGCCTAATTTGGCAAGGAGAATGGGCTAGAAAACATGTCTAAACTTGTATTTTGTCCATAAAATTTTGTATAGATATGTGGTAGTATATTATATACCTTTAAAATTTCTATTTTTATCATCAGCACCTATATATTCTCCCAGACAAGGATATTTTCTTGAAAGAGGGCTATACAGAATTCATGGAAAATACATAGTTTGGGTGTCAAATCAAGTTTGTTAGAGTGGTTAATTCATTTAATCACATTTAAAAAGGTATTATAATACCTAAATATTAATTAAATTGTGTATATATGTAATTTTTAATCAAAATTGAAGAAAACTCCTCCTTTTCCTTCTACGCCTGAGTGTAAAATGAGCATTTCAAGGAGTTTAAAGACTAAATAAGTGCATATGACTCTTCATAAAGCCTTATAAAGTTAATTAATGGTATGAAACATAATATTAAATCCTTTAAAAATTATTAAGTATTATTAATGAAGTAAAATATATTTTAAAGGGTCTACAAGCTTAAATAGGACTTTATCTCCTTCTAATGCCTCATAGGAAGACAAAGTCAAAAGGGGTTGAAAAAGTTCTTACAAAAACCTTGAGATAAGTGTTAAAGATTAATTAATGATATATATAAGGGTTAAAAATAAATAATTTAATGGAATTTAAGGCCTACATCTATGGAGGAGACTCATTCATCAAAGGAGACAAGAAGGCTAAAATTTAGGGGTTGGTGCAAGAATATAGGCACTCTCCAAGTGGTATAAGATTGATCCAACATTATGATAAGTCTCATAAACCACATAAACATTGAAAAAAATATTTTACATGCCACCATATTAATTACCAAGGTTTTAGAAGGTGAAAATGCTACGTAGTACTTTTGGAGGAGCTTTTTGACCAAGTTTGAAGTCCCCTACTTTGGGGCTGCTTTGTCTCCAAGCATTTATTTGCTATATGTTTAATTTTTTATAAAATTTAAAGAGACTCTTTGATTTTTTTATTGTACCTAAATTCTTAAATATATATATATATATATATATATATATATATATATATATATATATATATATATATTAACCTTTTGATATCAAGAAGAAGCTAAATTCCTCCATTTTTAGGTCTTTTCTAGTGAAGTGTATGTGCTTGCCATTGATATAACTTAGTGAAATACTTGTTTTTATTTGTTATTGTCTAGTTTTTTATCTTAATTAGAGATTTTTTATGTTATAAAACTCATTTTAAGTGTCTAAATAAATATTAAGTTCTGTATTAGATGTGATTTCAGTCCTTCCTTGCATAAGTTGAATTTGTGAGGTCTTTATTGTGAAACATTATTGTATAAATCTTACTTGGGTGTAGTAAATGTGTACAAGATTTATCCATATCACATAATTTTCATTTCAAGAATAATATATCATAAAAAAATTGGTGCATCACCTTTAATTTATAGTTTTATTTCAATTTCATTACAAGCATTGCCCTTTGCACCCTTTTCTTTGCCAAAATCAGTAGGTAGTAGTTTGAAAGTTAGTTTTAGTGAGAGAACCAATGGAACCATCCCTCTCTAGAGATTATCTCCTTCCTAAATTCACCCACACTTTTTAGATATTCCATGTTCCAATAAGAGTGAGTAATTTCACACTTTCTCACAAGGGCACTCTCCTGATTGATAACACTAAAAAATTGGTCCTTTATTCTAAGTTTGAGGATTCAGATTAGTTGGTTTATGGTCTAGGATTCCTTTCATTTTTTACTAGTTTTTGGCATCCTTTTGGCTGAATTTAATGAATCTAGTTTCTTTCTAGGTTTTATATCACTCTATTTTGTTGATTATTCTTAAAAATATTTCATCTTCTCTTTGTAAGGGAATAAGACTCATAACCCATCTTTTAACCTATGAAATAAGAACAAGTGGTGTATGTGTGATTTAATTTTACTTAAAAATATTTGGTCATCTCAAAAAATCTTTTACTAACATAAATTTGTGAATGTTCTTCCAAAAACTTAGAGTACAATTGTGTTTGAGTCATATCCAAGAAATGTTTTAGATATAATTCATGGTTATGAGAACTAACTCTTCTTTTCACTACATATCTTGCATTTGGAAAATTCTTGTACATTGGGAAAAACTCTTGTATTATCTTTCCAAAATTGTGCAAGTAACTCTTTGAGAGAATCAGCTATAGCCTTGTCCTTTTGTTTATGTCTACTAGAGAATGCCCAGAGCTCATTGGTATTGGGTTCATTAGTCTTTCATGTATACCAATTGATTTGATTAATGTTTTTTTGTTTATATCAAGTATTTTAATTATTTTTAAAATCAATCATTTTTCCTTGTTTGACCACTTACTGTACTAGTTATAATTATATGTTGGGTAGCATTACAATCTTTATTTCATGATTTTAGGACTAAAATATGATATGCATCATGTATATTTTCAATAATTTCTTTATTTTCATCATCCATGTTAGATGTTATTAGTTCTAATGTGTAAATTATATGTCTCATCTTAATCAATTTCATCAATAAAAATATAAATGACATCTTTGACTATCATAATCCAATTTATGAAATAAATTATCATAAATTTCTTGAGCTAGTCTTTTTGAATGGAAGTCAGACATTTTTTTTTTTTTTAATGTTAAAAGAGGGTTGTTAACATGGACCCACCCCAGTACATATAACTAGCAATTTAGTACTTGTTACCTATATAGATATCACCCTAAATAGGGTTCAAGTTCATTCAAGTATGACCCATACCTGGACTAACATGGGAATGGTATAAGGTTGTGGGTTACCTATATCTAGACCAGACCTATAGGATATTTTATGAGGTTATCTCCTCAGAATTTATAATTTATACCTTTACTTCTAAATCTAAGACTAGTTTGGGTGAAAAGAGGCAAGGATCTTGCATATAATAGAATCTATTCTAAGTTGTGGTGATTCACTAAGAATTTATCAAACCCACTCATAAGCTTGGATTCTTTAACACACCAATGAAATATGAAAGAGATTGATGCAATGCTTATATGTTTCTATGAAATAGTATTTTTTTTAAAGGTCTATTTGTTGTACTCAAACTAGTGAGTAATAAAAATAAGGTATAGATAAAGACACTTAAATTTGACTGTCCATTATACCTTTGAGAGATCAATGTAGACACACACTATATGACCTACAAAGAAATTTTATAATGCTTAGGTTGAGTTTACACATGCAAGAGGAAGATAACATTCACATTTTCATATTAAAAAAAACATATAACACCAAGTATATATTATTAAATGACTACAAAAATACTCTATTCACTACTCTACGAGGTGTCAAATATAATTTTGGCAAAGTCTAGTCAAATTAGCCTGAGGGATGTAAAATAATATCTCAAAAGATATATTTATAAAATAAGGGGAGAAAAAGAGAGGGAATTTTAGAATTCAAAATGGCATCAAACCAATCCAAATCCATTTGAAATGTGACTATAACTACCTCTATAAATCAAGCTCACTCAAACCCTTCCTAATTGATCTAGGCCACTCTAGTCATTGCATTATTAAAAAATCTTCTCTGTGATGCTCCATCATGGCTGAAATGGCAAGATCAAGTAATTTTAATTTTATACTAATGCAAAAATACTTAATGACTATTTTTTTGATGCATGCCCAAGTAGGGAGAAAGGTCATTTTCATGCAAGTGGCTTTGGTAATGATCATTGAAATCTACATGTCTACCTCTATAGGTCTCTAATGACACTATCTGATCCTAAAAAATCCACTCCTATCTCAAAATAAAATGTGCTTGAGCTTGAATCAATCATGCTTAATTTCCTTGGTTGAAAACTAACCTTTTGACCTCCATCTAAGTCATTTGGGCTCTCCTTGGTTCTGATTGGTCATTAAAAACTAACTTAGATCATTAATTCTCAACATCAAGTCTACTTGAGGTAAATGAACATAATTCATTGATCCTTCATCTAGACTCACATTATTATTCCACTTGTCCATTGTGCCTTTTCTCTTGTGATTCACTAACCCTTTGACCTACTTGCATGTTGTTGATCTGATTTGGGCCCATCAACTTGACAGTTACCACTTGTCATTGGATTTGATCTGGGCTCTTGAGATATAGACACTTTTCAAACTTGCATTCATTTGGGGGCCCTTTTCATTTTTTTGAATGCTAATGGATATTGTATGAGGCTTAAATTTGACATTTACAAGACAATTTAGATCACAAATTTTGAGGAATATTTCTTCTAGACCCTTTACTAGATAATTTTTGCAAGATTTATGTAGAACACTTTTGCTGAAGGAATTTGTTTGCCTTATCGTTGCCTTAAACAATTCTTGTAGACAAAATGTTTAGGCGTATTCATTTATTTAATATCTATATCTCTAAAAAATTACCCTTTGAAAACCTTTAAAAGTACCCTTCAGAACTTTGACTTGGTCCACCTCACTATAGAAAGATCCTTTAGAGAAAATGTAGAGGACACTTGCCCAAGAAACTAAGCCTTCAAACTTTTGAAAAGTACCCTTTCCAAAATAAAAATACCCTTAAGAAACCTTGAAGTGGACCATTTCCTTGAAATACATATCCTTTGAAATTTTTTCACTGGACCATTTCCTTGATAAAATTACCCTTTGGGGAAATTGTTTCAGACACTTTGCTTGAAAAAGGGCTCCTCAAGATTTCTATTTTGGACAAAAAGTCTGAAAGAATTCTGCCTTCGAGAAAATTATCCTAGACAATTTTCTCAAAGGAATTACGTCCTTAGAATGGACCTTTAAAACTTTGAAATGGTCCTTTGCCCCTTTGAAATGTTCCTTCAAAAACTTTGGAAAGTGTCCTTCAAATTTTGGAAGTAGACCATTCCCAAAAGAAAGTACCCTTCAAGAAAAATGTATAGGGAACTTTTATTAAAGAATATATCCTTCAATATTTTGTAAAGGTCCACTTTAGTTTAGAATGATCCTTAGAGAAAAGTGTATTAAACCTTGGCTCCAAAAGTGCCCTTCAAAAAAATTAAAAGGACCTCTTCGAAGAAATAACCCTTCAAGGAATTTGTTTGTCTGAAATAATTCTTGATATTTGAACCAAAGGTTGAAACAAAACTCTAAAAATAATTATAATACTTAGTTAAATGAAGTGGAATAAAAATTCCAAAAATAAATAAGCCTTGTAATTTTACCATAGTTTTTGTGTGGAGCACTTCCTCCTAAGGAAATCTAGGTACTAAGCTAAAAGTTGGAAAAGTGAAAACTTAGGCCTTTTTTGTATTTGTTCCTACAATTGCTTCATACCATGAAAACCTACCTAGATGCCTTCACTTGTAATGTTGAGCCTACTTCAAAGCCAGTTGATCCATTCATCAACTGGGACCTTGTTCATCTATTCAAACCAAATAAAATCTTAGTATGTGGGCCAAAATGGCCAATAATTCTTGCCATTATAAGGATGTAATCCCCTTAGATAAAATTATCTTGGACAATTTTCCAAAAATCAAAATTCCTTTGAAATTTTTGTCCAAAATATAAATCTTGAGGGGCACTTTTTTAGGTAAAGTATCCCAAAAAATTTCCCTAAAGGGTATTTTTCTTGGGGAAATGGTCTAGTTTAAAAAATTTAAAGGATATGTCTCTCAGGGAAATAGTCCACTTCAAAGTTTCTAAAGGGTACTTTTCTTTCAGAAAGGGCACATTTACAAAATTTTAAGGGTTAGTTTCTTGGGCAAGTGTCTTCTAGATTTTTTTTTTAAGGATCTTTCTATGGCAAGGTGGACCAAGACAAAGTTCTAAAAGGAACTTTTCAAGGTTTTCAAAGGGTGTTTTTCAAAAGACAAAGATCCTAAAGACATGAATACACCCAAACATTTTATCCACAATAATTGTTCAAGGTAAGGATAAGGAAAACAAATTCTTTCAATAAAAGTGTTCCACACAAAGCCCATATAGATTATATAGTAAAAGGTCTGAAAGAAATAGTCCTCACAATTTGTGATCTAGATGGTCTCATAAATGTCAAATTCAAGCCCCATGAAATAGCCATTGGCATTAAAAGAACTAAAAAATGGTCCTTGACTAAATATGGGATTGACAAGTGTCTAGATCTTAGGATCTTAGATAAAACCCAATAATAAGAAACAACTAGTAGGTTGATGGGCCTAGATTAGATCAATGACATGTAAGCAAGTCAAAGAGTTAGTGAATCTCAAGAGCAAAGGCATGATGGACAAGTGGAAAAAGCATGTGAGTCTAAATGAAGGATTGGTGAATCATGTCCATTTACCTTAGGTAGATACATTGGTGAGTGTTTATGATCTGAGTAAGTTCTCAATGACTAATCAGAACTAAAGAGAGCCTAAATGACTTAGATAGAGGTTGAAAGTTTGATTTTCAACTAGAGTACACAAGCATTATAGAGCCAAGCTCAAGCACATTTTAGTTTGAGTTTGGAGCAAATTGTCTAGGATCAAATGACATTGTTGGGGACTTATAAAGGTAGAAACATATACTTTAATAGCCATCACCAAAGCTACCTACATGAAAATGACTTTTCTCCCCACTCAGGTATGCATCAACAAACTAGTCATTGAGTAGTTTTGCATTAGGAAAAAATTAAAGTGACTTGATCCCATTATTGCATCCACCATGGAGAATCATAGAGAAGATATTGTAATAATTAAATGGACTAGAGTGACTTGGATCAATCAAGAAGGGTTTGAGGGAGCTTGATTTATGGATGTAGTTATATCCACTTTTTGAAGGGTTTAAACTAGTTTGATCCCATTTTGAGTGCCAAAACATCCTTCTCTCTTACTTCCCTTTGGATATAAATATAGCCTGCAAGCTATTATTTTACATCCATTAAGTTGGTATGAGTAGACTCTACCAAAATTATTTTTGACACCTCTTGGAGTAGTGAATGGAGTATTTTTTTAGTCATTTACTAATCTATATTTAGTGTTTTATGTTTGTTTAATATGCAACTATGAATGTTATCTTACTCTTGTATGTGCAAACTCAACCTAAGCATTAGAAACTTTCTTTTTAGGTCATATAGTGTGTCTCTACATTGATCTATCAAAGATATAGTGGATAGTCAAATTTAAGTGTCTTTAACCAGACCTTATTTTCATTACTCCCTAGTTTGAGTGTGTGAAATAGACCTCTATAAAATATATTGTTGAATAGAAACATAATAATCATTGCATCAATATCTTTCATAGTTTATTAGTGTGTTACAGAATCCAAGCTTATGAGTGGGTCTGATAAATTCTTGGTGCATCACCAAAGCTTAGAATAGATTTTGTTTTATGCAAACTCCTTACCCCTTTTCACCCCAACCAATATTAGATTTAGAATCAAATGTCTAAATTATAAAATCTAAGGAGATAGCCACATAAAACATCTTAGAGGTCTAGTCTAGATATAAGCAACCCATAGTCTTAGACCATTCCCATGTTAGTCTATGTATGGGTCAGACTTGAATGAACCTGACCCCTATTTAGGGTGATATCTAGATCACTAATAATTATGGCATGATTTGTAGGACCCCTAATTTTTCATATCTGAATATAGTATTAATTTTTAGAGTTTAATTTTTTTATTTCCATAATTTTCATGCCCCCCAAAATTATCACAAGATCCTATATAAAAGAGAAGGAGATAGATTTATCTAAACTACACTTCCAACCAACAAAGAAGAAGAAATCCTCTCAGCCAAAACATATACTTAACCCTCCTGTTCCCCTTATTATTTCCAAAAACCCTCTTATTCAATCTAGTATAGTTCAACCAAACATTGTTATAAACCCCATACCTCATATGGCTATTCCCAGAAGACAAGCCTTTGTGCCATTCAATGGTGGTATCCCTTTAAATCTCACTCAATAGGATGATATTCTAGTCTTAAACTTAAATTATCTTACCTATTATGTAGGATAAAATCCAAATACTCATGTATACCATATTGTATATATTTCTAACATTTGTTTAATGCATCATGTAACTCAAGAAAATGTAGCAATGAGGTTGTTAGCAACCTGCCTCTAAAGGAAAGCACTTTAGTGGTTTAGAGGATTGGACCCTACATAAATCAATAGATGGGATGATTTTGGAGAGGTATTTTATAAGCACTTTGAGGACAAGAGTGATCATATCTCACTTATGGAACAACTTACAACAATCAAGAGATACCCTAATGAGTTCATGGTGGATTTCAACTATAGATTTTAGAAGACCTGGGATATAATCCCTACAAAGATCAAGCCTACACCCAACTATTTTTTTTTTAGTATTTAAAAGCTCTCAATTTGGATGTAGCTATGATGATTCAATCCATAAGAGGGAAAACCTTACCTAGAGCTTTTGAAGTAGAAATTAGGGTTGAAAATTACCTTATACAAGAAACCAAGTTGGCTCCAAGGCCACTAATGTCTCTCTTCCCAAAAATACATCCTCCTACCCTAGCTATTACTCCAATTTTAGAATCAATTTTTTTTATCAAATATAAGGTGGGCATACTGATAGATTAGGGAAGATAAAGAGTCTTATCAAATCCCAAAACAATAATTTGGTTATAATGGAGAGGTAATAAGCTCCACCATATAGGCCATACCAAAATAATAATTAAAATATCCAGTACAATAATCCACCCTATCAACCTAATCATCAAGGATAAGGTAATAATCCTTAGTCAAGGAAATACAATCCTAATTCTCTAGGTAGTTCTGGAAATATTGTGCTAACTCAGATAACTATGCTTAAGAAGGTCCATGGCAGTTAGAGGGATAGTCCAATGAGATGGTGATGGCCACTACTAGAGACATGTATCAAGACCCTAGTTAGTAGCATGCTCTTTCATCCTAAGGTCATGACATGACACCTTCTCCACCACAATCCCCAAAAATTAGTCAAGACAACATGCCTACCATGTCACAATCATAATCTCAAAGCCAATAATAAGGGAGCATGGATAGAACACCTGTTGATGCTACATGCATGAATTTTCAAGAAGGGGAATATATGTTTGAGCATGTGGCAGCTAATATGGGACAAGATTCATAAAGGAAAAATGAATTAGTTATAGCTCAGATAAGGGATAATGAGAGGATGCTAGAGGGTAACCTAGGGGTTTTGCATCATCTCTTTATACTAGTCAGTAACCTATTCCTTCATATGTATCTACTAAGGATCCTACACATCAAGTGTCCCAACCCCATGGACAACAACAGAGGTCCCATTTTTTCCCCATGTTACTTAAATTTTGAGTGATGCCTCCACCTCTAAAGTGCAATCTAAATGTACTAATCTTCCCTTAAATATCATGGATAATTTAAAGAAATCCAATGCAAATATGTCCATGTATGATTCTTTATCTATTCATAGGCAAAAGGGTATTCTCTATCAAGAGCTCCTCAATCTCCCTCATGAGGAAAAGACGGCTAATAAAGTGAACATTGTTTTCATCAATAATAATCATCCTAACCAAGCCCCTAATTAAACCCCTAGCTAAGTTCCCAATCAAGTTCTAAGCACAAGTCAATCTCAAGATGTTGTTCTCCATTCTAAGGTTGTTGAGCCTACCCTATTTTATCTGTTAGTCATCATAGGGGATTTTTTGGTACATAATTTCATGACTAATTTAGGTTCTTCAACATCAATGATGCCTAAAGCCATAATAGACAAGATTGGGCTCAAATATGTACCTAATTAAAAGGGTGTGATCCAATTATATGGATCTCCTAATAAGATAGTAGGCTTCTTGGAAGATCTTTAGATCACCCTAGCTACATGTCTAAATTGTGTCATTACTCAAGATGTGATGATGGTAGACCTACCCCGCTATTTTTCCTTATGCTTGTCTAGGGACTTCACTATTAATATTGGGGGATATCTATCATTTGATTGGTCATACATGGTTTTTATAACCAAGTATGGAACCAAAGTCACCATAAGGTCTGAGCCTATAGCTAGGTTCTACCTAGAACCCTACATGCCCAATATTGCAAATACAACTGTGCCATATTTGAAGAGGCTAAAGAGATTATTGAATAAGAACCCCATAGTCATCTAGAAAGAATCTCAAATTTGTACTTAGATGAGTGGGAAACTGATAACCATGGATTTGATACATATAGAAACATTAAAGAGGTAGAATTTGGAGTGTATGGTATGCATGAATAAGGTGCTACAATACCTTCCTTGACTGACACTACTCAAGAAGAGGATGGTATATGAACTTTGTTATTTGATGGCTAAAGGTCTAAGAATGGAAGTAGAGTGGGATCCATACTAGTTTAACCCTCTAGTCAAAAGTATCATCCAACTGTAAGACTATAATTTAGTTGTACCTTGAATATAGAGGAATATGAATATATTTTGCATGGATTTCAAGAAACAAGAAAGAGAGGTATCCAACTCCACAAAGTTAAGGGTGATAGTGAACTTGTAATGCAATATATGAGAGGCCTAAGTACAATCAATAATCACCATTTGAAAGCCTATAAGCATTAGGTATGGGACCCCATGGAGTATTTATTAGCATTTGACATCAAATCCATACTGAGAGAAACAAACTAACATGTAGATAGGCTTGTTGCCATTAGTGCCCAATATGAGATAGCAAAAGGAATCAAAGGTATCCAAGGCTAAGATAAAGTCAAAATTATATGTAGACCATATATACCTAATAATGAGGTGATTTGGTAAGTCTTTGATAATGATGATCAAGTCATATGTTTTCTAATTCAAGAGGTAAAATTTTACCATAGGATTCAGGACAAGTTATAGAATCAATATGATGATCAAATAATATGACTAAGATCTAATAAGCTTCACAAAGGGATTATGACATTAGAAAGCATGTTCAATGAATATGACTAAGTAAAGAAAGGTAAATCATGTATCTTAGCTAAGAATGAACACTATGAAAAGATAGAAATCTTTAAGGGCAATTTTTTGAAGCTAGGAAAGGTCAATACAATAGAGGAAAGAGTTGCATTTGTTACTTTGTGCTAAGATTTTTTTGATATATTTGATTGGGAGTAAAAATACTTGAAAGGGTTTGAACCCAAGATTGTATAGCATACCATTTAATTATAAATCAATGCTAAGCTAGTCAGGAAAAAATAGAGGCCTATCAACCTAAGAGTGGAGGATCTCATGAGAAGAAAATTGTATAAATTGATTGAATCTAGGATAATATTTCCAATTAAACATTTCTCTTGGTTGGAAAACCTTGTGCTAATGAGGAAAAAAATGGAGAGATTTAGTTATGTGTTGACTATAGGGACCTAAATAAGGTGTCCCTGAAGGATCATTACCCACTGCCCTCTATGGATCAAATTATTCAAAAAGTGGTAGGTTCTCAAAGGTTCTCATTGCTTGATGGTTATTCTGGCTCTAATCAGATCATGATGAAAGAGGTGGATAGGCACAACATTACCTTCACTATAAAAGGAAGCACCTATGCATATTATAACATTCCTTTTGGACTCTCTAATGTTGGAGCCACCTTGCAAAGAGTAATGGATGTTTATTTCCATGGTATTTTGAATGATATGGTTTTAGTGTATCTTGATGATATAAAAATTTTTATCAAAGAATCCTAATGATCATCTAATGAATCTGAGATTTATTTTTGATGGATGCTGACAATTTGGAGTTTCTTTAAATCCAAAGAAATGCATTTTTTAGTACATGAGGGAATACTTCTTGGGCATGTGGTGTTCAAAGATTGTCTTTCCATTGATCCAAAAAGGATAGAAGCAATCCTTGCTCTATCATACCCAAACACAAGAAATGGTTACAATTACAAAGCTTCTTGGGAAAGATCAACTTCAACAGGAGGTTAATCCTAGGCTTTGTAGAGATGGTCAAGCCTCTCACTCATATGCTAAGAAAAGTCAAAGAGTTCACATGGAAAAGAGAAGGTAAGAGGATCTTTGAGGCCATCAAAGAGGCCATATCCCATGCACTCACTTTGCTAAATCTATATTTCAATAAGGAGTTCTATCTGTATGCCTTTTCCATATTATATGTAGTTTTAACCATGCTCATGTAGTAGAATGATCAAGGTTTGGATCAACCCATAACTTTCTTCAACTAGGATTTAGAAGGTTCTGAAGAAAGAAATAGATTTTTTTAGAAACATGTGCTTGCTATTGTAATAAGTTTGAAAAAATTCAAGTATCTAGTTTCAAATATTAAGATCATACTAATGGTGACTCACCCAAGTGTGAATGATTTTATACTCAATAGAGATTTGAATGAAAAGAGAGTTGGATGGGTCACCAAGTGTATGGAGTATGACACTAAGGTCAAGATCACAAAGCTAATCTAAGTAAAGGGATTATGTGAACATCTTACTGAAGATGTGAGAGAAGAAAAAGAGATAGTTTTGGTAATCCAAGGCACTCAGTAGGAAGATGAAGCTACTCTTTCATCACGCTATACATAGGATATTGTTAGATTTCTCCAAACAAGAGAGTATCCAATGGGATTAAATGCATCACAAAGAAGACACTTGAGGATGCAATTAGTACCATACATTTTGATTAATGGATTGCTATTCAAAAAGGACATTGGAGGAATGCTCTTAAGATTTGTTGAAACTAGCCAATTTGTAAACTTCTTAGGCAATTCCATGATAGTCCTCAAGGAAGCCATTTTATAGCTAGGACCATAGCTACAAAAATTACCAGAGCTAGTTACTTTTGTCCCATTTTATTTAGATATGCACATGCATGGATGAAGAAGAGTTCAAAATGTGTTATGTTTATAAGGAAATAGAAGCTAGCTACTATGCCACTAAAGCCTATTCGTATCAAGTAACCTTTCATGTAATATGGCTTAGACTTCATTGGCATGATTATATGTTGGCCATAAGTGGGTTTTGATAGCCATAGACTACTTCACTAGATGGGTGGAAATATTTACCTTGAAGGAAGCAAATGAGAACTCTATACTTGAGTTCTATGAGAGCCTAGTCACCCATTTTGGAGCACCATCCACTATAATATCAAATAATACTTTAGCATTTAGTAGCAAAAAGGTGTGTGAGTTGGATCTTGAGTAGGGTGTCTATCTAACATCTTTATCTGATTATTATCTATAGTGTAATGGACAAGTTGAGTCCACTAATAAGAAACTAATTTAGATCATTAAGAGCATAATGAAAGATAATTAGAGATGACACACAAAGTTGAAGACTACCTTATGGGATGACAAAGTCACCCCAAAAAAGGCCATTGGTAACTCACCTTATCTCTTAGTCTATAGAATAGAATCAATGCTACCAATTTCATTAGATCTTCCATCTTTGGAGCTTGCACACCAACTAGAGCTTCTATAAAGTGATGCGATGGAGGCCAGAATGAATGTACTAAGAGAGTAAATAAGGGATGATTATATGTATGCCATGTGGTATAACCAATATTAGGTCAAGATGACCTTTTATAGAAGAGCTTCATTGAATACATTTCAGTAAGGTGACATAGTCCTTAAATGGGATGAGGGACGTGCAAAACCAAGAAAACACTCAAAGTTTGATAGTATTTATAGTGGACCTTATGTCATCATAGGATGCAAGGAGAGTAATGTTTTTGATCTTGAAAAATTAAATGGATAATTCCTTCCTATCCCTATCAATGATAGGTATATCAAGTTTTACTACTATTCTCATATCTTGCCCCTTGTACATTAGTAGATAGGTCTTTTATTTTCCTCCAAGTGCTTTTGCGCACTGCCATTTTTAGTTGTTTTATTCATAGTTTAGGTTTTTTATTTATCTTTTGTTGATTTTTTGTTGTTTTCCCTCCCATTACTCTAGGAAGTGTTTCTAGAAGTCAAGTAAGGTCTATTTCTAAGTAGCTTCCCATTTGAGAAAGATTGATCAATGTCGGGGTTTTATTACCAATAGGTTGGTCAGGCCAATTGAGCCATTATAATTGTTGGCCATTTTGGCCCACATACCAAGGATTTTCTTTGTTTGAATAGACGATCAAGGTCTCAATTTATGAATGGATTAGGTGGCTTTGAAGTAGGCTCAAAATTACAAGTGAAGGGATCCTGATAGGTTTTCATAGTACTGAGCAGTTACAAGAATAGAACCAAAAAAGGCTTAAGTTTGCACTTTTCCAACTTTTGGCTAAGTATAACACCTAGATTTATTTTGAAGGAAGTGTTTCACACACAACCCATGGTAAAATTACAAGGCTTATTTATTTCAATAAGTTTTTTTCCACTTCATTTGACTAAGTGTTGGAATTCTTTTGGGAGGATTTATTTTGAGAATTTTGTTTCAACATTTTATTTTAGTATCGGTAATTGTTTCAAAACTTTTGTTCAAAACATTTTTTCCAAAGGGTCATTTCTTTTAAGAGTTCCTTTTCATTTTTTCTAAAGGGAACTTTTGGAACCAAGGTCCAATACACTTTTCTTGAAGGATCATTATACAAGAAAGTGGACCTTTGCAAAATCCAAAGTGATATCTTCTTCAAGAAAAGTGTCCTATACATTTTTCTTGATGGGTACTTTCTTTCAAAAAATGGTCCACTTATGAAATCCAAAGGACACTTTTCAAAGTTTCTAAAGGACCATTTTAAAGGGGCAAAAGACCATTTCAAATTTTTGAAGGGCCATTCTAAGGATGTAATTCCTTTTGGAAAATTATCTAGGATAATTTTCCTGAAGGCAAAATTTCTTCAGACTTTTTTTCTAAAATAGAAATCTCGAGGGGAAATTTTTCAAGAAAAGTATCCCAAACAATTTCCCCAAAGGGGACTTTTTTGGGGGGAGATGGTCTAGTGTAAAATTTACAAAGGATATGTCTCTCAGGGAAATAGTCCACTTCAAGGTTTCTAAAAGGTACTTTTCTTTCAAAAAGCGCACTTTTCAAAAGTCCAAAGGGTCAGTTTCTTGGGCAAGTGTCCTCTACATTTTCTCTGAAGGATCTTTCTACAGTGAGGTGGACCAAGTCAAAGTTTTGAATGACATTTTTCAAGGTTTTCAAAGGGTACTTCTCTAGAGATAGAGATCTTGAAAGACATGAATACACCTATATATTTTGTCCACAAGAATTTTTCAAGGCAAAGATAAGGAAAATGAATTCCTTTGGCAAAAGTGTTCCACACAAAGCCCATAGAAATTGTCTAGCAAGAGGTCTAAAATAAATATCCCTCAAAATTTGTGATCTAGATGATCTTGCAAACATTAAATTCAAGCCCCACAAAATAGCCATTAGAATTCATAGAAATGATAAAGGGCCCCCATCTGAACGTAGACTTGAAAAGTGTCCAGATTTCAGGAGCCCAAATCAAATCTAATAACAAGTGGTAACTAGCAGGTCGATGGGCCTAGATCAGATCAATGGCATGAAAGCATGCCAAATAGTTAGTAAATATAAAAAACAAAGGTATGATGGACAAGTTACACAAGTGTGTGATTTTTGATGAAGGATCAATGAATCACATTCTTTTACCTTAGGTAGATCCAATGGTGAGAGTTGATGATCTGAGCTAGTTCTTGATGACTAACTAGAACAAAAGAGAGACCGAATGACTTAGATGGAGGTTGAAAGGTTAATTTTTAACCAAAGTAAGTAAGCATGATGGAGCTGAGCTCAAGCACATTTTATTTTGAGCCATGAGTGGATTTTCAAGATTAGATGGCGCCATTGGGGATATGTAAAGGTAGACACATAGATTTCAATCATTGTTGCCAAAGCCAACTATATAAAATGACCTTTATCCCCACTCAAGCACACATCAACAAACCAATCATTGAGAAATTTTACATTTGAATAAAATGAAAGTTACTATATCCCATCATTATGACCACCATGAAGCATCTCAAATAAGATATTGTAGTCATGCAATGGACTACAGTGACCTAAATCAATTAGGAAGGTTTTGAGTGAGATTGATTTGTGGAGGTGGTTGTAGCCACTTTGAAAATGGATTTAAAATAGTTTGATCCCATTTTGAGAAAAAAAACTCCCTCTCTTTTGCTTCCCCTCAGCTATAAATATAGCCTTTGAGTTATTATTTTGCATCCCTCAAGATGGTATGACTAGACTCTACCATAATTATATTTGACACCTATTAGAGTAGTGAATAAAGTATTTTTACAGTCATTTGCTAATATATATATAGTGTTCTATGTTTGTTTAATATGAAAATGTGAATTTGATCTTCCTCTTGCATGTGAAAACTCAACCTAGGCATTAGAAACTTTTTTTTTAGGTCATATAGTGTGTCACTACATTAAAATCTCAAAGATATAGTGGACAGTCAAATTTAAGTGTTTTTAACCAGATCTTATTTTCATTACTCCCTAGTTTGAGTGTGTGAAACAAACCTCTATATAAAATATTATTTCACAGAAATATAATAAGCATTACATCAATCTCTTTCATATTTTAGTAGTGTGTTAAATAATCCAAGCTTATGATTGGGTTTGATAAATTCTTGATGCATCACCATAGCTTAAAATAGATTCTATTTTATGAAAACTCCTTTCCCCTTTTCACCCCAACCAGTCTTAGATTTATAATTAAAGGTCTAAATTATAAAATCTAAGAAGCTAGCCTCATAAAAAATCCTAGAGGTCTAGTCTAGATATAGGCAACCAACAACCTTAGACCATTCCCATGTTAGTCTACATATGGGTCAGACTTGAATGAACCTGATCCCTATTTACGGTGCTATCTAAATATATAATAGTACTAAAATCCAAAATTTACATATTAATGTGTGAACATATATATGAAGTGCCAACAAATAACAAATGACCATAAAATAAATAGTAAATAACAAAATAATAGAAGTACTAACCCTAATAACTAAGGCCTTTTTGGACTTTAATTACATTATTCCAATTATTATTAATATTAGTAAACATAATGTCAATCATCTAAATGATTTATGGATCCTGATGCCCCTGATTATCTCCCTTCTATTTCTTCTCAGCTTTTCCATGTTTAAACATCTCATTCTTTCTTTTTTCCATGTTGAGAGGTTGTTTCAAAATCATTAATACTTTAATTTTTAGTGGTGGGATGACAATTTATTCATTTTTTCTTTATTCATTATATGTTTCCATGAAATTTTTGTTAATTTCATCATTATTTGTTTCTATTAAATTTTCTACATTGTTAGGAGGGTAAAGCATCATGTGTGACTCATCATCAATGAAATAAAAAACTTTATAATTTAAATATGAAATTCCAAAATTATCTAATTCATTATTTTTAATTTTAACATTATTCAATTTTTTATTGTTAATTGGGTTTTTATTTACAACATTTGGCTCATCAGGATTAGTGTTCATACTTTGTCTAGAATAAAGTACTTACGTTCATACCTTGTATTTATCTCTCAACTCTTCCAATTACTATGGTGTTTTATTCTTCAAATTTTTCCTCTTCCTCAAATTTGATCCATCACCCATTGGATAAATGATATATTTTCAAAGGTGAGGTCAAAAAAAGTACTTCAAAATTACATAGGAAGTATGCAGAGAATGTCTGCAGGGATAAAATTCTTGATTTAGATTAAAATAGCCATTAAAAACTAAATTTTGTCTATAGAGTAATAAAACATATGAATTATAACACATATACATTATTTACTATATAAATTCATCCCATATAACTATTCAATAAGACTATCATATGGTGAATTTACCCTATCAATTAGCCCCTTCATTTGATTCATGTCCACATTAGGTTCAATTAGGCCCAAATTAGATTAGTTACTCCAAATCAGGTTCAATTTTCCCCTTGGTTGATGTCAATTAGTCCAAATTAGATTTAATTATTTCAAATTAGATTCAATTATCGCAAATTAGATTTGAAATTAGTCCAAATTACATTCAATTTGTTATAAAATTAGGGTTTAAGGCCAACACATGTCACAAAACATGGGCTAATTTAGCCCCTTTAATCACATCGTAGACTCACATTTAGGTTCAGTAGGTCCAAATTGGCCACAATTGCCTTCATGTTTGAATTTATAATAAAATTAGGGTCAATTAATCCATGTGTTCCATAGATTATATAATCGATTGAGTCATAATTTTGGTCCAGGGGCTCAATTTTGCCTAAATCATGTCCTTAATTATACCAATTAACTAATTAGATCAATACATGATAGAATCAAACTTATTTTTACCATAAATCATATCCTACTCTTGTAGTTAGGTTGAAGGGGTTAACATTATCCTCAAATGCTTTCTTGATTTAATTAATCAACTCTTTGGTTCATTATATGATGACATAAAGGTTAATCTCACTCGAAATCACATTTTATACTCTATGTACATGTTTAATAGGTTCAGATTGGCCTTAATTTCCTTCATGTTTGCATTTGTGATAAAATTAGGGTTTAGGGGCATTGATGAATATTTAAATAAAAATAAGAGATTGCATACCAACTATGACCCAAAATATATGCCAGATAAAATAGTTGAACAAGAGATTGTGTACCAATTATGGTGGGGCATTGATATTTAAAGAAGAAGAAGAATAGTGCATTTCATGGCTCTCATTTAGTGATTGATATAATGTGTTATGTCAACTAAAAGCATTTTATAGTAGTTGGAAATTTTAGGGAATATTATTCTTTGTTCACCCTATTACACAGAGATTAGGAACCTCATGGTTAGATTCAAAATCACATCTAAGGTCTTGTTATCTCATACCAACATGAACCTTATGGCCATGAATTTTTATTTTTGAATTCTAAGTTTGATTCATAATTCATATAGAGGGATCACATGGCTAGATTGACTGAATAACTTTTGAAACTAATACAAGGAGATCCCTAAAATTCAATTATAAATACATGAGTTAGGATTCCACCTCCAAGTAGATGGGTTGTAAAAAAATTATGGAATAATAGACCCTCTAAAAAATAATTATAAAAAAGGGAACCATCTAAAATCCCACCCATCATTATGACTGCTACAAAACGAGAGCCTAGCATGGGAGCGGTTCCTAGAATTACATGTTACCTTGATAGAGCATAGGAACCCATTTGTATTGACTCTTATGATTCATAAGACCCTACTCTTCCTATGTCCTCTTCAAATCCTATGATTACAAATGTGGAAGTCCCATCTTTCCCCACTCAAATAGCTTCCTCCTTAACTTAAAATATAACTCTTTATTATAAGAGGAAACCTAAATCCTGTGGACCTCTTATGAACATAATTATCGATACATCATCTATAAAAGGACCCACAAGGAATGAAAAACCATCCACAAGAATTGATCCCATTTATGAAGATGAGGAGGAAGAGTTGTAAATAACTAAATTCTTGAGCCTCTAAGGATAAAAAGGAAAATTAACACTTAAATTAAATAAATTAGGTGAGGATATGGCTTTGACTACCTTTTTAGTTCTTCTTGTTTTTACAATTATAGTTGTGTAAATTATTTCTCCCATGTCTATTAATTCATTTGATACCTTCTCTCTCAATCCTAGTGTCCTACCAACCCTGGTTATCCCCAAAGTGGAAGTTGTTTCTTCTAGTCCTACTATCTCCACAACCATAATTATTTCTTCAGTTTTAGTTATTTCTTCAACATTTATTTCCAATACTTCCACTATTGTTACCTCTACCATTCCATTAACTACCCCTGAGTCTAAAAGAGTTCATACTAAGAAAACTAGGGTAGCATTAGAAAAGGGACAATTACATGCATATTTCACCCAATTAGGATTGTTAATTCCTTCTTTCAGTTCTATCTAGGCCACTACTATAATACCATCTAAGAAGATTTGGAATAAGAATCATATATACACAGTCCACCCAATGCCCCAATATGGTGGCGTTAACTAATCAAATATCATTTGGCCATCACTATTAGATGCATTACATGCATAAACCTTGAGGTAATATTTAGGGGACCTATTGGCTAATACTACTACTAATGACACTTATATAATTAACTCCACTCAATAGGTGATCCCACAGTGGGCCACAAACCTAGAAGTTCAAGCCTCCAAAAGGCTAAATCTCATAATAATTGATCTTCCCACTATAAGTTCAATCTTTACTAAATATACAAGGAGTATCCAAAGAGTAAATAATATGAAGATATAGGATGATGCTAGTAGGGGAATAATTTTAGAACATAGACAATATGTCTTCTCTCTTTCTAAGAGAAATAATATCATATTGGGGTAGTCTCCTTACAATGAATATTTTAGATCTTATTTGGAAATGCAAAAGGAATATTTTCTCAAACTCCATGAGGGGGTTGAACAAGTGAGAAGAGAGTTACATCAATAGTTAGAACAGGTCTGAGAACAATAATAAACTATTCATGTTCCTAGATAAATTAAGACATATATACAAAATACAACCTCAAGATTATATAATACCTTGGATGTTATTACTTCAATGAGGGATGAAGTAGCCCCTCATCTCATTGAAACAACAAAATTATTTAATTATTTAAAATAATAATAAAATAAATTTAAAATCCTTATTTTTTACATAATAAATAAGGCTTACAACTATTTGAACTTAATGACACCATAGGAGGCATCCAATGCCCTCAATTTGGTTATCACCCAAACACATATAACAAGAGAGTATGTAGCAAGTGTATAAGTAATTAGAAAAAATTACAGACTATGAGAACCTAATTTTGAAAATTTTGGATGAGATGAAGCTTTCTTGAGCTAGGGAATCTGTAGGGTGATTAATAAGTAGAGTTGGTTTTAATTAACTTCTCCAGTAGGCTTTAGCCAATTTCAATAAAAAACTCTAAGGGATGGCATTGGAAGATATCAAGTTTGAACTATTTTTTTCAAGGAATATGGTTATATAATTTTAAATCTTTTAGATTAGTTTTAGATCCACCAAGGTTATACATGCACATTAAATAGAGAAAATAAACAAGGTGCATCAGCCACCTCTTTTGAACATGGACAGTAGCAAGTTTCAACATGGGGTCAATTTTAAATATTATAAGGAGTTGGAAGAGAAAAAAAGGATAATGTCACAACTTCCATCTCAACTCCACCTTCGAGCTCAATTCCACCATAAACTGTAGTGCCTCTCACTACATCAAGTTTAACCATACAATCAGCAAGTTTGAACAATCCTTAATTATCAAAAGTTAATTTTGTATGTAAATTTTCATGTAATATTAGTCGATGTAATTATAGTTTATCATACTTCATGTATGTATATGGTAGTTATCCTAAGTAATTTGTAAGCATGCATACATTACATGGCATCATGAGGGAAAATCTTATTTTGGATATAGTTGTGATCAACTAACATTGTACATGTAGTTTTAGCATCAACTTAGCACTAAGGTTTTGATTACTAGCATGTAACTTAGATTTTTTCATGAACTTTTGGAATGAGACAACCCTCCCCATGTCTATTTATACATGAAAATCCCTCATTTAAAAGGGTTATAAAATTATCAATATAGGAATAATTCATTTTTCATTGTCATGCAATTGTGTACATGCATTTCCATTCTAATTCTATGTAATTAAGTGTTTATTTCCTTGGTTGTTTTGATTCAATAATTATAAGTGTGTAATAACTATGAAAAATTCTCTTTATTATCATTAATATATATTGGTTTTAGATGTGCAACAAAATTTAAACAATTATCAAGTATTATTAATTATATACAAATAGGTTGTCTATTTTAGTTTTCAAAGTGTTGAAAAGTGTTTTCCTTTGATATAGTCTTCTAGGTGTGAACCATAACTACCCTAGATACCTTTGTGATTGGAGCTATAATCTTTTGAGTAAGGGTGTGAAATAGCTACTCTAAATGGAGCAAATTTTAGATAATATCTTTGAGTTCCCTAAATTATATCTTCTTAGAATGCATAACTGTGTTTGTATGTGAGTGTAAAATATCTGCCAATAACAAGAATTAGCTATAAAATAATTTTCCATGAAGAAATCAACCCTAAAAGCAATATATTGAGACCATAGAGTCTTATTTTCCACTCTACTCTTCCCTTTTTTTTGAGTTTCTTTAATTGAGATCTACCCACTTTAGAATAAGGTTCATCCATCCAACTCAACTAGGTTTTAATTTATTTATTAGGTTTCATTTCACCCACAAGCACACCTGGTTAACAACCTGCATTCTTAGCATGTTATTCCACCATCCAGTTGTTTAACCCAACCTATAACTCATGCCTTGGAGTGGATTTTACCTCCATTGAGATCCTAAAATATTAGAGGATACCTCATTAAATCTAGGGGTTTACATAAGACCCACATCAATAAGGTTAAACCTTAAAGCCTTAATTATAAGTAGTTAAATTGACATATTAAAATGGGTCATTTTTTTGAAGTTTAATGTGATACCACAACACCTTAATTCTCTATCCAAATTTAGGGGCATTTTCCCTATCATGATACACTTCAATTTATAATTGAAATTATCATGATACACCACTATTAGGGAGCTCAATAACATAGATATAAGAAAAAATGTGTATCCATAGATTAATTTTTTTATGTATGTTATGAATAAATAATGCATAAATGTTATTGAAATTTGAATTCAAAAAACCAAGCCTTTTATCTCTAAAATGGCTTGGATTCCTGAGCCAAAGACTTGAACCTAACAATCTACAATTGAGTCTAAGAATTTTGATATAAAATAACAAATTTCAATTTCCATCACCAAATACCCTACGGATTTCAACAAAAAAAATCAAAAATTCATTACCATGACAACGAGCTTGCTTTCCTATTTCCAAATAAATGATTTTTATAATTTTTTGACTATTTTAAGGGTTCAAACTATGTTGATTTCTAACTATACATTTTTTAGGCCACTACATGCCACAAATATATATATGCATATTCATGTTTATGTAATTTATTTTCATTGATCCAAGTGGAAAAAAATTATATGGTCACAAACTAGGCCTAATTATACATACATTCAAAAAAAATCAAAATTCATTTTTTAGGTAGTTAGGTGGGCTACATGACCGGCTATCCATTTTTGGTCAGTTTTCAGGATCTATTTACTTGTAAAATTAACAATAAAAAATATATTCATTGAAAAATATAAAAATATATAGGTCACAAACAAGAATATATTATTTAAATATTCACCAAAATGTTTCAAACAGTATTAAATGATGCTAAAAAAATGGTGGGTTGTATGGATATCTATCTACTTTGTTTTATTAAAACAAAATAAGAGTTCCTCTTCAATTTTTAAATGTTTGCCTGGTTATACTAACCAGTTTTTAAAAAACTTGGTGTTTTGGAAACTATTATACCATCTTCAAATTTTGAGTGTATCCATCTTAAATTATCTATAGAAATTCAAATTTATAAAATTTTAGGAAAATCATGTCCATGGGTAGGCCTTTTTTGGTCCCCTAACTTTGTGCACTTAATCTCCATTTCCTACATTTTGATTTAGATATGAAATTAAGTGTAGTTTGATGGTTTCAACCAAAAAATGAAACATTTATAAAATTCACATATTCTATTTTGAATCACTGGCCTTTAGAATTTCAAAAATTTATAACAAAATTGCTTCCAGTTTATGGAGTTTCTCAAGAATGATTACTTCCTAGCTTCTAAAATTTGGATAATTCTCATGCATATACTAACCATGTGAAATGACCTACCCAAAACATACCAAGAACACCTCAATTTTTTCACTATGGTTTCATTTTCTATTTCTTCTTAGACTCATTTGAGTCTTAATAGTGACTACAATTAGGTTTTATTTTCTAGGTAGAATTACAATCAATTATCTACAAGGGAAGGTATAAAATAAAAATATCAAGAGGCCACCTTTAACAAATCTAATTTCCCATGATATGTAAATTAATTAACCTAATCATTTTATTTTTTATAAATCACCTTAAAAAGACATCTAAGGTTCAAACAAAACAAGCCAACTCAACAAAGTTGGGGGGAAGGAAATAGAAAAAATCAAAGCAAAGTGACCAAACAAAAGTAGTAATCAAACCTACCCTAGAAAGAATGAAAAAATATATAGTATATACATGAAAAAACCTTATAAATCATTTTTAAATGGTTTTGGATGAAATAGCTAAGAAGTAATGATTCAAAAATTGATCATTGACTGGCAGTTGTAGGTCATTTCCTTACAGATCCTTCAATGTGAAATCATTCTATCCTAATAATTTTATAACTTGAAAAGAACTAGTCCAAAGAGGACTTAGATTAGAATTATTATATTTATTTTCATGGGTTTTTTTCCATAATAAAACCATGTTTTAAATATGAAATCATTTGACTTGGCCTTTTCTAACTATCTTTTTAGAGCTGATACATCCAATTTTTCCCTATGGATATTTGAGACATTATTTAGTGGATTGTGTGTTTTTTAAAATCATATTTGATGATTATTTTGAGATATATTATTTATTTTAATTTGATAAAAAATATATCAAATTAATTTGATGAGTTGTACACTATGTTTATGATCATGATTTTTTATCGACTAGTCACATTTAGTAGTTGTTATGATTTCATACTAATTTTTATCATGATATGGAATAACTATAGATTTATTTGGTGAATTTGATGCAAAATATTTCCAACCTAATTGACAGTGTGGAGGGAGAGTATAATTGGAGAGGGGGGAGCATATGGTTACATTATGGATAAGGAGAAGAATATAGGGAACCTGCACACACCATAGTAGGATTGAATGAATGATTGCTTTTTATTACAAACTATATGGTTTATTGAGCAAGTTGAATGGATTTTATAATGGTTGTTTTCATAACTATATTTAGTGATGTATGCTTACATTCATTTGGATGATATTATTTTGTATGCAGTCTTTGGATTTGGTTACATTGTCATAAAATGTTACTTAGACATTTTACTTTACATATGTGTGGCATAATCTTGTTGGGTTATATTTGAATTAAAACTCATCATTTATAATTAAAATATGCTAGCCTCAAGACTTATTTACACATTCTATAATGTGAATATTATGAGGTGGTAAATAGTCTTGAGTACTTAGTTAATTTTGTCAAGATTTTGTTATGATATACCCCTTAGTGGTCTTGTTAGCAAAAGATGTTATAGGGGCAAATACCAAACAGTCTCCCCCCCCCCCCCCGCCTCGCCCCCTCCCCCCCCCTCAAAGGTAGGTGTTGGTGTTAAATTGAAAACTTTGTAATGAAAGGTTTATGGTTTTGAATAACCTTTTATCAATGGAATTTTTTAGACATTATAATGATTATGTTTTTACAAAGGTAATAAATTTGAATTAGGGTTTTCAATTATGATGAAAATAGATAATGTAAATGAATTAGGTTTTAGATGGTAACAATTTTTGGTGAAGATTGACTTGGTATTTTAATTAAGAGTGGTTCTACCAAAAAAAATTCATGAAGTAATGAAATGGTGAGTGGAACATTATGAAAATTGTTGCATGGGGATTGAGGGCTAAGATAGAAAGGGTTAGTCAAATCATGCCAAGCATGAACGATTTGGGCATGAAGATAAGTAGAATGAAGAGGAGTAAAATGGATATCTAGTTTTATTTTTCAAGAGGAAGAAAAAAAAAAGAAAATGAGTCATAACCCAAGTCTTGGAGTAGAGAATTGCTACATGAGGCTTAAGCAAATTACTTACAGCTTACAAGTTAATTCTTTTTTGGGTTGCATGAAACGAATAAGGTTTTCTCTTTTTATGGGTGATTATATCTATTCGTTGTTACATAAAATTATAATTTTTACCCTAGGTTTTTTAGGGCTATATATTTAAGGAGGGATCCATACCCTATCTTTAAACATATCATTCTAAGTACCAACCCTTGAAAATAATGAATAGGTCCAACCTATTCCTTAATGGTCTAAATCTAATAGCTAAGTAATAAGAGTCTAGTTATTGAAAATATTCTAAACATGAATATATGCATACATGTCTATATTTAATTTGTTTACTATTACATGTGTGTGTGTGTGTGTGTGTGTGTGTGTGTGTGTGTGTGTGTGTGTGTGTGTGTGTGTGTGTGTGTGTGTGTGTGTGTGTGTGTGTAATAGTAAACAAAATAAAAAATATAGAAATGTATGCATATATTCATGTTTAGAATATTTTCAATAAATAGACTCTTATTACTTAGATATTACTATTATATTTATATATATATATATAATAGTAAATAAATTAAATATAAACATGTATGTATATATTCATGTTTACTATTATTATTATTATTATTATTATTATTATTATTATTATTATAATAATATCAATTTCAACTTCTATACAAACACACTCAAATTGAATTCTATAGAATAGTGCTTTATTTATTTTACCGCAAAAATATGTGTGTGAGTGTGTGTGTGTGTGTGTGTGTGTGTATATATATATATATATATATATATATAAAATTAATAGTAAACAAATTAAATATAAACATGTATGTATATATTCATGTTTATTATTATTATTATTATAATATATATATATAAATACACACACGCACACACATATATTTTTGCGGTAAAATAAATAAAGCACTATTCTATAGAATTCAATTTGAGTGTGTTTGTATAGAAGTTGAAATTGATATAACCTCACTATTCTATAGAATTCAATTTGAGTGTGTTTGTATAGAAGTTGAAATTGATATAAGTTATGGGTCTTCATTTTGGCAAATAATTTGACCATAGATTTATCGTAGGACTTATTATGTATGTTTTCTATCCTTAGACTTAATAATTATTAATTTCAAATACTAAGTTTCTTATATGAAGTAAACTCTAGAGTAGAGAGTTGAAAATTTTAGATATTAATGGACTTATAGTGGTCTACAGGTATGGTTATTTTATGGATTTTTTTGGATGAGATTATCTATTTAAAATCATGTAGAGTAAGAATAAGGGACTTATATGTGAAGTGTTGGACTTACTTTATATCTAGTTGAAATTATAAAAGAGTCCTATAGGATTCATTTTATAAAAAATAAAAATTATATAAAGAGATCAGGGAATTTTATGATATGAAATGGTTTATGTGAGAAGATTTAGCTCAATATGTATAGGTTTGTATGTGTGTTGTTAAAATTTATTGGGGAACCTATAATAAGTGTATTCTTCATCAATCTCTTTTGATCATGGCCATGGAGACTTATATGTGATGTGAGGTAGTTTATGTAGTTCTACCAGGATAACCTGTTTCTTATTTATTTTCTTAATAAGACCCATAGGTTCCATTTTGATAAGGTAGGATCATATAATGAATTAATGAACTTGGTATATGATATCATATATACAAATATTTTTTTATATGAATATATACATAAGAACAAGATTATTCTTGTGTGAGTATATAACCTAAATACTTTATAATAAATTAGATCTTTTCTTGAAGAATATGTCAATATGGACTAAGAGAGAATATAATATGTCAAACATATATGAGAACTATTAGCGTTAAAAATAGAAATTATATATGATATAATAGAATTGGAATAAATATCCTTCCTAAGCATAACATAGAAATAATTATTTGAAATGAGATTTGAATTATACAAGGACTGAACAAGGTTTCTTTGGTAGTATATTCTATCTTAGATAAAAATTTAAGGTTCATATTATGATGAGTATTAACCTTTTCTATATAGTATGTTAGAAAGTGATATTAAGGTTGATTGTATGATTATGTGTACAGTGTTTTTAATATTATAAATAGAAATTGTCATGTTAAAATGAAAGAATAAATAAATTAATACTTGATTTTTTTGGTTATAAAATAAGTTGATATATAAGAAATTTGTGTTGGAATTTGTTAGTATTATAAATTATTTGGAATTATGAAATAAATTTGTGTTGAGATAAAACCATAAAAAAACTTGATTCTTGTTCTAGCTTGTTAACATATCTATATGAGGTTAAATTGGATATATGGTTGTGATTGTTTATATCTTCACCATTGAATAGTATTTATTGATCTACTTTTGAAACCTTAATTTCATGATATGTATGAATAAAAAGAGTTACTTATATGAGTATGCTAGTGGTTAAATCATATATGTAACCCCTAAAATCATTATGAATGGTTCAGTAGTAGAGAGTAATGTGTGAGTAAAAATTACTTAGATTATTTAATCTGTATTCTATAATGAAAACTTTGGCCAAAGTAATGTTATATCTATGACATTATCATTTCATTGTACTTATAGTTTACATGTTTTTCTGATATCATTTAGATAGAGGAATGGATTCTATGTTCTATTTGATTACTGCATGTAATAGTGTTAATTACATACATGGGTTCTAGTTGTTTCTCAATATCCATACTATTATTATTTTCCCATTCATGAAGGGTAGGGCCACTCCCAAAAGGGAGGTGTGTGAAAGACCATTGGTATATGGTTTTCATTAAATCACTTAAATGATGCTCTCCCTCTATTAGTTGAATCAAGCAGATGGAATTACATTTAGGCTATATGAAGGATCATGGAGCTATTCTTAGTAGTTCGTATTGTACTTTTGTAGTTTTTTTCATGGATATTTGACATTATAATTTAATATACCTTATTTGGATGTATAATTAACACAATAATGGTTATGTACTTATATAAACATTTTGAATTAAAAACACTAGTGGATGTAATATATTTTAAATTGATTCATGGATTATATTTGCATTTACAGTATATGATATACCTTAATGCATAGATGATAAACTTTTAAGCTTAATGATGTCTTTAATTATTGAGTAATAAATGAAGTTATTAATCTAGTGGGATGATATGATTCATACATCTGATACTTTTAGTTCAGTTAGTTTTCAAGATTTAATCTTATAATTGTAATTAATCTTAGTAATAAGATTAAGGTTTAAAAAAATATTAGTATCATTTTGATTTAGAACTAGTTGGGTCTAACAATAGCTTCCTAGTGCTTTTTAAAATTCTTCAAGGCTTCATCTCTCATGTCATCCATATGAATCAAGTCCAATAGCCTAGATTGACTTATTCTCATTAGCCTCCATGTAGTCAATGATGATTTGATATGTTGGTCTCTTGAATGTCATTTGAAATATTAGTTCCATGACATAAACTAGCATGAAGGGGGAGTTCTTGAGACTATTCTTGTGTCTTGTCTGATCAACCTACAAAGCATACTTAAGCGAAGATGTCAACTACATGGGTTGTCTTTTATTGATTTCTTGATGACACCCATCAAGCTATTATTTTTGGACTCATATAAACCATTTCCTTGTGGGTAATAGTTTGAAGATAACTTCAAAGTAACTCTATTTTGATATGCCTACTTAGTAAACTCAAATGATTGGAAGGTAGGCCCATTATCACACATAAGTTCCACAGGTGTGTTAAATTTAGTTGTAATATGTTCTTCAAGGAATATAATTACCTCCTTAGTAGTGTTATTCTTGGTGGATTTTACTTCAACTCATCTTTTGTAATAGTCAACTGCTATAATAATGAATCTATGGTTGGTATAAGAGTTTGAATTTATGACTCTAATGAAGTGAAAACCTCATTGAGAAAAAGGAACACTCATCAATTAATGGTTGAAGGGGCATAACAACATGAGTTTCCATTTTTTCAAAGCTTTGATAGAGATGACAAGATTTCATATGGGTACGAGATTCCTTGAACAATGTTGGCCAATAATAACCAACCCTTAAGATATTGTGGGCTATCACATTACTAGAAGGATGTTTGTTACCTAATTTATCATGGAAAGAAGTCATGACATCTAATTTTTCCTCTTCTATTAAGGATCTTAGGTAAATCCATTTATGTTTTTTGTGGTATAGGACACCTTTATTTAGCATGTAATGGGAAGCCTTTGAACATAATGCTCTCTTCCACTTCCCACCAAACCATTCAATCGAATGCCATACAAGTAATGGGTAATGGAGTCATACCAAGGGTTTTGATTTAGCTCAGACTGATTTAATTGACAAAATAAATACCAAGGTAAATTTTAGAGATCAATTATGATAGACCTTGACCTTGAACCAAATTTATAGGCCTAACTTCAATGTCATACTCTTAGAGTTTGGAGACCCAACATCCTCTTCTTTCTCTAAGTTTATTCTACCCCATCATCATTTTGATAGTAGGATCTAGAACCATAACATAAAATTTTTTCCTTAGGATGTAGTGCCTAAATTTACTTGTTTCCTTTACTAGTGCATATGTTTACTTATCCAAAATAGGGTATTTTAGTTTAGCTTCCTTGAAATTGGTGCTCATGAAAGCTACAGGATGCTCTCCATATTTTATTTTTTAATTAAGTATGGTAGCAATGGTATAATCAAATGTGAATGAATACAAGCAAAAATATTTTTTGTAATCTAATCTAACCAAAAATGGGGGCCTACATTATGGAATCCTTAATTTATTGAAATTTTTTCTTTAAGGTAGGTTTCCATTCAAATTTAGCTCCTTATTTTAACATGATATTTAGTGGTTTAGTTATCTCATGAAAAGTTGAAATGAATTTATGTACAAAATTAATTTTGACAAATAAATATTTTAGTTCCTTATTATTATTTGGTAATTGAATTTTATAAATTACATCATCTCTATTAGGTTCAATTGGCATACATTCTTTCATAATTTCTTTGGGTTGAGTGAAATACCAAACCTACAATAGTGTTCAAAGATCTTCTGTAAGTGCCTTAAATGGTTTGATATATATTTGGAAAAAAATGTTAAGTCATCCATATACAAAATAATTCACTTACCAATCAACCCTTTAAACATTGTGTCCATGGATGATGTAGATCCCTTTTTCATACTCTACCTAATCTCTCTCTGATACTTGCAATTAATACTCCCTATAAACAAACTTTTCAAGTTTCTTGCTTTATCAATCCTTATTATTACTTAGATGTCATATTCTTGAATTTTTCTATTCTCAAATTATCTCAAATCCTTAATAACTTCTGTCATATCTATTTTTCATAAGACATCTCATGAACACTTATTTCATTCACTCTCAATCTCTCCTTCTTGTAATCTTGTTCACTAGCCTTCATTAGATTTGGCCAAATCCTCCAACACTTGATTAGGATATAATGTGTACACTCTTATAACTTGGATATCCTAATTTTAGGTTAACAAACTTATTTATGACCACCTCATAAACTTTCACTATCTCAAGTATCTACTTTACCTCATAATCCCATAATTTCTCTTGTTCCCTACTAGCATTTTTTTGCACAAAATCTAACAGTATGGATTGAAAAAAATAGAAAATAAAAATAAAATACCTAATTCTATCACAATATATCCTATTTGAGTTCTTTGTGAAGTTTCACTTGATAACTCTTTCTCTAGATTCCTTTTATAGCCACTTGATCTATGTAAATTAGCCTTATTAGGCCTATCTAACCCCTATCAATAACACAGTCAACTATAATGACATGTGTTGTGTTTGTCCACATAAAAAACCTTCATAATTTCCTTATTCATTTAAATATCTATCCAACAAAAAAATTCAACAAATTTTAATAATTGGTTTCCTCATAAAGCAATTTTGAAGTCCTATACCCTATTCTAGGGTTTTTAGGGTTTTGTGTTAGCTCAAGAGACTTAAATGTTGTTTATTAGATTTTAAAGTCATTGTTAAATATCCAAAATGATTAATTGAGTTATATAGGATATATATAAAACCTTTTAAATCTTTTATTATGCTTGATTCACTTTGAAACACATTTCACACATTGATACTAAAGGTTTTGAAACATAGTCTACCTATATATATCTGATCAATGGTATATAATGTATCTTATGACTTTTTTTAGGGTTTAAAACATGAAAAATGACAATAATATGTCTTAATAACCTAAATATAACCTTTTAAAACTCAAACCTTTCTGTAAAACCTCTAAATATCATTCCAACCTATGTTTCTATGAATCTCTTTGAGCACAGTCTATATGTGCAAGTGTAAAACAAGGTTTTGAACAAAAATAACTTACATGTAGGTGGTGGTTCTTATTAAAAATATATTATTCATTAATTGTTTATTATATTTCATCTTTAATTCACTACAAACACTAAAATACTCCTTTCCTAGTTTGCTAAATAGGGTTTTGTTGACTGTGTGCAACTAACACAAGGTTTTGACTCAGTTTTTGTTACCTATCACATTGTAATAACTATTCAAGATATATATTACCATATTATTCCATTATTATTTTGTATTAATTATTTAATAATCTAATTCCTCATTCTTGGAACCTTATGTATATCAGATACATGTTTCTTGACTATATTTTGGTAAACAAGGTTTACACACAGTCTGTTATATGAAGCTTTAAAGATTATTTGGAAATAAAGACCAATATACTAAAATAAATGAAAACTTATACACACTAAACACTCTAAATAACATAAGTAAACTCATGTAACATTACCTTAAGGGATTATTCTTTTCATTAGTTATTAAAGAAATACATGATTTCTTGCATAGTCTATAGTATACATCAATCTTGTCTATAGTATATAATATTATCAAATATTTAAAGCTTGAAATACACTAAATTATATTAATATACATTATCAACATAAACATACAATATATTCCACTTCCAAAAAAATTAATTTTATTGAATCCACTTATATGTATTTATAAATCATCTTTTTTTACACATAGTACATAGGTTCTTTTCTCTCTGGTCTTTAATCTCTTCGTACCTATGTCTTGATTCTAACTTAAAAATTAACTTCATATATACAATATAAACTCTTAAAACATGAATTTAAAAATATTTCTTGATTCAATAAACTTCCAACAATCCCTAGACCCATGTAGGGTGATGGACATAACACTTACTACCTCACTCATTAACCTGACTTAGCATAAAATTATCATAATAACACACCTATATTATCCCACTAGGTCCTTTAATACTCCCTCATACAACCTAATCCCTTACATTCCATTTTAGACCTCAAACACATTATTATTCCATCTTTACAAATTTGAATTTTCAAATGAAGAATAAGGTGGGAAACTCTTTAAAAGACTATAATTCAAATATTTTACTCTTGTAAGACTCCTAACCTAGACTCCACACTTATTAAGACCTCAAAGCAACAAAATGAATAAAAATTGGGGGATTTTGATAAGCCTTGGATGTTCCCTTGTATCTATTATTCCCAAAATCCATCACTTATTTTTGTGGACAACATGCTGATCATTTTGGTCCTGCAGGCCAAAATGGTCTCTTTCTTTCTTTCAAAATGTTCTGAGTAGTTAAGTTTTTCAAATATTCAAGCCTTTTCAGCTAAGAAAGTCCCAAGTTCAATAGGCAGGCTTTCTCAAAGGGAAGTTCAAAACCTTAAGGCATTTCTTTAATGTTTTGAGGATGGTTCAATGTTGAGGTTTAATTAAAAGACTTAACGATGGGATTCAAACAATTGGAATGAACCATTGAACCATTGAACCCTACCTTCACAAGGTTCAAAGGTTCAATGAGTTTAAAAGTTCAATGGCTTCGACAAACTTAAAGAATAAAATGATTCGAAGAGTTAAGATTAAATCGTTGAACCATTGAACCTTGAACTTTGAAAGTTTCAAAGGTTCAAAGGTTCAACAAGTTCAATGAGGTCAATAGACTTAGAGAATGAAAGGATCTAGAGAGTTCAAAGCTTCAAAGGATTCAAAAAAATAAATCTAAACTACTGAATCATTGAACCTTAAACTTTGAAAAGTTCAAATTTTTGAATGTTCAAAGGGTTCAAAGAGTTCAAAGTTTGAGCAAATGCATGAAGCAGAAGATTCCAGAAGGAGGTTCAACCAAATGGTTCAACCAAAGAAGAAAACTAAGTGAACGTGGCCCTTTACAAAACATTAAATTGCTAAACCATTGAACCTTTGAACCAAAAGAGTTCAAAGTTCAACAGTTCAAAGTGGTTCAAGCGATCAATGACGTCCCCATGGATGTCAAATTTAGGGTGATGGAATAACCATTGATTTTCAAAAGACCTGAGAACAAACTTAGTGACCAGCCAAAAAAAGAGTTGAAGGAGCTAGTAGAAAGTGAGAAGATAGCCCTGAGAAATCAGATCACCAGGAAGAGACAAAACATGGCAAGGAAGGAGGGAATGACTATAGAAAGTCTAGAAATATCTATAAAAGAGTTATTCTAGTAGGTGAAATAGTTCACCAGGTGGACATCAGAGAACATAAACATTTAATGGTGTGGCCTATTTTTCTATATTGAGTAAAGGCAAATGGATAGCCTTGTAAGCATCATAAAGAAGACCAGACAACCCATGCTTAGGAGGAGACATTTTAGATGATTCAAAACATGAAAGTCAAGGCCGATGCCCTATTTTAGCATGGCCCTTTCATAGATATTAAATGCATTCAATTCAGCATGGGTCATTTTCATGAAAACTAACACCTAAGTCTTTCTTGTGATGCTATATATTGTAATATCTCATTTTATATAAGGGAGATATCTCTACTATCAAAAGTGAAGATCTACCCAAATTGAAAGGCATTCCTAAGACTTTGAGCTCAGATTGTTAATAATATTTTGTTAAGTGAATGAGAAAGCAAGTGACCTTTCAGACTTTGTGTTGGAATAAGCTTGTGTCATCTAAGAAATTATTCTTATGTCTGTTTCCTAAATATAGTCTTATCCATTTAATCAAACAAGCAGAACAAGTGGAAATAAGCTAGAAGATGTCCTGAAGCCAACTGTGGGAAACTTTGTGCTACCATAATTGTCTTCAGTCTATGTTTTGTGTAAAGGATACTGGAGAGACTTTAAGCTCCCCTTATCCTTTGTAACCTTTTACTTTGTTGTACTTGAAGTGGAGACTTTGGGCTATGTTTCAAACTAATATGTTCCTTTGTCCTAATCAATGAGAGAAGCAATGAAAGACTTTATGCTTTCATGGGTTTCTTGTGATTTCTATTACTACCCAGGAAGAATCTTGTTGTTGGCTGAATATCACTTCTGAAAGAATAGAAGTTCCTTTAGTAATTACACTAGAATTATCCTATGTTTTGTGAACATCATCTCCGAAAAAAGAGAGATGGATGGTATGATTTCACCCCTATGTATATTTTTATCTTATATATATATATATATATATATAATAGGGAACCTCCCCTTACTGAGAGGACAGATTTGTCTCAATCTGGCTGTGGTCACCATATTCATTTTACTGTATAAATATCTTTATGATATGGTTGATGCACCTATTTTGTCATCAGTCAATTGGTGACAAAATATTCACCCAACAGTTTTCGATGACTCCGTTGAGGAAGAACAAATAGCTTGAAGCCTCAAGCTTCAAATTGAAGTAGTTCCAGTTCTTTTCCATTTTCATTTTACACTCTGGCAGATCCACCATACACGTGAAGCCAGAGAGCTCAAGGTATTGTTGACCCTATATTTGAGTTGGTGTAGTTAAGTAATTTTGATCTTTTTCCTCCACCATCTCACCTTCAGTGAACCAGGAGTTTTCCTCTTACAAACATCAGGTCCTCAATACCAATCAAAGCTTCTCTTTCCTCTACTAGTAGAGCTTTGTCTATACATATCCCATAGAGATTTATTATCCCTCCCTTCAATAGCCACATCATAGCAGCTCAAGGCCCCTAGGGTAATAATTTTGGTCCTCTAAATCTAACCCTACCTCTACATGAACTACCCCATAGTTCAAGAAAGAATTTTCCCAAGTTTTATGGTGATGGAAAGGTTCATCTTGATGAACATATTATAGCCTTTTACATAGCCTATGGTGTGATAAGTGTTGAATATGAAGACATTACAGTCAGACTATTTGTGGAAACATTGAAATGTGCTGTTGTAAACTGATTTTATCATCTACAAGCACAAACAGTGATTGACTGGAACACTCTCAAGGCCAAATTTGAGGCTAGATTCAAACATGCAGAAGATGCACATGCCCTGTTAAACCAACTTACACAAATGAAGAAGGAGCCTCATGAACCCATGAGAGACTTCATTGCTAAATTTGATAAGATGAGAAATAGGATCCCTATAATTTCTCAGTTGACACCTGAGAATATCAAATGCTTCTTCATCAATTCTCAGCTTCCTAAAGTGAGTTTTCTATTGAGGTGGGTTAGCCACATAGATCTTATTGTAGCTCAAATTTTGGCCACTAAGGTTGAAGATGATCTTATCTTGGTAGGAAAGATAAGAAGAGATCCTAATAGAAGTAAATATTCTTCATCTTTTGAATACTCTTCTACAAGCACCACTGATCCTATGGTGTAAAATCTAGCAAATGAATTGCTAGCTCTAAAAAAACAAATGGCATAATGAATGTTTACTCTTCCTTATAAGGATTTACCAAGGAGGATTTTTCCCAACCAGTCGTATTAGGGCAATGCTACTAGAAATCAAGGGTAACCAAACACCTTCCTCCCCCACTAGGGAAGCTTGCCATTGAAGCAGCACTAGCTAACTCAGTAGTTGGTTATCTTGAAAATGAATCTGATTTTTCATTCCAACCTGAGTTGAACCAAGAAGATGATGCTAATCTCTTTGTAGAAGGTAAAGAAGAATCAGCTGGTGACTCCAGTATTGGTTTTCTAAATTACCAGGATGAAGTGAGAAGTAAAGGAAAAGTGTTTGATGGATCATACGCTATATTTACCAAGTCCCAGAACTAGTCAACTCAACAAGCTGATAAGGGAAAAATAGGGGAAGAATCTCAACCAGTAATTTCAATTGCTAAATGAGGGGATTCTCTGCCTTTCCAATCAAAGGACCCAGTGAGCAATAAAAAAGTAAGTACCTCAAGCAATCCTTCACCTTCTACTTCAATCTCTCATACCAGTCCCACACCTAGTAAAACCCAAAATGATGGAATACCTTCCTCTATTCTTAGTTCTTTTTAGTCATTTGATATAATTGACCATCCTAAGAAGACCAAAATTCAAATGTCTGAGTTTGAATTCTTGCAATCCAACCTTGAGCAATTGGATAGGTTAGTTTAATGCATCAAAAATAAAACCATCCCTATAGGATAATTTTTTTTGAAAGTAACTCTGGTCCCCCAAAGAACACATCCACCTAAAATAATCTTGTCATCACTCCTCTAGCTGCCCCTAGGAAGACAAAACCATTTTATGTCTCTTTGTTGATAAATGGTCATCAGCTAAACAATTACATTATAGATTCTGGCACCTCTGACAATGTCATGCCCACCAAGGTGGTAGAATCTCTTGGTCTCACACTAACTAAAACCTTTTGGAGATGTTTATCCATGGAAAACAAATAAGTACCACTTCTAGGGAAAATCAAAGATGCCTAATTTTCATTTGTGACCTTCCCAAATAAGAAAATTAAAATGACAGTCTTGGTGGCTAACATTCTAGACTCCTATGGCATTCTGCTTGGGCAAAATTTTTACAAAGATGGTGGATAATTGAGCATGGACCTGTCTGAGGTGAGGATCTATGTCAAGGGTATCATGTAAAGGCTGCTTTTTGAGAAGTAGGCAAAGTACATTGTCACTCAAACTTCAGCCCCTAAAGCTCAAATTCTATTTGAATCTTTAGGCATGGGTAATTAATTTTCATCTATTGAAGATGTTCCTATTTCAGTAGATGAAAGCTTACTAAGTGATAGCCCAAAAAATTTAAATAAGACATCATAAGAATTGGTAGGGTACAATACACATGAAAAGGGATCTTCCCTTCCTAATGAAGAAAAATCTGAAAGAATATTAGATTCTAATGATGTTTGAATTCTATAATTTGATGGTAGCAATTCTTCTACCAGTTTTAGAGCTAGAGTTATTTTGATATCTCCTCAAGGAGATATTTTCCTTTATGCATATAAGTTGAAGTTTAGCAACACTAACAACACTTCTAAGTATGAATCACTACTACTCAGATTAAAGGCTACTCAAGATAAAGGTGTTAAACTTCTTCATGCCAAAGGAAATGTAGAACTAGTGGTTTGTCATGTGAGGAACCTATATCAAACCAAAAACAAGAGATTGCGATATTATCGTAATCTAGTATGGGATTGTCTTGAAAGTTTTGATGCTTTTAGGATTTTTGTGGTCCTTAGAGAATTTAATAGTTGATCAAATTCATTAGCCATCTCTATAACTCTCTTGGTTCCTCACCAAGATTTCAAAGAAGATAGATACACTATCAAGTTGGTCTTTTGACCAGGTGTACCTGATAATGCTGACCATTGATAGGTGTTCAATGGTGACAACTAAATTATTGATTTTCTAGAATAGATGGAAAACTTTGAGAAGCTTCATTTTGAAGGTAGTGAATCTCAGCCATGGGAATCAGCTCCCAAAACAAATTTAAAAGCTGATGAAGAGTTCCTTCAACTCAAAGGGAATAAAATTTCCAAAAGATTAGTTTTTCTTGAGAAACTTTTTGACAAGCATGGTAGTTTTATCAAAGAACAAAAAATGGATTCAAATTCCTCCAAGGATATTGATCAAATCAATTTGAGTATAGAAGACAATCCAAAAATGGTCAACATTGGGAATTGTTGTACCCTTGATAAAAAAACTCAAATTTATCACTTTACTTCACCATTATATTGATGTTTTGGCATACTCTTATGATGATCTAAAATCTCTCAAACCTAAAGAAATCTAGCATGAAATTCCTCTCAAGATTGGGTTGTTACCTCACAAGTAGAAATAAAGGTAGTATAACCCCAGGATATCAGGCATGATTCTTTTTGAGATACAGAAAATGTTGAATGCAAGAATTATTTTCCCAATCCATCATTTCACTTGGATTATGAACATAGTCCCTATGAGAAAGAAGAATGGAGAAATTCACCTATGTGTTGATTTCAAAAATTTGAATCAGTCATCTTTAAAGGACAACTATCCCCTACCCATCATGGATTAGTTGTTGCAGACAGTGACTTGCACTGATATGCTATCAATGTTAGATGGATTTTTAGGATATAATCAAGTGGAAGTTGGTGAAGTAGACTAACATAAGACCACTTTCAAAATACCTTAGGGCACCTTTACATATCATAGAATGCCTTTTGGCTTGATCAATCTAGGTGCCACCTTCCAAAGAGCGATGGATCTTGCTTTCAAAAATAAAATGGGTAAGTTCATTATGGTATACCTTGATGATCTGACAATCTTTTCTAAGCATCGTCCTGATCATGTGCATCATCTACAAGTGCTGGAGCAATGTAGGTAGAATGGTATTTCTCTTAATTTCAAGAAATCAATTTTTAGAGTTATATAAGGTAAACTTCTCAGTCACACTATGTCTTAAGAAGGTATAAAGATCAACCCAGAAAGAGTCAAATCCATCCAAGAGCTTGCTCTTCTTACTAGTAAGACCGCATTCCACTCTTTCTTTGGAAAGGTGACTTTTTTGTGAAAAGGTTCATTCTTGAATTCATAGAGAAGACTCACATTGTCGATATGATGAAGGGTAAAGCCACTTTCATCTAGACTAAAGAAGGCAAGTCAACATTTCAAGACATTAAGGAAGCTATCGCCCATCCCCCAATCCTAGTTTGTCCTGATTACACTAAAGACTTCATGATGTATAGCTATGCTTCTGAACACATGCTTTTAACCATTTTAGTTCAGCAAAATAAAGGTGTGGAATCTCCCATATCTTTCATGAGTTGTCCTCTCAAATCTCATGAGTGGAAGTATTTAAACATAGAGAAGCATGCTTATGCTATGGTAAAGGTGGTAAAGCACTTTCATTTTTACATCTTGAACTCACACATTGTTGCTTTGGTTCCTGATACAATAGTAAAGTCTATTTTAACTCAACAGGAGTTTAGAACTAAAAGGGTCAATTAGATTGCCAAAATCTAGGAGTTTGACCTTGTTATCAAACCTACAAAGCTTATGTAGGGAAGGGGTCTCTACCAATTAATTTTGATAACATACCAGAATAAGCAGGGCATAAAGAAATAAAAGTTGAAGACACATCAATGTTCTCTTTGTCACCACTATGAATGAATGGTATTCAAATATTGCTCATTTCCTTACCTATGGTGAGTGTCCTACTCACCTGTCTTGTAAAGAAAAGAGGAATATTAAGTTGAAAGCTACCAACTTTGTCTTATGGGAAAATAGTTTGTACAAGAGGAACCTTGATGGGGTATTCCTTTACTACATGGATAAAGTGTAGCAAAACAAACTTTTCAAGTCTTTCCATAATTTGGCTTATAGAGGACATTTTTCTATGCATGTGACTACCCATAAGATTCTGTGAGCTATGTACTATTGGCCTACTCTATTTCAAGATTCATACACTTGGGTGTGTAGATGCAACCTGTGTTAATAGTTCATTGGCAAACCCAAGTTGGTTGTGTTACCTCTCAAGCCTGTGGTGATAGAAGAGCCAATTTAGCAATGAGGAATTGATTTCATTGGTGCTATAAATCTATCCTCGAGTGTTGGACATGATTATGTCCTTACAGCCACATACTACTTTACCAAGTTGGTGGAAGCCATTCCAGTCAAGCATGTTACTTCAGAAGTAGTGTGTAATTTCCTCAAGGAAAACATAATTTCTAGGTTTGGGGTCCTAACCAAGATTGTAACAGATAATGCAGCCTATTTCTCTTCTCATGAGATTACCCAGTTTTGCTACTATTATGGGATATCCTCTCCCACTCTTTTGACTATTATCTGCAAGGAAATGGTCAAGAAGAATCAAGAAACAAGAACCTGGTGACCATTATCAAGAAGCTGGTAGATGACAATCAGATAACCTAGCATACAGCATTTCTTGATGCTTTATGGGTAGATAGAGTTACACTTAAGAGGGCAATTGGTATGTCCCCATTCCAACTTCTATATGGTCTGAATGCAAAGATACCAATCACCCTAGAATTACTAGCATTAAAATTATCAAAGGTAGTAGAAGATTCAACTTTTGAAATTTCTATCGACTAAAGGATCATGTGCTTGACTGAACTAAATGAGAAACAAACTATGGCGGTGGACCGAATTGCTACGCATCAAATTTTGGTAAAGAGACTCTTCGACCAGAAAAAGATCCATGATTTTCAGATTGGAGATCAAGTCTTGTTATGGGACAAGAGGAGAAAACCAAAAAGAATGCATGGAAAATTAGATTCCCTATGGAGATGCCCATTTTCTATTCATCATTTAAATGGTGAAAATAGTTTCTTGCTAAAATATCAAGATGGAATGCCATTTACTCTACCTCACAGTAGATAGAATTTGAAGCACTTCAATCCTTGAAATATCAGATAAGTCCATTTATATATATGTATAGTCTTCCTTTTGTTTTGTGTTGTTTGTTTATTTGTTTTTTGTGCCTTTATTTTTGGGTAGCATGACTCCATAGCCCAATAGCATAGATGAAGGCACTAAAATTTTAGATTCTACTCCCTTCGATTGTTTCAAAATTTCAATCGATAGAAGTTCCCCAATTGGAGTTAGTTGTTGTTCCTAAGATCCATCACTTGTTTTTGTGGACAATATGTTGATCATTTTGGTCTTGCAAGCCAAAATGGTCTCTTTTTTTCTTTCAAAATATTTTGAGTAGTTAAGTTTTTCAAATATTCAAGCCTTTTCATCTAAGGAATTCACAGGTTTAACAGGTGAGCTTTCTCAAAGGAAAGTTCAAAATACTTAAGGTATTTCCTTAGTGTTTTGAGGATGGTTCAATGCTGAGGTTCAATTAAAAGACTTAATGGCTAGCTTCAAACAATTGGAATGAACCATTGAACCCAGCCTTTGTAAGGTTGAAAGGTTTAATGGCTTTGACGGACTTAAAGAATAAAATGATTCGAAGAGTTAAGATTGAATCATTGAACCATTGAACCTTAAACTTTGAAAGGTTAAAAGTTTCAAAGGTTCAATGAGTTTAACGAGTTCAATGGAATTAGAGAATGAAAGGATCCAGAGAGTTTGAAGCTTTAAAGGATTCAAAGAAATAGATTTGAACCATTGAACTGTTGAACTTTGAACTTTGAAAGGTTCAAAGGGTTCAAATAGTTCAAAGTTTGAGCAAAAGCTTTAAGTGAATGGATGAAGTAGAAGATTCCAGAAATAGGTTCAACCAAATGGTTTAACTGAAGAAGAAAACCAAGTGAATGTGGCCCTTTAAAAAACATTGAATTGTTGAACCATTGATTTTTTGAACCATTAAACCTTCGAACCAAAAGAGTTCAAGGTTCAAAGTTTCAAAGTGGTTCAAGTGACCGGTGACATCCCCATAGATGTCAAATTTAGGGTGATGGAATAACTATTGATTTTCAAAAGACTGGAGAATAAACTCGATGACCAGCCAAGAAAAGAGTTAAAGGAGCCAGTAGAAAGAGAGAAGATAGCCTCGAGAGCTCAGATCACCAAGAAGAGACAAAACATGGCAAGGAAGGAGGAAACAACTATAGAAAGTATAAAAATATCTACAAAAGAGTTATTCTAGTAGGTGGAATAGTCCACCACATGGACATCAGAGAACACAAGCATTCAATGGCATGGCCTATTTTTTTACATTGAGTAAAGGTGAATGGACAGTCGTGTAAGTGTCATAAAAAATACCAAAAAACCCATGCTTAGGAGGAGACATTTGAGATGATTTAGAACATGAAATTCAAGGCTGATGACCTATTCTAGCATGGCCCTTTTATAGATATTCAATGTATTCAATTCAGCATGGGCCATTTTCATCTCATTCTGTATAAGGGAGATCTCTCTATTATTAGAAGTGAAGCTCTACCCAAATTTAGAGGCATTCCTGAGACTTTGAGCTTAGATTATTAATCATATTTTGTTAAGTGAATGAAAAAGCAAGCGACCTTTTAGACTTTGTGTTGGAATAAGCTTGTGTCATCTAGGAAATTTTTCTTATGTCTATTTCCTAAATATGCTCTTGTCCATTTAATCAAATAAGTATAATAAGTATAAATAAGCTAGAATATGTCCTGAAGCCAATTGTGGGAAATTTTGTGCTACCATAATTGTCTTCAGTCTGTGTTTTGTGTAAAGGATATTGGAGAGACTTTGAGCTCCCCTTATCCTTTGTAGCATTTTACTTTGTTGTAGTTGAAGTAGAGACTTTGGGCTATGTTTTAGACTACTATGTTCCTTTGTCATAATCAGTGAGAGAAGAAATGAAAGATTTTGTGCTTTCATGGGTTTCTTGTGGTTTCTGTTACTACCCAAGAAGAATCCTGTTGTTGGTTGATTATCACTTCTGAAAGAAGAGAAGTGCCTTCAATAATTACACCAAAATTCTCCTCTATTTTGTGAACATCATCTCTGAAAAAAGAGAGATGGATGGTATGATTTCACCCCTGTGTGTATTTCAGCTTATATATATATATATATATATAGGGAACCTCCCCTTGCTAAGAGGAGAGATTTATCTCAATCTGGCTATGGTCACCACATCCATTTTGTTGTATAAATCTCCTTATGTTGTGGTTTATGCACGTATTTTGCCATCAGTCAGCTGGTGACAAAATATTCACCCAACAGTATCAATGGCTCTCTAGAAGGTGGTGCTAGCATTGATCAGACCAAAAGGAATTTTATTATAATCAAATGTGCCCCACTTTGTGGTGAAAGTTGTCTTAGATCAATCTTATTTGTCAATTAAAACTTGATTGTAGATTTATAATCCATCTATGAAAGACATCATCTCATATTTGCTGAAATTTTAGATGACCTCATCTAGGGATGGAAGTGGATAATTATCCTTCTTCAAAGTTTGATTCAAAATTTTGAAATCAACACAAAGACATATTTCTCCACTCTTTTTTCTAAATGGTAATAGTTTTCTTACACTAGTTGAATGTTACATAGGAAATATTATACCAAGGACAATAACTTCTAAACTTCCTTTAGGATGAACAACTCAAGAATATGATTGACTAGTCTCAAGTGTCATCTAAATGGATTATTATTATGTTTCAAGGTAATATTAAGCATCATGACACTAGTATTAAACAACTTCAAGTCACCATAAGTCCTAGCAATGATGTCTTGGTAATGGATTAACATATTTTGTAAATTTTCCATTTCTTCATCATTATATTTTGGCCTTACAATGATGTTTTAAGGTTGATTAGGTGTTCCCATGTTTATAACTTGTAACCTTTGATTGGGGCGAATAAATATTTTATACTTAGCTACAAGCATCTTTAAGTTAAATAATATTGCCAATGATATTATTCCCTTTTCAACACTCAACATCACAATTTTCTCTATCAACATCACAATTTTATCTATCATTATCACTCCTCTCATCCTCATCAACCACCTACACATCAAAAGCATTGGAATTAGAAAGGAAATATAGGATGTGTATGTCATAGAAAAACACTTGAAAATTATTTAAATTATCAGGTATAGATGAACATAAAACCAATTAAATGGAAAACTTTTGTAGATCCATATTATCCAAAAGTGTAAGGTTAGCACTAAAAATAGCTAGTGAGTCTACCATGTCATTATCAATTCTAATAATGGCAACAATGTCAAACACATCAAAGGATTATATCAAGTCCCAAGCATAGTGATTTATTTATTTAAATGAGAAAAATTACATTGAAATTTATTCCTCACCTCATTGAAAATTAATTCAAAATCACCATATACTATTAATTGATGACCATCGTACTTGGTTACAAACTATTAGTTTAGGATTTTTCCGACTTTTAGTTTTACCTACATGGTTGTTAGTCAACTTGATTAGGTATATTAATATCATTAGGGTAAATACACTTAATATTTTTTATAATTATTAGTTTATTTGTTAAATTTTTTTTTATCTAATCTCTCACTATAAAATGTACCTCCATTGTACTTTTTGGATAATGAATCAATCAATCAACTAATGAATCCCACTTTTACTTTATATTGATCTCAACTACTCTTACAGTTTTCATGAAATATATAATTTTCAAATATATTATATTGATATAAAATGGTATCAAATCTCTAATCTAACATCTATTTTATCATTTCTAAAATCCTTGATGAGATCTTTCTTACTAGCATTCTTGTTGGTTTTATTGATTTTTGGCAATTTCATAGGTTTGGCAAGATTTCTTGAAAATCCATGAAAACTACATAAGTAAATTCTCAAATCATAAAATAAATAATTCCATCAGATTTTTAAGGCATCAAAACTCTAAAATTGATTGTAAATATGATGTAGATTTGTGATAATGATTTTTTTACCATTTTTGGAGTGTTTTAGGGCTTTTTTGATCATTTTACGCATATCTATATAGCAGGATTTCCAAATCAAGAAATAATTTTAAGTTTTTTATACATTTTTTGATTTATAAAATGGGTATTAATTAGTTTCTATAGAATCTATACCAAATCTATAGATTTTTAGGTTTTCCAATTTTAGTAGCATTTCCAACCCTTGTAGGTAGTTTTGCCAGTTTTATAGACTTTATAAAAAAATTGGCATTGGAAAAATAGGCTTAGGCAAACATTTTATATAAATCAAAAAATTCAAGGTGTAAATGCAAATTGAGGTATAAAATTCACCTTTAATGGACTTTTGAAGCTTGTCAGACATTCTAGTCTTTATATGCATGGTCGACAAAACCTAACACCTATTCAAGAAGGCTCCAGAGCCTGACACCTACTTAAGTATGATCTATATCCTGACACCTACTCAAGTAGGCTCTATAACTTGGCACATTATGTATCACACTTACAAATCCTAAAAATGTGTTTGATATACCATTGGATCCTAGAAATTGCATAAACATTACCTAGAGCTTGACATAAATGCATACATAGTTGTCAAATCTTGACACCTATGTAAGCATGACCACTAGATTACAAACCATGTTCCAATAGATGATGGACTTTGACCATTGACTAAGCACTCCTCAATATTCAATTCCCCTATTAGTAGATCATATAGGCTCTCAACACTACAAAAACAAATTATTAATTTTAACACTCATAAAAGGTCTTTACTCTCTAGTCATATGGTGTGGTCATTTGGGAGGGGGCTTAAATATTGAATCCTACTAGTGGGGGATTAAATTTGGCACCCAACCAATTCTTTATCAATGCATACATTTTCAAAAAAATTGGGTGTCTCTAATGAACCCAAACATTATTTAATTTTATGTCAGGTGGAGAACTTTTATGTCAAAAATTGGGTGTCTCTAATGAACCCAAACATTATTTAATTTTATGTCAAGTGGAGAAATTTTATGTCAAACATGCATAACTTTTAATTGGTAACTCAAATTTGAGTGCCATATTATTCAAAAGTGTTTGCTTTTTCATTATATACACAATGGCGGTCATCTTTGGTCTACTATTGTACACACTTGAGTGCATTATCAGCTAATATTGGCATCCCTCTAGTTCTTTCATTCTTATGCATAAATTATTTAAGATACATTCTCGATTATGTCCATCATCTATATGATCATGATTATATTTTCAAAATTAAAGGGGGGGTAATTTTAATAGTTATTAGGGGGTATTATATGGTGTTATGTAATTTTTATTTTTTGGGTTTCTTCTTTTCTTTCTAAAATAACATTTCTTGCATCATGGATTGTTGGTTGTTTCTACCTCTTACAGTATTCAATTACCACAAATGTAAAACCAATGTGTTACTTGCTCTAAGAAAACAAAGCATATATGTGATACCTATGAATGAGGAAAATTGACTTATAGTAGATGCAAATAAAAATAAATAGTTTAAAAGATACAATCAAATGCATGGTTACCTTAGTTTATTTATTTCTCATGACTTATGTTTTCACAATGAATCTAATAAAACACTTAATAAATATGGACCATGCTAGAAAATTTATTTAGGAAACATCATGTGATAAGGGGGCCTGAACTGTAGAATGAGCTCATCAGTTTGAACTGAAGTGATTTTGACACACTACAAGATATATTCACTAAGTTTAAATATATGAGGTTGTAGTTAAAATAATTTGGAATAGATAAGAAATATGATCAAATTGTTTTATTTATACTCTCCAAATTGGGTCTAAACTATTATGTGTTTGTGTCCACTTTATATGCCACAAAAAGTTCTTTTGAAGCTACATGGAAGATGCATTATTTAAATACCTTAGTTTACAACTTGACTCAAGAGCAAGACAAGTTGATAAAGTTGGGCACAATGAAATATTCACATTCGCATGCACTTTTTGCTAATAAAAAAATCTTTAAACAAAAAGAATAAAAAAACAAAAACGATCAAAGAAGGATGTAGATCCTCCTACCTATAAATAAAATAAGGAGATCTTCTCTTATAGTATTAAGCCTAATAAAGATATTATTAAATGTGGGTTTTTATCAAGAAAGCATGATGAAATAAAGTTTTTTAATAAGTAGATTGACCAACTAAATAATATGCTCAATAAGCATAATATTAGTTTCCCTAATTCTAACAATCAAAGTTATCAACCCATGAATCCTCTAAGGAAACTAACCATGATAAATAAAATGAAAAATAGAATGGTAAGGTGAATAAAAAGGGTAAGGACATAGTTAATTTTGTACCTCTTAATATTACATGGGTCATTTTCTCTATTTGTTCACATCACATGGCCTCTTCATAGATTAAGTTTAGTTCCTTGAAACCATGTGACACGTCCTCTATACAAATGGATGATGACACTTATAAAAAGGTTCTTGGGAGAGGGTCTGTTGAAGTGAGTGGTGTAACTTTCAATAATGTTATAATTGTTCTTTCAATTTAAACTAATCTCCTATTAGTTTTATAGATCACTCAATTTGGTCTAGGCATTCAAGTTGGGTTCACTCTAGATTATGTGTATGTTGAAGAGTTTCATAGTGATACTGTATTGGCATTGGGAATGATTAATCATTATAATTGAATATATAATTTATCACACTTTTTTATTTACTCTCCTTTAGATTATTTTTATTTGGACTCACTTAAACTTGATGACTTTTTTTATCCTAAGTTATCATATGATATTGATGAATCTTATTCCAACACATATGACTATAGTAGTGATGGAGACACACCTCCTTCATCTCCTTGTCACATTCCTAATGTTGAGGAATAATTTCTTAAACAACCTACCTCTAGTCTACTTCATACATTATAGGTAATAGGTATCATAATCTAAGACACATCATATATCTAGTAGTCTATTCTATAGTTATAAGGTATTCTTCAGTCCTTATTAACCTCTACTCCCACTACACCTTCATTATTTAGATTAGATTTACCTCATACATTGCATGAGGAGAATGGTTGCTTATATAGGAATCATAACTTGGTTGAATATCCATTAGGCACTTGGCAAACACATTCACTATTCTAGGGTGATCCAATCTTCATTGCGTATATTTCTAATCCATAATCACATCCAGAAACTCCGTTATAGGATACATGATGGATACAAGTAGATGTAGAATATAGTGGGGATTTTTAGCCATATTATCTTATTTTTTTTCTTTTTGGAGATGATTTTTTCCTACATATTTTTCTTCTTTTATCTTCTTTATGAGAGTTGCATTGTGTTTGGGTACCTCGTCAGGCCTCATTTGTGGGACCCAATTCTTCTACCCACTTAGGTTATGCTTTAGGGAAGTGTTAAAGTAATATTTTTCCCACTTTTGGTTTTACCTACATGGTTTTTAGTCAGACTAATTATGGTTGTTAAGGTTATTAGGGAAAATACACTTAATTTGTTTTATAATTGTGAGTTGAGTTATTAACTTTTTGATGACATAATATCTCACTATATAATGTACCTCTTTTGCAATTTTTGGCTAATGAATCAATTGGTTGGTTTATTAATTCCACCTTTGATTTACATTACTCTCACCTATTCCTATGTTTTTAGTTCAATATATGATGTTCAAATATCTTGGAGTGATCTGACATAAACTATAATCCCAATATAAGTACCTCATATTATACTATATTTTTAGTATAGTTTAATTGAAATCTATATGAAACTAAATGTTTCTTACCACATAGATCAATAAGTACCATACCTTCTCATAATCCTTAATTATATCATGCTACATCAAAGTATAAATACCACATACCTAAATCTTGGTCTTAGTAAATTTGTTTCTTCCTTATTGGTTTGGTGGTCAGGGTATAGACACCTAAATCTATGGAGGAAAAATTAAATCATCCATTGATGGCACTATATTCTATAGTAATCAATTACATGTGTGGCTCTCTATAAATCATTATCTAGCTTTCCACTTATATCCATCAAATCCACATATGGGAGGAGTTTGTTTCCATATAAACATTCAAATATTTGGACCAATCTCTACTTAGTAACATGTCTCATGCCTCAAGGATTTCAACCACTTATATTTCCATGAACTATTGCATTCTTGGATTAGCCTAAAATTACATATGAACATTTAATAATTCCCCTATAACCTTGACTTTTGATTTATCTAATTGGACCAATACCTTATCTAATTTTATAGGGACTAGCCCTAGTTTCTTGCAAATCCCTATAGGCATGACATTTGCTAAGGCACCTAAATCAATAAGGTAATTGGGAAAATTATTACCAAAGATTTAAACTGTAAGTAAGAAGGGTGTAGCCTCAGTCTTGGATTTATGTATCACAACATTGGTATTGGTCATGGCCTTATTTTTGGGTTGAGTTATTTTTTTAGTAAGAGACTTAAGGATTATATCCCTTTATTCATTAATTTATCCCAATTAATGGAGGTTTATGTTGGCATTTATCCTTTTAATATCCTCCACTATGTTGTATCTTATCTTACTAGTGGTGTGTTAGTTGTCACCTAATTTTGATGGAGGTGGTTCATTTTTAGCTTTTATGTCAGGGGGAGTAGCAATTTTATTGGGTGGTGTTAAGGTTGTAAAGGGTTGGTATGACATGATCATAAGGTTATAATTCTCTCTGGTATTATTTCATATCCTAAAAATCATTGGTATTCTCCTTAGGTTCATTATCCCCTTTGCTAGGAAATTCCAAGGTCTCTAAAACCATGGTTGTATCAGGTGATTTGGATGAACTAGGAAAATTAGGGTGACCTATGACATTTTGGTTATTTAGAGAAACCTCATATTTTTTAATATCATTCTATAATATTTTTAAGGCTTACAAAACTCAAATTAATCAAGTTACACATGCTAGGTTGTGTTATACACACAACATTGGTTGGGTAGGGTGATCTCCATGATGTCAATTTCAAGCATTCTATTAGATGGAGACTTGGCTTGCTTTCCTTGCCTATTATTGGGTTGGGAATTATTTTGGTATGTGAAATTAGGGGTATAATTTTCACTGATTCAACTACCCACTTGTTTTTACAAACTAAGTAAATCGTCTCTCAACCTATGGACTATCCTTTGAATTGCATCTAGCTTAGGGTTGGTTGATTCTTGATTAGAATTATACATGTTATTAGTTGTAACTAGGACTATAACTTGATTATAATATATGACATAGAATCATTACCACCAAAATTTATAAACCTCAAATTCTAGTTTTTAGTGGTATGGATCAAAGGAAGTTTATTTGTGATTGGGAGAGGTTGTAGCATTAGAATGTTCTGATTTATGGATGGGATTAGATTCAATTTTGGCATATTTGGGAGGATGTTAGGAGTATGGGACATCATATATCATTATGAGTTAAGATACCTATCCACTTTTATCTCCTCTTCATAGGTGAGGTTTAGATCTATGATAGTTTTATCCCTCCTTAATAACATGGGAATTCATGTATCTAAGGAATTTTTAAACATTTTCAATGCTAAGTGATCATATAGCCTATAAAAGGTTATCACCCTTTTATACATATTTTGAAAGTGGGCATTAAAATTATGTATAGGTTCATTAGGTTCCCTTATCATGAAATCAAACTATTGGTATAGAACATTTGGGTCCACCACATAACCAAATTGGGCTAAGAATGTGCTACTCAATTGATCTCAACTTGTAATTGAATCCTCAAGCAAGTTGAAAAAAATGTCATATTTTGTATCAGACAAGGTGAAAGAGAATATCATATAGGTTACATCTTCATGCTTAACATTGAGTAACCCAAGGGAATTTTTATAGGATGTAACATGATTTTATTAGTCTTCCCAGTACTTGGGATAAATATTGGAATGTACCTATCTAGGTTCCAAGGTAGATTGTGCATGCCCCCTAGAATATTTATTATAGACACTATTAACTAAGACATGGGTGAACCAATGGGTGGGGGTATATTATGGGAAAGTTAAGAGGATGAATTGGTAGGGGTGGTTAATGATTTTAGTCTCCCTCTATTAGTTCCTAGTCTCCTAAAGATTTACAATGGGGGTAAAATCAATCTACCATTGATTACTCAAGATCTAGTGATTTTCTTGATAGGATCCAAATTGTTAAATATATCAAATATGGATTATAAATTATTAAAACCAATCTTAAAACCATGAAACATAAAATATATATAGGATACAAAAATTGACAACAAATAATAAATCAAGGTGACACAAGGTATCTAGAATTTTAAATTAGATAGAGGCCCTCCTTCTAGTGCCACTTTCTATTGGTTATGTTAAGAAAACATTAGAAATTGGGATAATTATAAGGAATGAGAATTAATTAAAACTCCAATGAGTAGTTAAGAGGTTTAGATCATCCTTTTAACACCACTTTTTATTTGTCTCAATTTGTGACCTACAACATAAGTAGCTATTTGATTAACTATTTTGATAAAGACAATGGGAGATAACATGACATAGGATGAATGTCCCCTCATTTTTAGGATTTATATGGTTTAATCCAAGTTTTGAGAGATTTTAAATAATTTATCTAGGTGAGAAATGGTAGTTAACCATTGAAATTCCATTCCACTCCATATTACTTGAAGATTATTATTAATTCTTGCTTAAGTAATTTTACCTCCTCATTCACATGGGTATCATACTATAATACAATGGGTATGATGTTCATAAAAAAAAAGGATAAAAGAGAGGGTAATAGTAGGGTAGTAAATTAAGTGGTTCCTTGATTGAAAAAAGATTATTAATGCTAAAAATCAAAAGCTTGTCTGATCATAATTATATGATTGTGTACCAGGTCTAGCTATAATATAAACCAGAGTGAATTAATAGGTAGTGTTATAAGGGATTAACTAAATATATTACTCCAAAATTATATTAAATTAATTCATGTGAAATGAATGTAGTTATTATACACATTATATTGGTATAGCTTCAAGTTAAATAGAATGGAAATTCAGAACCAATAAGACTACCTATTGCACAATCTAATTTCATATTCATAGGTAAACAAGAATTGAATGATATTCTTATCATTAATTAATTATGTTTCATAAATAAATGAAGATAATTACTAAGGAACAACATGAATTTCATACCAAACTAGTATCTATTTCTATTTTATTACAAAGCATTTGAGTATTCCCTCTAGGTAGACAATCACAGGCTAAAACAAAACAAGAAAAAGGCAAGACTGAGCCTATCACAATTTTTTAAGAGTTTTTGTGCATAATTACCCCCACCTAAAACAATAATGTATACAACATTATATATAAAATATAATTGAACTTGTCTTCAAGTGTCAAAAGGCTCCTATTTTTCATCATGATTACCACTCTAAGATGTTGTAACTATAATATGTTAGAATATCCCTCCATTCAAAGGAAATCTAAATTATGTTTTGTCTTTCTCCACATTTTCAACACCTATATAGCCAAAATGATTTATCCACTTCTCCCTTTGGGTGAAGTATTTTTCATGATTCTTTTTTTGAACCCTCTTGGGAGAATATTTGGGCCTAAAATTTACCAACTCGCTCCATGTGTCCTCCTTTGACTAGTTAGACTTATCAAAACCTAGCTCAATTGATAATTTTTTTATTTTACTCATCTTAGGCCATTCTAACATTTTGATGAGTTGTCAAGTTTAATACTATGACCTTTAGCCATCATTAGGATCCATGTGTCCTTCATAATCTCCTATGTGTATTCCTTAGCCATGTTAGCTTCCCCTTGGGTTCCTAGGTCCACTTGTCTACTTTTTTAGCCCCAAGCTTGTCTGTCCATGCTTTGTTAGTTCTAGGTTCTTGGGATGGTGTCACATGGCACAATCCTATTAACATGGAGGCCTAGGACTACATAAACTATCATAACACTATAGTTTAGTCAAATTTCACCATGTGGCATAATCCCACTAACCTAGAGGCCAAGACTACATAGACCACCTCAGGACTACGAGTTAGTAGGATGACACCACATGACATAATCCCATTAACCCAAAGGCCCATAGGGTATATGAAAATACTTTATCTTTCAAGTTACCAAGTCATTAGTATGATGCCATGTAGCATCAACCTAAAGACCTAGAGACCCAAATCCATTATCTTCTATCTTGGCTTTCATGTCCCTAAGTTACCAAGTTATGCCATGTGGCATCATTTCAGTGACCTAGAAGCCCAGAGCCATTAGTTGCCAACTAATTCTTGGGTCCTCAGGTTGATTTCATGTGGCATCAACCAAGTGACCTAAATGCTTGATTATTTTCCAATAAAATGGTTAAGTATCAAAGTTATCTAAGTTCCTAGTTGAATGGGGTCATGCCATGTGGCATGATCTCAATCATCTAGAGGGTTTGAGAATAAAAAACTTGCAAAAAATGACTAATGTAAACATCGTCAAAATATTAGCATTATTAGTTCATTAAAACAAGAAAATTGACTAAGTATAAAATGAAATCACACATTTTCTTAGTGAAGGGCATCAGAAAACTAGAAAAGGATAGACCATACTCATTACAAAGGACCCATATATTCATATTTTAAAAGCCCAAAATTACTGAAATAAAAAATTTAGAGGGCCATGTTAGAACTGTAACTTAAATACCTTAAAATGGCCCAAATATTTATAACTTGGATTTCACACTCAATAAATTTACAAGAGAGCTCATAATATCAAAAATAGGATAAATTCTAAAGTAAGACATAATAGAAATTTTGTCATTTTATAGTGTAATGGAATAATTATAAGGTAAATTTGTAAGGCATGATCTTGGAAAGTCTCTAAAATTTACAATAATTATATAAGTCTCAGTTATATTTTACTCAAAGGAGGATTTTAAAAGGTAATTTAAAATGCATGATCTAAAATGATTAAAATTTTTAGATTTAATAAAGTTTAGATAATCATATCAAAGGCCAACCAACTGATAAATATTGGAAGAAGGAACCAGTCATGCTAAACCAAGAGGGCCTCCATTTAAAATCTGAGAATGGGACGTGTTGGGTCCAACACTCTTTTCATTTTTTCTATATATTTTATTTCCAATTTTTTTTTTTTTTTAAATTGACTTTTTATTTACTATTTTTTATTTTTATTAAAAAATATTATTTTTCTCTTTTTTTTCTAAATTTTGTTGTCTTTTATTATTTGTTTTCAACATCTATTTGATTCTTTCCATTTTTTAAATCTTTTGAATTTTTCCTTTTCTTTTTTTTTACCTATCCTTTCTATTTTTAATTTGAAACATGTTCCTTTAGCCTAGCTCCATTGGCCCATCCATTCCTTTTTATTCCTAACAATGTATGTAACTTAATTTCTACACATTCAAATATTAATCTTACTACATAGGTCTAACCACCTTATCTTTAATATACCTATAATTTTATATTTGTTATAATAGATTAATACCTTACTCCCTATTTAAAATTATTTAATTTTGATATTGCATACTTTCCATGCTTTTTGTAATCTATTTTATTAGGTTTGATTATATGTCTATCTAAATTATTTCTCATCTAGTTTGTATAGTTCCACTAATTTATCCTTTAGTTATTTGGACTCATTTATTCTAACCTTTATCATCAATTTGAAACTATTAAAACTAAACTTCATTACTATTATTACTTTTAATCCATAGACCAATTAAAATTGACATTATTTTAAGAGTCCTTTGTATGTAATGTGGTAAGCCCAAAGTACCATAAGTATTTTTGTGTCCTAGTCTCAAGTTTATACATTGACAATATTTTTCAACACTTTCTTCATAACTTTATTTAATAACTCCATATTTTTTATTTTTTTTTGGGTGGTAGGGTAAACTTTATTATGTGTAAATATAAAATGCCACAATAAGTCCTCGATGGTCTTATATGTTGAAAGGACAACCAAACTTAGCTATGATATTTTAATATAATAATTGTATGATTGTCTTCATGGTATAATCATTTTTTGGGATCAATTTTCCCTATATTGTCAAACATTTTGTTTTGGTTATGATAAAATGTATATTAAATCAATGGCCAATGTTTTAAATGGTGTTAATGCTAGCACAAGCCTAAGCAGCATCCCATCTCTCACATTTAGTTTCCACACTCTTTAACATATATCACATTCTATTTTTTATTTATGTATGGATTTAAATATTATGGGACAAACATATCCCAATTATAATTACTTTATTTTTTGTACCATCTATTAATTTATGGCCATCTATAATCCCATCATCAAATTTTATTACGGTTTGATCTCTTTTCATGTGTGAGCACCACTCTTATTAATACTCAATTCCTTCCATTTTTTTATAATATTCCTCATATAAATTTGATTAGTAATGTTTGTATTTACAACTTTATTCTTTATGTTTTACTATATCCCTTAGGAAATTTTCCCATTTCAAGGAATTTTGTAATACTAGCCATGTCTAGTGGTACCACTTCTATCCCAAAAACATGAGTGCCAAAAATTTTATCTATTAGACCATTATCTTCCTTGTATCTATTATCTATAAAAAATTTAGAATATTATTATCATTTTCAAGTTTCATAATAATTTTAAGGTCAAATTCCTAGAATAACATCAACCACCAAAATATTTTACCCTTAGTCACTAGTCTATTGATTAAGTACTTAAGTGGTTCATGATTTGTATAAAAAACAAATAAAGTAGTTAGTGGATGATTTATTAAAGTTTGAAGTTCATACACAATCACCAAGGCTTCTCACCATATGCTATGATATTTTATCTCAGCCTTCACCAACTTCTTATTTGTAAAATATATTGGATGGTCCATGTGTCTTCTTACTTGGGTTAGTACCATTCCTATTATTAACCCTAACACACCTACATGAATGTGAAAAGAAATTCAAAAAAAAAAAAAAAATAGTCAAAATTTACCAATTTTGGTACCAACATGAATCATTCACTCTAAATTCCAAATTTTCTAAAGGAACCATTTATCTATACTTAGTTTCTCAAATTTTAGAAAATCTTTTTTAACACCCAACACACCCAAGAGGCTAGGCCAACTCAACCTTTTAGGCATGATAAATATATAATCACATCCAAGGTATCTCTTAAGCATGAATTCCTTCCTAGTGTTCCCTTATATCTAGAAAGACCTGACCTCATATGTACAACAGACATGAAGTCATGTAATGTTTAGTTTAACCTATGGCTTCAAGTTTGGCATACTTATAGGGTTAATCCAACTCAATCATGGAGGCAAGTCACACATGAAAATAGACATTGATGGACCAATTACATAAATGGTTTGAAATTTATTTATAAATTTTTGAATTAAGTAATCAATTAGTATAAAACATATTCCCATCATATAGTTAGCTCCTTTTTTATCAATGTGATGTATAAATCCCACCCTTATTCCATTTACATTTAGGGAAGAAAAAATCAAACCATGTACACTCAAAATCATTATCTCTTTAATTAATTCACATTGATGCCATTTTTAGGGTGGTTTGAGTGCATTTTAAGTAAATTTCAAGTTGATAGAAGAATGGCATACTTTAGGTAAATAAAATCTCTGCCCAACTTCTATAGTATCTTTTTAAATATTTAGAGGGTGAAATATAATTTTTAATGACCACTATGGAATACTCTCCACAAATAAATAATATTTTTTTACTGCTAGACCCATGTGTATATCTTTGAGATCTTACTAAAGTAGCCTTCTATGTTACTAGATAATAAAAAATTAAGCTCAAATATATGGGTTATGATCATGTGTCTATCTTGGAGACTAACATACCATAGATCAATGATTCATAGATTAGGCATATAAACCTAAAGAATTTTCACAAAATGATCAATGTAGAATATCCTACTATTATGTTTGTACTCTTGTTAATGATATTCCTTCCAAAAGTTATTAGTTTTCCTAATTTAGTATAATTTTTAAACTTGGTACCACATGTGCATAATATTAAAATATATATGGCAGATAAATTTGGTTAGTAGATGGATCATAATGACTAATCTTGGTATTAGTTCCATGGATATGACTCTAAGGAGACCTCAAAAAGATACATATACAAAGATGAGTATAAAATGTGGGCAAGCCTTCTAAGATAAGAACCTAGATAAATATTTCATGAACATGAATGATGGGAGGTTGGAATATAAGATAAATGGCATGCCAAAAATTCCCAAGAAATACTATAGGTTAGAGTTCAAGGAATAACTATCAAATATGGTCACTCTTCTCAATGTGATATGGAACAATACCATAATGAAATTCCACCCCTAAATGTTCTTATCTATGAGAATCATTTGTGGTAGTAAGTAGTCCATCTACTAGGTAAGCATCATCATTGATGCATTGTATCAATACATCACTAGTATGAGTGTCATAGAGGCTTTTTTCATGGCTTCATATCTGGTATACTCTCTAGCAACTTAGTGTTTCTACCCTATTCTCAGCCAACTAGCTAATGTCTATATTGTAACTATAGTATATACATTTCACCAAAAATTAGTCTCATAATAAAGTAATAAAATTTTAGATGCATTAATTATGTGTTAAACATGAGGATTTTATAATAACTAAAAGAGGGTTTGGGGGTAAGGATGTACAATGAAGGTGTTAACATTTTCATTCAGTATGGATGCTACTTCATATAATTATATAAGTTTACCTACATCAAAGTAGGAGGATTTGAAATATTCCCTCTAAGACTTTTAAGGATTTGAAATGAAAAATTCCTATTGATATAAATAATCAGGGAACTTTTTGAAGATCATAAAAGGTGTAGAAAGAGGCATTTTATTGGTGTAGTTTTCCCAATCATATTGGGCCATTACAATTATAAAAACACAACCAATGCTAAAAATATTGAGGCATAAGTATTTCAATGTATGTTACATCCTCATAAAATCATGTATTTATTTGATACAAAAATCTATGTCAAGGCTCATCTAAGAATAGGTCCCACATGTACATATGTACCTAATTTGGAATACTTTCGGTAAAATTGTACTAATGAGTAAAAGGTGTGAAGGAAATATTGGGTTGTATTTAGCCAAAAAAATCAAATATTTCACCACCACTTTGGTCCCTAATTTAATGGTAGATGACTAAATTGAATTTTTGGATCATGCATATATTGAAATAATCATGTTAGCAATAATTCTTATGCTAAATTAGTCTACCCAATAATTGATAGACCTGTATATTTGGACCTATCTAATGCTCATTAGATCAATTAAGTAGTTCAATAAGAGCCTTAAATAATTAATATGAGTTAATGGCTCAATAAAATATCGCTCCTCTATCCTGCAAAAAAAAATCTTGTGCCAATATTTAAGTCAATTGGTACTAGCATCTTTTTCATAATATCTCATCCAATAATTACTCAAAGTGGACATGGTAATGAAGAAGATACAAAATAACACAATTTTCCAATAAAACCTATGAATAAGGTTATTCTATGATACTGAAACTAGAGATCAAGATACTAGCATAGCCACTATCAACCTCTCCTCAAGATTTGCTTCCTTTTTGATTAATAATACTACACAATAATATAGCACTTCTAGTTAAGGACTAGACTAATCAACTATTGTGGGAATAGTTGAAAGATACATGTAGAAACTTTTTATCATACCCACTCATTTCATATTCTCATCATAGTCTACCACTTTATTATTCCATGCCACCAATATAATCCACACCACCTTCAACCTTTACTGATTTAGGTGCACAAGTGATTGGTTTTAGTGACAATTATTTTTAGTTGATGCAACCACTATGAGGTAATAAAAATAAAGAACTAGAAATAGACTTGCTATATTTTTATGTGAAAACAAGTATTTTGGAGAAACCTCCTCCAAATAAATCTAATATCACCTCAAAGATAGTTTTTAATTCCTCCAAGGATCAATTCATATGTATTGCAAAGATAAATGTTGATCAAAATGTGAAGGATATGACCATTTCTAATTACACCTTGAATAGGATCTCATTAGGCACACCTAATCATTAGAGTGATATTCATAACCTTAAGTAAACCATTAATTGAATGATTTATAAGATTGAAAAATATGAGTTAACAAAGATCAAATGAAATATAAAAACATGTCAGCTAGTTGGATATGTATATTACCTCTTAAACCTATTATAAACCATAACAACAACTTAATATAATGATCCAATCCAATTACATAGGTTTGGTAAAGATTTCATTGAAAATATAAATAGATACATTAGATATGGTATAAATCTTGAAGCTTGGGTGGAGTAATTACTTTTGGATGGGATAAATTATATTTAAGATGTAACAAAGACATATAATAAGATAAATATTGTAATGAAATTACTTAGATGTTTCACAACAATGGAATAATATATTTCATAATTAAGATAAGAATAATCACATCCACAACAATAATTGGCAAAAGAGTAAAATAATTGATAATTATGACCGAGCCACTTTGAGGAGGAAAACTCCATAGCAATTTAATAAGACCATAATTCAAAATATGATGATAAAATACTAACCACTACCTCTTATATATATACTCTATTTAGCCATGTTAATTCCATTGGCTGACCATACTAAGAACATAGATAAATGTAATAATATAATATGAAAGGTATATAAGTGATAATTTAGCCACACATATCCCTAAATACACTATAGTTTAAGAGCATAATAGAGATTTAGAAAGGTAGATTTGAGCAGTAGATCACGTCACCAAAAAGAGCTTGAAATATGAGAAAACACGAAGAAAGATATGGAGGAAATGTCAGTAACATATGTAAAATTATTTGTTAATGGAGGAGTATTTTATAAGAGAGGGAAGTATATTTATTATGATTCGATCAAAAGTATATTACAAAAAATGGAGGTTTTGAATAGAGTAAACAAAGATATAAAGAAACATGTAAATATTGGAGGTGACAATATTATTGATGTATACTAGAATGCGTTGTGACCAATGCATACCATTTTTAGAAGAAAATGGGACCCTTGAAAAACTAAAATCTTATTATTTTTGACTTTTATCAAACCCCATCCAATTTCAAAATCTCAGGCACCTATTGTATTTTAGTCTTTAAGATTTTCTTTGAGTCCTAATAAAGCCAATTTATTTGTATTTTAATATCTTCTTTGATATTTTTGTTTCATAAAGGTTGGTTCTATCATGATTTTGAAAGTTTTTTATAATTAATTAATTTTTGGATGCTAACACTTTCCTGTCAATTTTTTTTTGAATCAAACAACTCCTAGAGCCCATTTGGTAACCTCTTTGGGGTTCTCTTTTAATAAGTAAGCAACACTTTATTTATAAAATGATTTTTTAGTGAATTAGAATTTTGTATGTTTTATAGGTTCTAGAGTTGTCATAGTTATCAGAGGCTTGACAGGCCTAATCTAATCATAGATCACCATGCACACCTATATACCTAGAGTTTTCAAAGCTATTAAAGGCTTGAAAGGCCTAATCCAATCAGAGATCAACACATTTACCCATAAACCTAGATTTTTTAGATCTATTAGAGGTATGGGAGGCTTGATCGAATTATATATCACTATGTGTACCTATACACCCAAAGTTTTTTAGATTTTTTAGAATCTAGGGAGGTCCAATCCAATCTAAGATCACCACATGTACTCATATACCTAGAGTTGTCTATAATATTATAGGCTTGGGAGTTTGGTCGAATCATAGATTGCCACATGTACCTATACACCTAGATTTTTCAGAGTTATCAGAGGCCTAGGAGTCCTAATCCAATTATATATCACCACATGTACTCCTATACCTAGGGTTTTCATACACCTAGAGAATCCTTACTACATCAAACCCATAGTGCCACTTATTTTCATCGTGGTTCACATCACACTTTTTAGGATTTTAATGTATGTATGGTGCAAAGAGGGATGAAGTTGGTTGTGTGCCAACCAAACTCTTTGTATTTATTATCCCATTTGGGTAGTTCCTAATTAGAAACCTAGAAAGGCCCCATCACTATTAGTCAATCTAATTAATGTTTATTTTACATAAAATCAAATATAAAAAAATACAAAAACACTATCAAAAAATTGGGCCATAAACTCAAAGATTAATTTCCATACAATGATCCCCCAATGTCATTATTATGTAAATATCCCAAGGCCCCATAAGCTCCCATAAAAATTGGGCTCACTATTATTTATTCTACATTATTCAAATTTTTCAAATCCATTTGTTGAGTTATTCCTAAAACCCAAAGTGCACCCCAGTAAAATCCATGCACAACAAAAGTGTCACATTTAAAAATGGTAGAATCCACATCTAATCTAATTCTAAAATAGGATTTTATATATACTACATTATTTAAATGGGTCATGCACTTCTATCACAATAGTTAAATATTTAAGATAATTGAAGACATTCAAATACTTAGTAATCATATTGAGCATGATGAGGATGATATCTAGTTCATAAGTGACCTGATATCTCTTAAATCCTTGAGCCTATTAAAATATATTGCCAAGCCCAAAGTTTTTATTTATAGGTATCTCTTTTCCAATATACTATAGACATCCAAGTGCACTAATGATATTTTTAATTTTCTAAATTAAGGGCTCCAAATTGTAGATATCTCTAGGGTTGTCTTCAAAACCTACTACAACCTCCTTGACTATGACATTTTGTATGAAAAAGAATCTATCACTACATTTATTAAGACCCACAACATCTATTAGACCCTAAATAATTGGGTTAAGGAATCTAACCACTAGATTAAGGAGGACATTGACTCCTACACTATCAAGACCTTTAGAGGAGTAAAGATAGGTAATTTGTTACTCAACTACCTATATAGGGTGAGTGATATTGTGCATGTCAGTAAATATTAGGTCTTTTTGTTTAACATTGTCCTTAAATAGAATCAAGTCCTAGCTCTTAGACACATCATCAATTTTAATATATCATAGTACATCCCTAGGTTTTACATTGGAGGTAAATTTTACATGATGTCATGTCTGGTTGATGCCACCTATGCCACCCTTGACTTAAATAGCATGGTATTTATAAAATGGAAAATTATGGGTTCACCAATCCATATGATGTTTTCCAAATTATACATCCGCCACTCCATGCACCACATTTAGGACATCTATGATCACTTTTACCCCTTGTGTACCTGTCAATCAATGAAAATCCTATACTAATGCTATTAGAGGATATGAGAGCTTTTTTCCTAGCCATTAGTGACTATTTTTACTATAAATACCATATATTCATTAATGTGGAATACATCCTTGGACCTCCTTTCAAGCTACCCTACCTCATCCTAGACCAATTAGTTGAATAATAAATTTCCTTTCAACTCATCAATGGCATAGTTGTTTTCTACCTTAGTATAAGATAAAATCCCTATTATTCACTTCCCATAATTATAATTCACCATGAGTAAAATACCTTCCCTTCCCTCCAAGTCATGGACACACATAGATAATCCTTACATCTACCTAAAGATGATGACATATTGTGGGATAATCAAATAAAGGTGAAAGATCATGTGGAACTCTATCAAGCTAAGATAAACATCAATTACCATTATGAGAGCCACTCAAATAATTCCATTTACTTCAAATATCATAATGATGTTGAATTAGTTTTAAATATGGAAGATGAACATCTATGTAGATCCCAAAAAACACAACCTAGGCCCATGCTAGAAGAAATGATTATACCCTCATAGCCTACTTTAGAGGTCCTAACCACTACAAGGAGGATTTATAAACTATTCTTGAAAGGGATCCCAATACAACTCCAATGATTTAGGCTTCCAATTTACTTACAAGGACTTCCCATGTAGGCCAATATCATGTTTCTTTTTCTCTTTTCCTTTCTATAAACTTTGATCCTTAGGACAACTCCCTTCAAGAATGACCTTTGGCATCCCCAGAGCCTTTGAATCCCACCTCTGGTATTTTTGGGTAGTATATTTCATCCCATCTTAGTTTTCAAACTTGATTATATACCTCTTTTTTAGTTACTCCCACTATAGTTTCCCTTGAAAGTGTCCCATGAGGTTACCCTACTCTATTGATCTTCATAAGCATGGATGCTCCAAGATTCCATACCCCTCAATTTTACACTACATCAACTTGGACCACTCCTAAAATATTCCTTGGGGTATCCTAGGTGATATAATTACAATGACTCTCCTTAAAACATTTATCCCTCCCATGGCTGCATATTACCCCATAGTTCCCTTCATATTAGTGTACATGCCTCCCCTACTATTGTAGCCTTTATTGCATCAACAGGCTTAAGTGTAACAATACTAGACAACTCACCAACTTCAATCATTGGTAGAGTATACATTAGGCACCTCTTTGTACGTCAATCCCTTTCTAGTTCCACTCCCCCAACTACAATAACATCACAAATAAGTCCTTAGTATAAGTTTACTAAGTGCTTGATATTTATTACCCCCATACCATTAGTACAACCTCCTCTTAGACATGTAGACATTATGTTTAGTCTCTCTCTTATAATTGCTTCAACAAAAATTGGCTTCATTCAACCCATATCATTTTTAAGGATGAACATCCAACTCTTAGGCATAATTGGTCCCCAAGTCCATATGACTCAATGCCAATTGAGATCACATTTGTTCCCATGGGTATCTCCCTTGGGCACTCCCTAATTTTCACCCATGATCCCCCTCCATATTCCATCCCAATTCATATCCCTATTCCATTCTTTTCACCTCCATTCATGCCTTCACCATCCACTTAATATATTTCTTCATCTTCAACAACCCTAAGAACAATGGGAGGACAAGGATGGATTGGTTCCATAGAAGCATCTAGGTCACAAAGACTTGAGATGGTATACCATGGGAACCTAAACATCCATCTCCAATTCAAAAAAGATACGGGTAAGATAAAGAGAGTGATGACCTAAACCTTCACCCAAAATGGGGACCCCATTATGTGTAGAATATAGAAAGACCTCTTCTCCCTCACCAAAAATAGGACTCAAATGGGAGAATAAAATAATTAGAAGACCTATTCTCTATGGTACATGCCATAAATGAGCTAATAGAAAATCTCATGAAGGATCTCAAGGAAAATGTTAGGACCTTGGAGTCCCAAGTCAAGAGCTCATTCCTAGGTGGCCTCATTATCAAGGTGAAAGTAGAACTTTTTGAATTATTCAAAACCTTAAGATAATTTACTAGAGATCTTTTAAAGGTAATGTGATCTAGGAAATAATTTAAGTGATAATTTGGCTGATGGTTCTACCCTAATTGATGATGGAACTTTTGGGAGTCATAAATTTTACATCATAGCTCCAATTGAATCCCCATTTGAACCATTGGAAATATAATAATAAGGATAATATGGTGAGATGGCATGAGATTTTATCAGTGGTTTTTGACCCTTGAAAACCCAATGGAAGTTCCCCAAATTTCAATTTGAGTAGTGTAGTCTAAAAATAGTAAGTTTCTAAAAATATTAATGAATTTTGTATTGTTTTAAATCATGGAAGTCAAACCACTTAATCTCCTTGATATTGGTGACCTTCCACATCCTTATCTTATTTTAAAAATGTGTATAAATGAAGATGTAACTTGAAATGGAAATTAGACATCTCTTCCCAGAGATAAGCATATAATTATATTGTGATCTTGAGTAATAAAACATCTCTTCTCAGAGAGTTCATTGTTATTGTGTTATTTTTGTGTTCTTAAAATATCTATCAATCAAAACTTCTAAGTTTTAGATCATAATGGTACTCTTATAGAGAGCATAGTAGTATCTAGACAAGATCATCAAAATTGATAATAAATGTAAGAATATGGTGGTAATAATCAATAAGGGGATCTTCCCCAAGCTCAAAATCATATCTCCATGGACCTCAATTTATACAAATATTTTTTAGGGAACATGAGTATGGTAATGGAATATTAGATTATGGATATCCAAGCTATCATCAGACCCTTGGAGAAAAGTAGGGACCAAATCCTTAATTCAAGGATGTCAACATTGTTTTGTTCTTCCTCCCCAATGGCACACAACTTAGCATTGATGAATTTTGGGTACAATTTTAATATTTTATTGTATTCATGAAGAATAAAGTGGAAAATTCCAACAACTATGGGGTCCAATATATTTTGGAGCTTACCACATAGTCCACCAACATCATCATCTAGGTCATTATAGTGAAGGTCTTTCTTGAGGCCCCTCTTAAGGCATGTTCTAGATTACTAACTCATGTCAAAGTTATATTTATGGAACCACCTATCAACCTAACCAAGATAAAATAAAGAGGAAAATATTATTATGCAATCACTGACAACTTATCAATGTGCCTAGATGAAATTGATAAGTGGTCCCTCTGGGGTTCTAATTGATGATGTTGTCATTCCTCTTGTGGAAATTTGTTATGTTTTCTATGTTATTCCCCCTTTTTATTTATTTTGGGACAAATTATTATATGTTTCTATAAAAAAATCCATGATGGTTTAGATTGGGATTTCATTAAAATTGGTGGCAGATCCCATCCCACTCATATATATGTTTCTTTGTATTAGTGTTAAAAACTCAACATTTTTGTCATATAAGGAAGAAATAATGAATTTACTTATAGTGTTTAAGTTATATGGGTTTTATTATATCCTAATGTTCCCAATTTATGAATGCCTTTCAATTTTATGATCAAAATGGGATACTAATAGTGTTAGAGGCTATTATATGATCCTTTTACAACACGTGTCTAATCAATAACGAGTGACATGTTATTCTAGTTAATGTTTTCATTTATTCTCATGTTATTTGGAAATTATAAGCTTATTTGTATGTTAAATATATTATTGTAAGTCTATATAATGAATCTACAAGAATTAAGCACATCATTTTTTCCTTCAACTCCCTTCATTGTGTGGCTGAAGTTTGAACTTCTATGAAACTTGACATACAATGGTAAAATTTTATTTGGGATCAGATTTGGTCTTAAACATTGATATTTACATATTCACCAATAAATATTCATTTTTTCCTTCCCCTTTCCCTCTTTTTAACATTTATTCAATTAATACTTTGAATCAAATTTCTTAAATCCCAATTGTAAAACCTAGGTTAATAGAGTAGTGGGATTTTATAGAGGATCAAGTTTTATACGAAGTCATTGTATATGTAGTTAGTGTTAGGATTTTGATGATAAAAATTCATCTCTTAGAGACTTATTCTAAGTAGTCTTCCTAATGGATCCCAATACCTAAAACTCATGCCTTGGACTATCTCAACAATAGTATTAAAATGAGAGGATGAAATTCCATTAAATTACTCCATATTCTCTTAATGTGCTTAATTTAATAGGTACATTTTGAAGATCTAGTGGCTATTTAAATGATTTTGTTTGGGTTAGATGCAAGTGTCATGTATGTAATATCTACTAAGATAGGATGTGATCACCTAGATGCTTCTAGGTTTTTTGTTGCCTTCACTCTAGTGCATTCAAATATGGGTCATGGACTATCATTCTATATCAAATAGAAAAACCCTATTTCTTCCTTATCATAGTACCTATGAGAAAATGGGTTAATGGGCACATGGTGTTGAGATACCCCAAAGCCCCCTCTATCAATGAGTGTTGCCTATGTAGCTAATACTCTGAATACAAACTATGATTTATGTAGTTCTCCCCTATATGTTGGCTTGTGTGTGAATCATGCAATATGTGGAAATCAAGTAATAGTGACCTAGCTTATAACTTGGTAAATTAGGCTCATGAATTACTCTTTAAGTAATTTATAATTATGTATTTGGTGTTATTATGACTAATATGATACTATGATAAAATAGGAAAGATTTGTTTTGTCAAGTGCTTGATTGAATTCTTTTAATAATTTAACTTGGTCTTTGCTAGGTACTGAATGAGTGAGGGCTGATTTTGTATTTATACCAATCCCATTGGAGAATGACTCACATAAAATCACTTATGTGGACCATTATGATACATTTCATTTTAAAATTAGATGACTTTATAGTACTAGACACTTACATTAGATTAAGACATATGTGTTGATGTAGGTGTGTGTCTGAGATGTAAGTGTCCATGGATTAGGAAATTAACTACAAGCTTAAAAATTACATAATCATAATATAAGTAGGTTTTATGTATTCTAGGAAAGATATAAATATCGGGTCATCAATATAATATGGGTCAAACTAGGAGATAGGCAAAGGGGCATAAGAGAGAGCAGATGCGACACTTTTAAAAGGAAGAATTGTCTAAAATTGAGAAGAATAGCCAAGTTATAAGTTTTCCAGGTGTACAATATTGAGCTGATATATAATTAAACAATAGTGTCTAAATTTTCCCCCACTTTAATCTAGTAATGAAATTTCTATTTTAAAATGAAATTAATGTGTACCTAGGTGTGTATAACACACCTCACCTTTACTTGAGTCCAACTTGAGTGATTTATTGGTGACTGACCTATAACTAAGATCATGTTGAAGTAAATAATTAGTGCATATATTATGAAATTTAAAGTATTTAAATGATTTAAATTTAAGGAGAGTAAGGTTTAGGACTACACATGTATCAATGTAAATATCTTACCTTTTGGTGATTTTATTTGAAAGATATATCATTATGAATAACTAAAATTGAGATTAGGACAAGTATAAATATATAAAGTGTATATTTCTAAGGATATATATAGATAGAGAGAGATATTATTTCTAATGCACCCAACCTTGGAGTAAGTATAAAATTCCACTTGGGAGTTGAGACTAGCCCAACCATACAACCTAATATTATTTATAACCTGGTGAGTATGAGAGAACCAAGTCAATTCACACTATCAAATTGGTGAGGCTAGATTATACAATCATGTCTAACCTAAAATCTTGGAAATTTTGAGTGATTTAATGATCTCAACCATACCAAAAAATGAACCAAATATTATAGTATATTGGCTCAACAATTTTCATAAAAGTTTTACTTGATGAGTAGTGACAGTCCCTAACATTATTTAAAATCTAAAATTAGTTTGGATTTTGTAATAATAGGCACACATTGTGTTGTTTATTTCACAACAAATCCCATTTTCGTAATAAAAATGTGGACCCTCTTTTTACTTTAGAGTCTAGTCCTTTTTGTCTCACTAGCATGTTTGCCTTGCAGTCAATTATCGAGGTTTATCTGACTGAGCTTTACTTGATTGGTAGTCCAAAAGATGATTAGTTATAAGTGATTGAACCTACTTATTTTAATGTCTTTGAATTTCTTTGGTTTAGTCTAAGATTTCATCTAGGAAAGTATTTATTTAAATATCTAACTTTGCATAATCCTATTAAGTCTTAGTATATCTTCATGCTTGTGTTTCTAAACACATTTAAAACTTATTCCTTAGGTTGTTTTGTCTTAGTTTTATGCAAACTATCTACTTTTTGAAAATGTAATAGCTTCTTTTCCTAATAAATTGAGTCAACTTATGTTTCATTTTGATTAAAAATGGCTAAATGTTCATATGTTATTAATTATTTACTTAGTCCCTTTTCTAAAAAAAGAATAAATTGGATTTGGATTAAAAAAATGACTAAGTTATTTCATAGTTTTAATATTATACTTAGGTATTAATAATTTTGGTTTAAATTTTCATGGCCATTTATTTTCAAATATTTATTTAGTTGTTTTCATGTTTTCCCATATGTTTTTCCATGTGTATAAATCTTGGCATTGATCGGCTTTAGAGGAAAAATGCTTTTTAAAAATAAGTTTTTTAAAGCTTCTAGGCCTCAAGATCATACCACATGGCACAATACCAGTGACATAGAGCCTCAGAACCTTAGAGGCATTAATCCATTAGAACTTGAAACCTTAGAAGTTCAAAGCCTTGAAATCTCATGGGAATTGAAGAATTAAGCCAAAGCTAATAGACTCATGGTCACGAGGCTCCAAGAGGATGCCATGTGGTGACTTCTGTAAAACTTGGAACCTTGGGGGCATGGAGACATTAAACCTAAAATTATAAGGACCATTAGACTATTATCCTAAAGAAAAAAGAGCCTAAGAATATAAGGAAAGGACATGTGGTGAAAATGGAATCCAAAGCATAGAAAAATGGAAAGAGAAAAGAGGCCATGTGATTGTGAATATGACAATATCAAATAGTGAACAAATCCCAAGAATATTGATGAAATACCAAGTGGCAAAATGGCACCCAAAGGAGCAATGCCAATAATAAGGTCAAGTAAAATTAAGGAGAAGTTGAGAAAGGGACATGTGGTACTGATGATGTCAACAATCGACTAGTTAAAATCTAAAGTCCTATCTAGCCATTAAAACTATCAAAAGACAAGATTTAACTACACATTCAATTCATTGGGAAAATCAATTCCAAAGTGGCCCCAACTAACAAAATAGTTTAGAAAAACATCACAAATCAAGAATAAGTAAGAAAATTATGAACATGGTATGCACATTATAACCACTCAAAGAGTAAAGGACAAAAATCAACATTAATGAGGCATGATAATTGGTTTCATATAAGAATGGAGTATATCAGTCCCAATACAATACCAATTGCTTTAAACTAAAAACATTAAAGAAGCATGGTTTTGAATAAATAAATACTAGACACACCTTCAATTTTTTAGAAACCCTATACTGCTTCCTCAACTACATCTTCCAATCACATTAATGATTTCCCACTAACCACATCATTAGTGGGAATTAAAATTTTGAGGAAGAGCTATTTTAGACTTGTATGTCTATATATTATCAGATCTTAAATTATAATATGGGTTGGTCACATTATAATAAAATATATTAGTGGATAAAATTGGTTGGTTTTCCCTAGTTAAGTAAATAAATCATATCTTTCATGAATTTTCTTGCTTTCTAGAATAGATTTTTGAGTCAAGGATGTTTGAAAGCCATGTTTGTAGCTCTCATGAGTATCTAATGAATCTGAATTAATCCCTTTAATAGGAATATATTTATAGTAAAGCTTTTTCATTTGATAAACTTGGTTTACACATGTATACAGTGACCCTATTTTCTCATTGGCTCTACTAATTCATTCCACAAAATCTTGCACCATCCTTATCTAGAGTTATGTTGGGTCTAGATCAACTAAGGATTGGTTTAATGAGGGACATCTCTACTCAATAGAATGTAGGCTCACCTATATTGTAAATCAAGATCTTTATCATAATTTCTCCCTACCCTTCTCTCTTTTTCCCTTATTTTTACCAGTCTATTAGATTAGATTAGTTTAGTTTCTAAGTTATTGTTGGAAATATTGTCATTGATGTCAAAGGTATAAAATTATTGGTGATAAAGGCCCCATTGAATTTAATGATATTTGTAATAAATATATCTTGGCTAATGTGAGTTAATATTTATTTAATATTAATGAATATATTTTTGGCTGCATATGAGACAAAAGAAGGGCCCATGGAGAGGTCAAAGAGCCACGGGGTAAAGACAAAAGAAGGATGGGACACATTTTCCCATAAAGAGTCATCTTGGGGAATTCCAAGAGTCACCAAGTGAAGACAAAAGAGGAAGGGTACAATTTCTCATGAAGGGACACTTTGAGGAATATGAAAAGTCACCAAGATAAGGACAAAAGAGGGAAGGACGTTTTTGCTCATGAATGGTCACCACATGACTTTTCAAAGGCAAGGATATGAAGGGTCATACAAGTTTGGCACCATTTTCCAATAGGATTGAAGGGTCACAAAGGGGGAAGGCCAAAGGTCATTTGGAAAGCTATAAATAAAGGCTTGAGAAGCCATTTGTAATAAGGGTTAAAGAGGTTGATTTGATATTGTATTATCTAGCTTAAAAGAGAATTTGTAAGAGATGAATATGATTTGTATTTGTTATATCTAGCTTAGAAGAGCAAAGGTGAGAGAGAGGAAAGAGATGTTGTAATGAACTATCATTTATTGAGATAGCAACATTCAAAGATAATTGTGTGGTTTACACAAAGGGGTTGGTGCTCCTATGGGTTGGTGCTCATGAATTGTTGTTGGGTTGGTGCTCGACAAGGGGGTTGGTGCTCCTATGGGTTGGTGCTCATGAATAGTTTCTAGGTTGGTGCTAGGCAAAGGGGTTGGTGCTCCTGTGGGTTTGTGCTCATGAATAGTTGCTAAGTTGGTACTTAGTAAAGGGGCTGGTGCTCCTGTGGGTTGGTTCTCATGAATAGTTGATGGGTTGGTGCTCAGCAAAGGGGTTGGTGCTCCTATGTGTTGGTGCTCAAAAATAGTTGCCGGTTTGGTGCTTAGTAAAGGGGTTGGTGCTTCTACAAGTTAGTGCTTGTGAATAGTGTTTGGGTTGGTGCTCATTCATATACTTGAGATTATTCTCTATGGTTTTTCCCACATTGGGTTTTCATGTTATATCTGGTGTCTCTCTCTATCTTGTGTGGTGTTTATTGTTTGAGTTTTATTACATATCTTGAATGTTTGATTAAGTGGATTTTGGTTAAGGGAAAGTTTTATAAGACATATGATATACTGATTCACCCCCCCCCCTCTTAGTATATCTTGTGCTTAACAATTGGTATCAGAGCAGGTTCTTTTTTGAAAAGTTTTACAGCTTGAAGGTAGATCAGGAAAGCACGATGGCTGGGTCACAGGAAGGATTTTCTACAAATAAGGCACCTTTGTTTTATGGGATGAATTATGTTTTTTTAAGCATAAGAATGAGGACTTATTTGATGGCCCTTGCATTCAACATATGGAAAGAAGTGGTAGAGGAATATGAAGAGCCACAAACATCTGAAATTACTCCAGCAGAAAAGAAAGAAAGTGAATGTAATGCTAAAGCTTTAAATGCTATTTTATGTGGTTTATGTGAATCTAAATTTGTTAAAGTTATGCAATGTAAATCTGCTCATGAGACTTGGGTAAAACTTGAGAATATTTAAAAAGGTGATGGAAAGGTTTAGCAAGCTAAGCTGCAGACTTTTAGAAGACAGTTTGAATGTTTGAAGATGGAAGAAGAAGAATATATAGCAAGTTATCTTTTGCGAGTTGATCAAATCATAAATCATATTCAAGGTCTTGGAGAAATGTTGGAAGAGTCAATGGGGGTATAAAAGGTTTTGAGATCTCTACCAATGAGATATGATGCAAAGGTTTTGGTAATCAATAAGATGAAGAATTTAGCCAAGCTAAAATAGATGAGCTTCATGGTATACTCACGACATATGAGATGTGGATAGAACAAGATAAACCCTCAAAGAGAGAAGTAGCTTTCAAGACATTAAAGAAAGAGAAAGCTAATATTCAAGAATCAAGTGATATTTCTAACAATGATAAAGATGACAACGAAGCACTTTTCATTCACAAGCCGAAAAGAGGAACATGTAAATATCAAGGAAAACTACCTTTTAAATGTTTTAATTGTGGAAAGTTTGGACATTTTTTAGCTAGATGCCCAAATAAGGGTAATGATGATGAAGAATAAAAGCCTACATACAAGAAGAATTTCAAAGGCAAATCCAAGAAGGGATTCAGGAAGAAGAGCCTGTATTCTAAGGATCCTAGCTCAGTTGAAGATAGTGGAGTCGGTGATTCAAAAGAAGAAGAGATTCTATTCATGGCCATACATGAAGATGATCAAGAAGAAGAGGAGGAAGCTGAAGTGAATATGGAAGGAGAACTCATTTGTGCCCTAGAAGAGTTAAAAGCTGTTGAGAAGAAAAATCAAAGATTAAAGTGCCAGATCAAGAAAAATGAATAGGAGTCAAAGGAAATGATTGAAGATCTACAAGCACACTTTGAAGAAGCCAAGAAGAATGAAGAAGATCTCATGGCATAGTTGGAAATAACAAGAAAAGAATATGAAAGGTATGTTATTGAAATTTCCTTTTTAAAAGAAGATATTAAGAAAGCAGTGAATGATAAAGTAGTTAGTGACTCAAAATTTGAGGATAGCACTAACATATTGAATAAGATATTGGAAATTCAAAAAGCAAATTTAGATAAGACAGGGATCAGATTTGAAAAGAAAAATAGATATGTTGAAGCTCTTACAAAAGAGGAAACAAAAAGAGGAGAAGTGAAGAATACAGAGGACATTTCAAATAGAGAAGGATGGAAGGAACAAAGCTACAAAAGGCAATCAATTTAGAGGTATACAAAGAGGTCTTATTTTTATGGCTATTGTTTTTATTGTAATGGATATGGTCACAAAAATTAGAATGTAGAAAAAGAGCTAACAGTTTTAGAAATAAGGAGAAGGAAAGTCAAGTAGAGTCAAGCAGAAGCCACAACTCTTTTGCTCCTCTATCAAGCTTTGATGAAGAGACCATAGTATGCTATAAGTGCAATAATGTCAGACACATAGCTTGGTATTGTAGAAGCATGCTCAAGTCAATCAAGAAGGATCAGAGTTTCAAAGCTCCATTCATCGAGAAGAAGGTTCAGACATGTTCATGGTAGAAGAAACAACCTAAAGATTTTATGATGGTTCAGATAGCTCTGCATGTAAGAAATAAAGATCAGCCTGGTTAATTGATAGTGGATGTTTGAGGCATATGATAGGAGATAAAAGTAATTTCATAACTATAAAGAATATCAATGCAGTGAGATTCAGAGATAAACCACTACCAGGATAGCTAGAAAAGGTACTTTGAGTTTAGATTATGGTAGAACTAAGACTAAGAATGTTTTGTATGTAAAAGGTCTTAAACATTATCTATTGAGTGTTAGTCAAATATGTGATCAAGGATACACATTAAAGTTTCATGCTGAAGGTTATGAGATTAGAAGAAAAGATTCAAATGAGTTGATTGCAAATGCTCAAAGGACAGGGAACAATGTGTATGTATTATCAGATATATTCTCAAAGGCACGATCAAAGGATACATTCAAAGATCTGCAAGAGGAGTTGGGAGTAATTTTTATTACTTCTTACCATTGATGTTTATCATCAGCTGAGGGGGAGCTAAGTGTTAGCTCCAAGTAGACCCTTTGACATTGATGTCAAAGGGGGAGAATAAAAGGTACAGGTATAGGTGTAGAAATAGGTATAGGGAATAGGTACAGGTTGTTACAGTAAGGGGGAGTTACTGTATATTTTTAGATGACAGTATGTGTAGGTGACAAGATGTGGTAGTTTTAGGATTGAGGTTGCCATCAATGACAAAGGGGGAGATTATTGGAAATATTATCATTGATGTCAAAGGTCTAGCATTATTGGTGATAAAGGCCCCATTGCATTTAATGATATTTGTAATAGATATATCTTGGCTAATGTGAGTTAATATTTATTTAATATTAATGAATATACTTTTGGTTGCATATGAGACAAAAGAAGGGCCCATGGAGAAGTCAAAGAGCCATGGGGTAAAGAAAAAAGAAGGATGGGATGCATTTTCCCATGAAGAGTCATCTTGGGGAATTCTAAGAATCACCAAGTGAAGACAAAAGAGGAAGGGTGCAATTTCTCATGAAGGGACACTTTGAGGAATATGAAAAGTCACCAAGATAAGGACAAAAGAGGGAAGGACATTTTTTCTCATGAAGGGTCACCACATGACTTTTTAGAGGCAAGGATATGAAGGGTCATATAGGTTTGTCACCATTTTCCATGAGGATTGAAGGGTCACAAAGGGGGAAGGCCAAAGGTCATTTGGAAAGCTATAAATAAAGGCTTGAGAAGCCATTTGTAATAAGGGTTAAAGAGGTTGATTTGATATTGTATTATCTAGCTTAGAATAGAATTTGTGAGAGATGAATATGATTTGTATTTGTTATATCTAGCTTAGAAGAGCAAAGATGAGAGAGAGAGGAAAGAGATGTTGTAATGAACTATCATTTGTTGAGATAGCAACATTGAGAGATAATTGCATGGTTTACACAAAGGGGTTAGTGCTCCTGTAGGTTGGTGCTAATAAATTATTGCTAGGTTGGTGCTCCACAAAGGGGTTGGTGCTCCTATGAGTTGGTGTTCATGAATAGTTACTGGGTTGGTGCTCGACAAAGGGGTTGGTGCTCCTGTGGGTTGGTGCTCATGAATAGTTGTTGGGTTGGTGCTCAGCAAAGGGGTTGGTGCTCTTATGGGTTGGTGCTCATGAATAGTTGTTGGGTTAGTGCTCAGTAAAGGGGTTGATGCTCTTATGGGTTGGTACTCATGAATAGTTGTCGGGTTGGTACTCAGCAAAGGGGTTAGTGCTCCTACAAGTTGGTGTTAGCGAATATTGTTTGGGTTGGTGCTCATTCATATAATTGAGATTGTTCTCCATGGTTTTTCCCACATTGGATTTCCATGTTATATCTAGTGTCTCTCTTTATCTTGTGTGGTGTTTATTATTTGAGTTTTATTGCATATCTTAATGTTTGATTAAGTGGAATTTGGTTAAGGGAAAGTTTTATAATATATATGATATACTGATTCATCCCCTCTCTCAATATATCTTGTGCTTAATAATTGTAATCTAAATTTAATGTTTATCTTGATTGCAAGCTCTTTTGCATTTTATTTTTATGCACTATTAAATCCATGCAATAGACTTTTTTCTGTTAATTAATTGTCTATTATATTTATATCATTCTTACATATTTATATGCATAAGCTATTCATTTATAACACATATGATTTGTCTAAAATACTCACCAAAGATCCTTGATATGGAATGGTCACAATGAGTTGGCTAGGTTACCCTACATACATGACCTAGTAATCAACACATTGGGGAATGCTATCTTATTGTAAAAGATCCTTAATTTTAGGATATTTTGGGATCTAAAAAACCCCACTTATTGTTGGTCATGTCAAAACATTGACCAACATGTTTGGTGCTAGAAAGAGGGCATGTTATTGTGTATTTAAGACTTTTATTTTGTTTATAATATTTTTGCTTAGTAATATTCTAGGTTTTTAACTAGAAAAAATTATTATCTACGTATTCCAATGGTATTAGCTTGGCTATGATGACATAGTTTCCCAATGAACATCTTAGGACCCATTCATAACCTACCTAAGAATTTTAGTTAATTTTGCCTAGAATACATGCATGGTAGGATTCTAATAGTAGAGCAACACATATAGGCATTCAAGGATTCCATCATTATAAATCGTATCCAACATGAAGATGTGTCTTTTCACTTCTTCCCTTATTATTTGGATAAGGATGCATACAACTGGTACATTAGACTATTGGATGGGTGTATACACATGACCCACTTTTGAAAGTTTTTTCCTAAGCCATTTTAAAGATCCCATCGATCCTGCTACCCTATACCACTAAATTTATATGGTATGTATGGAACCTAGTGAGTCTTTGAGTGCTTTCAACCAACACTTTCAACAATTGTATATGGGGTTGAAAGACCATTTCCTATAGACTGAAACAATAGCCATAGAGATTTACTTTATAACATTATTTCCCATTAGTGTAATGTTTATTCAAAGGACTCATTTATATCTGCCATCCTTGGAGTTAACATACCAAAAATATTTCACCTTGAAGTAAAAGCCATGTCTCATGATCATAACATTAATTTTTCTTACCCATTGGGATAATTGAGTCAGCCCATTAATCAAGTTGCATTTCATAATGAAACATCACCCCAAGCATTACCTTAGATCTAATATCAAATGAACTCCCCTGTATTAAATAAGACACTTCTTGATCCTTTAATGCATGTAACTTTATTAATTTGGTATGCAATAAGCATGATGTTTTATTGGTTTTAATAATCAATTACCTTTTGATACTTTTGCTAATTATGTGTCATTCATTTCAAGAAGTTACCAATAAAAAATGCTTGGGTTAATCCTTGATATCATTGATGATAAGTCTGATGATGAAGAAGCAATGGTTATCTTAAGTGACCTAGTAGTAGAAGATTAAATCAAAGGCAAGATACATACTTAAGAGGGTGAATAATAAATCTCATCTAATTATCTTTAAGATAAACTCAATGGTTTGGAACCATTGGATGAGGAAGATGTATGTTATGCATCTAAATCATTCTTGTCCTATGTTTCTCCCTCTTTAATTAAGAGTTTGACTCAAGGTGGTAAGCAACTCAATGGTAGTAGAATTTATCCCAAACCATCATTGGAGATAATCAAGATTGAAAAGGAAGCCAAAGATGAAGTAGGATGTTTGTATGAAATAAGTGGATTAGAGGAACTCAAAATAGAATATCTCTTACTTTTGGATAGCCTTATGCCATAACCAATTGGCATCATCTTGAAGTGTGTACAATCATGAATAAAGGAGGTATGCCAATACAAATCAAAGTTTAGAGTGCACATCTTCAATATAGTCTCTTGTATACCTTATCCATGGATGACAAGGCCATGAGATCATTGACATAGGAATAACCATTTCCATTCCCCCTAGTAATACATAGGAAGATCAAGATGCATCCATAGCATCCATGACAATCAAGGAGCATCCTACAAGTGAATCATTAATTGTTTTCCATCAAGGACATGCCACTTCCACTTTGGATCTTCCAATTATTTTGGTATGTATAGATACCCATCCCTATCCCTCACTAAAATATAACATTTGGGTTGATGAATTTTATATAACCTATCTAAAGTGATTTCTATAAATTAATCATAAACATGTGGCTTATCTTATTACTTTGTAATTTCTTTATTTTCTTGGAAAAAACATATAAAATCTCTTTGGGATAGTGTTTTCCAATGTAAAAGACAACATAGATGCAAGTAGATGTTTCCTTTCCCCTTATAAAAATCTTGAATAATCTGGTGTCTAAATAATTCAAGCATGCATTTGCATGAAAACCTCTATGAATAATTTATTTCCACTTTCTTATTTGTTTTCTTTCTTTCTATGTTTTCCTTCATGTCCCTTGTTATTAGTTTAGTTTCCATTTATTCTTTTTTTTGTCTAGTCCTTCTCATTTTTCCCTATGGTTCTATTAGTCAAAGAAATGGAATTAAGGGTTGTTGTAAAAGTAACATAGGTGGTACTCCAAGAGCCTAATTGTATTTTTTACTAAAATCTTGTGTAAACTATTGTGATTGATTTATTCATTTCTTAAATTTCAAAGTTCAATGATTCATAATAGAGCTTGTGAATTTAGAAAAGTTATTATCTTATTCAAAACCATCTAATGCACTTAATGAAATATCTAAATAAAATGTATCATTGCTTCAATTTTGATATGTCTTAAGTTGTCATGAACTTTTTGATTTATTTATACTTGTGGCTTAGTCCCCAACCCTTTATGGATGTGTGATCCAATTTTGAGCCCCAAGTCAAAATATGACCCCTTTAGGAAAACAAATGAACTTTAGGTGATTTAGGAGGTCCTAGTTGAGTCTAAAATACCTTATTATCATTTATTAAGGTAAATTTGGAAAGATTAAGGTAATTCTCTTTTATGTGTTTTCATATATTTAGGTCTCCTAAGTCACAAAGGGTCATTTTTGGTGCCTTGGAAAAAATTTCATAGGTGATTAGGGGTTAAATAATGTCATTTTATATCCTAAATGATTTATCTCAATGTTTGATAAAGTTTTGTAAATTTTTATATTTATTTTTTAGCTCTAAGGTGGTAAAAATGCATGAAAATGTGATTTTTGGCAAACATTGGTATATGTCAAATTTACTATTGGTGGTCCAGATTGCACCCTAGCTGAGAAGGGGGATCGTTCAAGTCCTCTTTCTAAAACTTAACCTAATATGGGACTGACTCTAGGTTTTGGGTCACCTAAACTTTGGTCAAACTTTTAGATAAGGCTAGCTTCCTTTTGGATCTATCACCTATACGAGACCTAAACTAGCTTCTTACTTGGGAAAGGGGAGAGATTGACAATAATATATGAAAGCATATATAAATGAGGTGATACACCAAATTTTTGATCCTCACACCTACACAAGACACACTATAGGACACCTTCAATACTATTAAACATCACTTTAGTTACTCTTTGATCAGTTTCTACATAAGTGTTTCACAACAAGGCATGAGCTAGCTATTGTTCTAGCATGGGAGGGTACTTGTCCACTTCCACATTGACCAGCAGACTATGTATGCACTTGGAATGACCTATGGGAACTAAAAAATCAATACATGAAGGTAATAAAAATTAGACAAAGATAAGGAAAACATACATTCACTTGAACACATCAATGAATTCAAGAGACACACTTTGCTTATCTTGCAAAAGGAAGGAATTTAGTCTTTATTACATCATAGAGGTGTTACAGTAAAAATCTCAACAGAGTCTAATCATGCCAGAGAGGAATCCATTTCAAGGCTATAATCCTATATATTTAGTATAATGGGAATGAGAGAGAGGGGAAAGTGCCCAAAAGAATGGGGAAGGGGTCATTATGATTAAGATTTATAATCATCCAATGTTTATTTAGTTAGAATGGATCATCATGTTAAAAATACTTCTATAAAATGGATATAACAACTATATTATCCCCTTTACATTTGTTTCTAGTCTACATCAATGTTCCTTACAATTGTAATGATATAATCGAGTCATTTTCAAGATGAATTCTAGCATCCAGGTCATTTACAACAGCTGGATCAATCTTTTACAATCTCTTTGTAATGTTGATGTCATTAAAATAGATCAATCAATCCATTTTGATCTTGGTGACATTGATTTCTCCTCATTGGCTCCTTATTATTTCATCTTTGTCATGCAATAATAGAGGAAATGGTCATAATCATGTTATTGGCTTTGCTGAACCTATCTAGATGTTGTGTCTGCCACTATGGCATCTCTTTGTAATATTGTCTTTGGTTCAACCTCAAATGAATTGGATTTGAATTTCAATTTCAACCATCGATCTTAAACTAAGCTTCTCATATTATGCCAACTGGTAGCTCTTTATTTATTCCATAAGATCCTACTATCAGTTCTTTGACACCTTTACCTCATACGCACCATAAATCTTTATGAGTATGATTTCACACTTACCATTGATCTATTTGATAGTTGTCATGGTTTGGACACTTGTCACCTTCCCATTTTCTCTTAAGATTTATTGACCTTTTGATTTCCACTCACCATCGATATGTTTTGTAGGATTGAACATGAGCCTTTGATCTTATTGGGACCCACCATTTGAACTCAAATGGCTAATTCATGGGGCCTAAATTTGATGCATGTGTGTTTATATTTAATGTTATATGAATTTATTTGACATCTACATGAATGTCTTAGTATTTTTTAACCCCAATAGTTATTTCCCATGGCTTAATTTTGACATCCATGCACCCATCATTTGACATCTATATGACAATCAATGACATCTATGCGACCATCAATATTTGAACACCAAATAGTTAATTGTTTAGCTTTACTTTGGCATCCATGTGACCATTTTATTTTGTAATCTAAACTTTGAAGACTTATATCTCATGATAGATAACTCATCAAGACATGAAATTTGTAGAGAAGGATCAAGGCATGAAGGGCATTAGGTCCATGCATTTCTTTTATCTTATAAGGATTTCTAAGTGAATTTATTAAATATAAAATCAATATGAACCCTTTTAGTTTTTCATGACATCTTGTGATGGCCTGGTTCTTCAAAGCTTCCTCAAGTTATCTTATGATCATCTTTGAAGGCTTATACTTTCAAATAGAAATTGAACCAAGGCACAAAACTTACAAGGAATCATTAGAGCACAAAAGAGATTATCTCAAGGGAATATTAATACCAACTCTAAATCACAAATCAAACTAGAATGATATGTTAAGTTTCAAATGATGAGGTGACAATTTGACTTATGGGGGCAAAATTGACAACATTCTAGTGACTCAACTGGGAAATGTGCCTCTTATGTTTGAGAACTAGACCATTTGCATGACTTTTAGACTCATAAATAATGGTAAGTTCTATTCATGGATGTAAACAACAATATTTGACTTTAAAAGACAATAATTCCACTAAAACAAGAAGGGAAACATTAAAAATATGGAATCTAACTAAATAAATCAAAACCAAACAAACTAATGTGCTAGGACAACACTTGGAAGAAGTCTAAAATAACTAAATAGCTATAGGGGACCTATATTCCTTAATATCAATGTTTTCAGTGTAACCCATTAACTGGGATAGGAAGATATTCACCATCCATCTTTATAAGTTGGAAGGCTTTCTCGGACTTACAACTGGAGATTGTGTATGGACCATTCCAAAGAGAGTCAAATTTTGTATGCCTTCCTAGCTTAGTTATGTCCTCATCTCACTTGAGGACCAGATCTCCTTCTTTGAAACTTATTGAAGAAGTTCCTTTGTTAAAGGCTCTCTTTACCTTTGCTTGATGTCTTTCCATAGCTAACATAGACTGATGTCTTGCTCCTCCAACTCCATAAACTTAGTATATCTTATTTCTATAGGTTCATTCTCCAACAACTCAAGTTGATGCATTAGTTCTAGGGTAGGAAATTTAAGAGAAATAATCATTCTTGTTTCCTTACCATATATCAATTTGTAGGGGGAGTTGGCTATTAACTTCTTGTAGGTGATCCTATTAGCCCATAAAGCTGACTTCAATTTGAGATGCCATGACCTCTGATTATCTTCAATGGCCCTCCTTAGGATCTTCAATAGGTTCTTATTAGTTGAATTAGCAAGGTCATTATCTTAGGGATAATGGTTTGATGAAGTGATGAAAAATACACTATGTTAAACCACCCATTAGGTAATCTTAGACCCCAAAAAGGCTAATGCATTGTCATAAATAATAGTTGAAGGGACTCCAAACCTAGTAAGTAGACTTTCATAGAAATCTAGAACATTTGTCTTGTTTGCCTCCTCTAATGCCACTACTTCTATCCATCTAGTGAAGTAGTATATGGTAGATATTATCGATTTATGACCTAATATTGAAGGAGGATTAATACCCATTGGACAAAGGGGTGATCCATTATAATTGGTTGGAGAGGCAAGGATGCAATATTCACCTTCTATACAAACATATCACATTGCCTGCATTTCCTAACCCATGCATGACAATCACCAAATAAGCTTGGCCAATAATATCTACCTCCCATAATATTATGGGATGTGGTCCTTACTAAATAGTGCCCTCCACTATGTCCATCATTTAACTCTTCAAGTAGTCTTTCCTTTTGATGTTGTTCAATGCATCTTGATGACATGCCATTGATATATTTCTTGAACAAAACACCATCAACAAGAATAAATGGATTAGATTGTAATCTAGAATATATTATTTTTGAAGGATTTAGATGAGAGGGATAGAGACCATCTTGAAGATACCTTAACAAATCATGATACCAACTAGAATGTAAGGTATGATCATCTGCAACTTCTTCATTAGTTGACACCATAACCACCTCATTGGCCTCTTATAAGTCTTAGGCTAGATGCTCAAAAACTCCCTTACATCTAACAAAATTTGTGACTTTGATCTCCATATCATACTTCATTACCTTTGTTATCCAACTAGTTTTTTTTTTCATTTATGTCCCTATTCAAGATAAACCCCTTAACACTTGGATGTGTAACCATTAAGTGTCTCTTATTGTTAGATAGGAAGTATCTAAATTTATTGAAAGACATTATGACTAAAATTACATGATTCTCAATAAAAGAGTACCTTATTTCATATTCTTCTAAGCCTTGATTGAAGAAGGCTATTGGTTTCTCTAAGGCCTCATGATTTTATTGCATAAGGATGCCTAAAATGGTGTCAATGTTAGCATAAGTGTATAGAATGAATTAATTTGATAAATTTTGGTTCATGAGTGTGGGGGAAGTAGCCATATATTTCTTAATTTCCTCAAAACTCCTTACCCATCCTTAAACTAGCTGAATCTCTAATTCTTCTTTAGCATGGTTGTAGGTGGCTTAGCTAAAGTGGCAAAATCTGAGATGTATCTTCTGATAAAATTGATCTCTCTTAAGAAACATTGTATAACTCTTTTCTACTTGGTCAAGGGGAGTGCAAGAATTAAGGCTATGCTTTTAGGATCTATGCTTAAACTATGCTTTGAAACTATATGTCCAATAATATTATCTTCATGAACTAAGAAGACACACTTTTTGGGTTTCAAAGATACCCTAAATTGCCTACACCTTTCAAACACTTTCCCAAGCTAAACCATGTGACCACTTTAATCCTTTGAAAAAACTATTGTATCATCCAAATAGACCAACACAAACTTGTTAAGAAGGCCCTAAAATTCCATATCCATGGCTCTCTAAAAGGTTGCTCTGGCATTGGATAAACCAAAGGGCATATTTCTTTATGTAAATGTCCTCCACTTTATGGTGAAGGATGTCTTTAATTAGTCTTATTCTTTGAAAAAAAAATGGTTGTAACCATTATAACCATCCAATAAGGATAACCTTTTTGAACCTACAACTAATTGTAATTTTTTTTCCATAGATGGTAGTGGATAGTGGTCTTTAAGGGAAGCCTTATTTAAGTCATAGAAGTCAACACATAGTCTAATTTCACCATTTTTTTTCCATACTAGAACAAGGTTTGCAACCTAGGTTGAGTGCTTGATTTTAAATATAATAGCTGACTTAATGAGCTTATAAAACTCAACTCTCATCAAAAGCTCAAGATTAGGATTAATAGGCCTTTGTAGTTATCTTTTTGGACTAGTTTCATCGTCTAGATCAATGGTGTAATGATCTAAATTTGGATAAAATCCCATGAGATCACTATATTTCCATGAAAATACATCAAAAAATCTTGAACATAACTCAATGTAAGATTCCTTCTCTAAATAAGTTTTTATATTTCCCAACTTTAGGTTCTTACCAGGTGCAACTTATATATTGGCATAGTGTTCCTCCTTTGTTGACAAGGTTGAATTCTCTTTCCTTAGCTCATCATCACCATGAAATATGTTCTCAAGTGTGACCAATCCTTTGGGAAACTTATTTGTTTTTAGATTCATAATCTGATCATCATACTACTGTAAGTACTTTGATTGGTTTCTTGAGGAAAACTCAGCCTCTTCTTTCAAGAATCTAACAATCTAATTATCATCTTCAAACACTTTCAAATTATCATTATTATTTGGGATAGAATGTCTTACAACCACCTTAATTCATTACTAGACATTTTCATTTCTTACATCAAATGAGATACTAAATTGTGCCCCAATGGTAGCCAACCTACCTACATGCTTGTTATCATCTCTTGGGATTGCCTAAATGTTGACGGCCCAAAATTCTTCAAGTACCTCCCATAAATTATGCTTATAAAACTTAATAAATGGGTTTATTCATACACTAAAACATCTCACTTGGTGAACTACAAGTTCACTATCACCAAAGACTTGTAAGGTGTTGATTTTCATCTTCTTAACCCATTACAAGACATGAACTAGTGCCTCATATTCAATATCATTGTTTGAACAACCAAATTTAAACTTAATAGATGAGAAATAACTTTGATTTTTTAGATAAATCAATATCATTACAGCCCTAGTACCATGCTTATTCTTAGATCCATCAAAGTACAACTTCCAAATATCATCACTAAACTCATCATCCCTCATTAATGCTAAAATTGGTGCATCTTTCTCATCAAGGCAATAAACACCAAGTCCTTCTTCTTCAATTAAATTATAAGGATCATATTAATTTGAGATAGAGTACCAATCATCAAGGAACAAATTTTTAACCCTATCTATAGGAGATTCACTTCCTCTACACTATCTTCTATCACCTCATCTAAGATGAGGCAATTGATGTTCACAACACTTGACATTTATGGTTCCAAATGGAATCATGTAATAGCAACTGAATGTATGGTTAACTTAGTACCATACCTGGTCCTAAACATAAAACATGTCTAATAAAATCATAATTAGCCTCTAATATTTGAATTAAATTCCCTTGACAAACACATGGCAAAGTAGGGAGGCAAGTCCACCACAACCACATCTTGATGAATGGTAACATTTGGACAAGCATGGAATGTCAACTTAAGATATATAATTATGCTTACTATCTTTATTGGTAATATATCCAATTTTAATACTCTTTTAGCATTTGATTCATAGACAAGACCAAGCTTGTCTATAATTTGCTTAGGCATGATAGTGCTACTAGCTCCACTGTCCACCATATAGTTATGAACCAAACATTCACCAACTATCAAAAAGAGGTAGAAGGTAGGAGTTTCACTTGACTTTACCTTATTTTTGTTCCATTTTTCCATTCCTTGTACCTAATACACTTGATGCTTCATGGACTGATCTCAATTAGTTAGGATAACTGCTTATTTCTCAATTGGTTCTAGGGATACCCTGAGAGCTAAAAGATATTAGATGAGTATATCTTTTTGCCCTAGAATAACATGGGAATACCACATGTTAATTCTAAAATTGGTCTTCTTCATATGATCTACTATGTTGAGTAAAGCTCCACTAACCTTTGGTTTTACCTTTTAAACCATTGGTTATTCATGAACTAGAGTTCTTTGAGGGACCCTCCTAGCTTCTACATTCTATTTTTTCTATGTTATAGGGGTAACAATCTAATATTTGATACTCTTATAAATGATACTAGGAACACTAGAAGCATTGCTCACCTCTTGAGCCTCTTCTTTTAGTTCTAGTTATAGCTACAACTTGACCACTTGAATTGTTAGTCTCACCACTATGGTTGAAAGCAACATAGTCATCCATTTGTAAATTTACATTAATGGCATCAGGTTACCCTTGAACTTGTTGATCCTCTCCCTAGGGTACAAAATTTGTCTCTTGATACTAAACCACTTTAAGATAAAACTCTTCTTGAGTCATTTGTGGCATGTTAATGTTATGTGATACCAAGGATTGGTTTTGAATATCACTGAGGTTGGAGGGATACCAATCTCAGTCATGCATCAAATTATGTTGAAGAGGTGTGGGAATAATATATTTTGAACTTGAAGGTGCATTAGGATTAATAGATGCATATGGTTTAGATGGGACTATGGCTCCTTATGATTGGTAGGGTTGTCTATTTTCCTTAAACCCTTAATAAGGGGGGCTTTGATCTCTAAAAGTCTGATGAGTAGTTTGATTTTATTGTTGATAAGGTCTACCCTAGTATTATTTCCTTTTGAGTTGAATTATTTCATTCCCAAAAGATCAAAAAAAACTTTTCAATTATCCAATCTCACTAACTTGAGTAAAAGGGGATACAACTTGAGTCTTAGGAGATGGAATAGGGGCTAATGATGGAGATTGAGGGGCTTGAGGGGGTGTAAAATATTGTAACTCTAGGAATATGGGCCTTATAGGCCTAAGAAAAAGCTTACCATCCTATATAAAACTATTTTTTGATCTTATGGCAATCTCATAAGCATTTGGAAAGGTATTACCATCCATGGACTATATAATCACACTAATGTTAGAATTAAGGGCTCTCAAATAATATAAGAAGGCATATTTAGGGGATGGTTTGATCAATACATGTACTCTAGTCCATGTCTTTTAGACTCTGAGGTTGAAATCAAACATGAACCCATGAGGATCTCTCTTTATGTTAGTCAGTTATTCAACTAAGGATAGTTGGTCAGACTTGTCTTCAAATTTCTTGACTATGGATAAACCTAGCTCATCCTAGGTAGAAATTGAATTTAATGGAAGACTTATATACCATTCCATGGCTTTTCCTTTGAAAGAAGTATCAAGTAACCTAAAAGACACATTATCCTCAATAATATTATGAATGGATCAAAGTTTAGCAATGTCCTAAATGTACTCAATAGTAGTTTTTTGATGTTATCTACAAAAAATGGGATGATTTTAAGAGTGGACACAAGAATATCATCATATTAGGTTAATTTCAATGGAATACCTCTATTGAATGGAACAAATACTTGATTTTTAATAGCCATTTGGGTAGGAGGGATTGCACTACTTAAGGTAACAAGATGACTAGGGGATGAATATTGCCTCTGAAGATAAGGTCCGGTCCTATTAAATCTTGATATATTATATGAAACAATAGGTAGCTCAATGAATTCAAGGGGACTACATTTACTATTTGACCTTGTAGTAACTTTTGGCATGAGAATGTTCTCTATCATATTAAATAATCTTCAACACCTGATGATGATGGATGGCTCTTTTATACTATAGATGTATTTCCTTAGCTCCAAATTTCAATTCTTTTAAAGAAAATGGATCCAACCAGGCATGCCAAAACTTTTGGTGGTCTAGATTGAACCCTAGCTAAGAAGGGGGATTATTCAGGTCCTATTTCTCAAACATAGTCTAACATGGGACTGACCCTAGGCTATGGGTCACTAAAAATTGGGTCAGACCTCTAAAGAAGGCCAACTTCTTTTTGGATCTATCACCTATACTATACCTAAACTAGCTTCTTGCTTTGGAAAGGGGAAAGATTGATAATAATCTATGAAGCCATATAGAAATAAGGTGATGCACTGAATGTTTGATCCTCAAGCATGCACAAGACACACTATAAGACACCTTCAAGACTATTAAAAATCACTTCAATTACTCTTTGATCAATTTCCACATAATTTTTTCACAAAATGCATGAGCTAGCTATTTTTATAACATGGGAGGGCACTTGTCCACTTCCACACTAACTAATAGACTATGTATGCACTTGGAATGACCTGTGGGAACTAACAAATCATTACATGAAGGTTAGGAAACTTAGATACATACAAGGAAAACATACATTCACTTGAACACATCAATGAATTCAAGAGACACACTTCACTTAACTTGTAAAATGAAGGAATTTAGTTTTTATTGCATTATAGAGGTGTTACAATACAAATATTGGTAGAGTCTAGTCATGCTAGAGAGAAGGATCCATTTCAAGGCTTAGAATCACACACACACACATATCTCTATGTGTATGTGTGTGTGTGTGTATACATATATATATATAGATATATACATATATATATATATATATACATATATGTATATGTATATATATATACATATATGTATATATATACATATACATATATGTATATATATATATATATACATATATGTATATATATACATATACATATATGTATATATAAATACATATATATATACATATATATATACACATATATATACATATATATATATACATATATGTATATGTATATATATGTGTGTGTGTGTATATATGTCCATATATATATGCATATATATATATCAAAATGGGAATGAGAGAGACAATAAAGATGCCTACAAGAATGGGGAATGGGTCATTATTATCAATATTTTTAATCATCCAGTGTTGATTATGTTAGAATGGATCATCATGCTCAGATTATTTTTGGAAAATGGCCATAACAACCTTATTAGTCACTTTCCATCTGAATCTAGTCTGCATCAATACTTCTTACAATTGCATTAGTGGAATAAATTCATGTTCAAGCTAAATTATAGTGTATAGTCCATTTACAAAAGTTTTATCAATCTTTTATAATCTCCTTCTAGCATTGATGTCATTACAATAAATCAATTAATCTATTATGATCTTGGTGGCATTGATTGCTCCTCACTGGCTCCTTATTGGTTCATCTTTGGAATACAAGAATGGAGGAAAGGGGTCACAATCATGGTACCATATTTGGATATGAACCCATAAAAATGATGTGTTTGCCTCTATGGCATCTTTTTTCAATATTGTATTTGGTTTGACCTCAATCGAATTATCTTTGAGTTTCAATTTTAACTATCAATCTTGATCTGAGCTTCTTAATTGTGCCAACTAGAAACTCTTTATTTATTTAAAAGGATCATTCTATCATTATTTTATATCTTTTACGTCATATGCACCTTAGATCTTTCTTGGTATAATTTAATTCTTACCATTGATCTATTTGATAGTTTTTGTAGTTGTGACACTTTTCACCTTCCCCTTTGTTCTTAAGATTCATTGAAATTTTCACTCCTACTTGTTATAGATCTAATTTATTTGATTAAATTTGAGCCCTTGATCTTGATAAAACCCACCATTTGAACTCAAAAATATAATTCATGATGTCCAAATTTGACATCTGCACACCTGTATTTGATGTTCATGTGAATGTTTTTGATATTTGCGTAAACGTCTTAAGATTTTTTAAACCCCAACAGTTATTTATTGTGGCTTAATTTTGATATATATGTGCCCATTATTTTACATCCATGTGACCATTAATGAAATATAAATGACCATCAATCTTTGAACACCAAATGGTTAATTGCTAAGCTCTACTTTGACATTGACACAATCATTTTTGTTCTGCAAGCTAAACTTTGAAGACTTACATCTCAAGATAGAAAACTCATCGTGACATGAAATTTTCAAAGAAGGATCAAGGAATGAATGGAATAATGTCCAAGTATTTATTTTGGCTCACAAGGATTTCTAAGTGCACTTATTAAATCCATAATCAAGCTGGCCCCTTTCATTTTTGCATTGCATCCTATGATAGTCTAGTTCTTCAAAGCTTACTCAAGTCATCTTATGATCTTCTTTGAAGGATTATACCTATAGATATAGATTTAGCCAAGGAACTAAAATTTCATGGAATAATTATATCATAAAATACATTATCTTAAGTTACTCTTAAAACCAACTCTGGGTCACAAGGCAAACTGGCATGATATGCTAAGTTTCAAATGATGAGGTGATAATTTGACTTGTGGGGGAAAATTTTAGAATAGTTACCTAACTTAAAAATCCATAACACAAACCTTTAAAATATATTGTATTAGTTATATAATTGTTACACCTATCATAATGTTAGAGAAAGGTCAGTTTATTGGATTTTAATGCCACTTTGAGGAGTTATAGAAGTTATACAGACTTATGGAAGTCATGTGAAAGTGAAAACAACCTCAAAACATATTTTCATATTCTAAAGGTTAGGAAAAATATTTTAAAGAAGTTTCAAGTTCCACAGTTGCAAATTTTTCCTTCTCTCTCTCATCATCCCCTTCATAAACTAGTAAAGGCTAACTTTAAGTAGATGGTATAGATCATACAGGTAGATTTTGGGGATGAAATTTTATGAAAATTTTGGGACCCATATAGGTTTTCAATTTATGGCATTGGTAATTGGATATGTTCTCTTAACGTTATGGACAATTACTAAGATCCTAGACTACTTTTTAAAGGAGCAAATCCCCATAGGATGAGTTTAAAGAAACTCTAGAAAAAATTATGAATTCATGGATTCTTAAAATTTATTATAGCTAGTTATAATGTGTCTATATATTCCTCACACACATTCATAAGTCATGGTGGCACATGTGGATGACCTTTTAGCAAGAAATTTCTCTTTTGTTCATTGTCTTCAAGTGACTATTAATTTTCTATGTTATAGAAGTTATTTAGGTAGTCAAATGTATTTTAATGTTTCTTAATGGTCTCATACCATATTTATCAATACCTTCATAGCCTTTGATCAATTGAACACTTTGTATAAAGTCTCAAAGATGGTCATTTCTTTATTCACTCTTGGGATTGTATTTTGTGTTTTATACAATAGAGATGTTTTGAGTGTCTTGGATATGCATTTAAAAATGGATTTGAGAGTTTTTCTTGTTTTAAAAATGTTTTGATCCAATTAATAAACTTTTCCTTTCAATATTAGCATTTATAGTTCATTTTTCAAGGTTTCAAACACAACTTACAATCTCCATCATCTACAGGCCTGTAGGCCTAAAAATTCAAAAGTTCAAATTATTAGTGTTTTTAAAGAAGGTTGCCCAGCCATTTAAACATTATTATGTCTAAAGTTAAAAAGGTTTTGGATTGATGGAGGTTTTTAAAACATTTGAAGACAAGAGGTGGCTTAAAAGACCAAGCCTAAGGACCTAATGTCACCTATAAGACTGTGATTGTGTTGACAACAAGTACAGGGGTTGTGAAGTGTTTTGAGAAGGTTAATGGACTTTAAATGAAGAGATAGTAGACTCATAATGAGTATTAAATTCTAATACAATTTGATTCAGTAAGAAAGGCTAATCTAAGACCTAAAATGTAGTTAAACGATATCAGATAATCACCTATAGCTAGCATTATTGAAATTTTACCATAAATAGTGATTTGTGATGGATTTTCAAGGTTTCAAAGAGTCAAAAGAGATCTTAGTTAACCAAGATCACATCAAGATCTTAAATAGGTTATGTATGTCTAAAATGACTCCTAGAACACCAAAACTATAGACCTTCTCTAAATAAATATACACAAGTATAGACACATACTTGGAGGCTTGTGTAGTAACTCAGGGTACTTCAAAATCTTGAGACAATAATGTGTATATTGGTATAGGATATATATAGGATAAATTTATAATTTAATGAAAGAGAGAAATAAAATAGGGGTTATAAGCTAGGATCATAGTCCTAATATGAGCATAGGATAATAAGTCTATACATTAATTTATGTGAATGATTGAGGGGTATAAAAGACATCAGGTTTCCCAATTTAGTGAGGAAAAAATGTTTCTAATCAATTGTTTTTAGATAAGGATCATAAGGCCCTACACACACAATCCTTGGAAACAAGCATAACTCTGCCTCCCTAGTCAAGTTTAAGAATCTTCAAAGGATTGAAAGAGAGAAAGGTAAGAGTTTTTAGTGTGATTTTATGTAAATTAAAATTCATTAGAATCATATAATGATGTAAAAAATTCAAACCATAAGCACCATGCCTGCTCAGTCCAATGCACATACACATAATCAAGTGTGCTTTCTCAGTGGGGAGTTTATGTCTGTCTGATAAGGAGTCCAAAGGTATATATGAAAAATGAGATTAAAGGAAGTAAATATGATTGACATCATGTTAATTTATCTTCATCAAAACCCCAAACTAAATATTAAAATGGAATAAGCACGAAATGCCCTACATAGTCTAGGTAAGAACACAAGCCTATAGGGTATGGCCTTGAGAGATTGATAATATTGTAGATGGCTAGTGGAAAAGTTTTAAGGAATGATAACTAGGAAGACTTGAAAAAATGATGGTGAATCTTATAAAAAAACATTTCATAAAGTCTCAAACCTAGTATAAATTAAAAAAACTTAGATAGACCCTATATAGTCAAACACAGACATAGTCATATATTTAGACATATATAAGACAGTTCTACAAAGTGGAATAAGGTTGGATTTAAAATAATTTTGGAGATATTTATATTGTATTTAATGGTTTAAACATACATTATATGAGGTTTTAGACCTATAACAATAAATAAATGAATCAAACTTTCCTATTTTGCCTATAGTCCAAAGTGCATGCACAAGCTTATTTAGGCAGCCTTGAAGATGAAGTGGTGATTTAGAGGTGAGTTAAAACCGTGATAAAAAATTTATAATATATTTAATAAATTAAAAAAACTTTCATGACATCACATACCTCCTAACAGTGAATAAATGGGGCACATATAGTTCATTAGGGTCTCTTAGGCAGTTTGGCCCAAGAACCCTAGGCCTAGAGAAGATAGAGTATAGATAGGTTTTATGAAATAATTAATTTGGAAAGATATTTAAATAGGTTAGGGTATATTTATCATACCTAATTGACGTGTTATATGATCAAACAAAACTTAGGAACAATACCTACATACCTCATTCTTGGTCAGACCCCTTAGAATTCTTATTCTTCAACCTGAGGGTCATCAACTTTTTCTCACACCTTTCATTAGGAGATGAATGAGTTTGAATGGTAATTTGAGGTGTTATAAAATTTCCTTAAAATTAATATTTTATAGTTAGGAGAGAGAGGGGGGGTGTTTCTTTATGAATAATCGTTAACACCCCAAACAGGTCTTAAAGCTCTCTTAAAACCCAATAGTGACTAGTTTGCAAAGATGGACTTCTAAAGCACACCTAACTCCATATTTTTCTCCTAAAACCTATTGTATATTTTTATATATCCAAATTATCTCATCCAAATGTACTTGAGTTGTATGGACTATTGTATGAATTACCATAAATGTACTATTTTATGTGTTTTTTAGTGTTTTACAGGGATTTTGGAGAGATGGACAATGTGAGAGAAGCCCAAAATTGGCATGGATGTTAGTCTTAGAATGGGTAAATTTAATCACACACTATAGGTTTCAAAAATTAATGAGTATTTTAGAGCCAAAATACACTTTTTAGGCCTAGAGACTTAATTAAGCCTAATTGGTAGAAGAGATAGGCAGAAAAAGTAGAGTTACGCTTGGCTTCAGCTCATGAAATTAAACATGGAGTTGTAAGAGTATATATGGTGCTCTAATATATCATTATATTCTCAATATCATATATAATTTTATCTACACAAGGTGGTTTATAGAAAAAAAGGGTATAGAAAATGAGGCCTAATTGAGGTTGTTGGTAGATAACAAATTGTTAGGGCTAATTTCAAGCCTCAAAATGGATTGTTATAGGTCCAATATAGTATTCATATTCCATCCATGAATTTTGAGTGATATAAATTACATAAAAACAAGTTTTGACACTTGTGTACAAAATAAGCCTAAGGAGATGAAGAGTCCTCTAGACACCTTGTAAGAGAAAGAGGTGATGTTTCAAAGAAAACCTATTGGGGTCAATTGAGAGGTGTCAATATTAGATAAAATATGTATAAAAAACTGATCTAACCATCAATAATTCCACTTTTCCTCCAACATGTCAAAAAGGAAAGAAGTTTTGAAGGTGCCAGTCAAGGTGTTAATCAAGTTTCTAACCCCCATACCACTTAGAAGATTGAAGCTACTTTAAGAGTGAGACATGTGTCCTTGGAGGTCTATTGTACTATCTCATAACTCCTTTTTTGGTTATAACTCTCATGTACACTTGTCACTTATCTTATACCACACCTCTCTCTCTTCTCTCTCACATTCTCTATATATTGAGCCATTTTTGGATAAGTTTGTATCCTTCACCTAGGTATGGCAAAACCATGCCCATTTATATGTATTTTATTAATTATAAGCAACTGGTTTACCTCCTCTTATGATTGTACTTAGTGTAAATATGATAATAGTTTATCTTGTCAAGTGAATTGACTTGTCTTCCTTGGCATGTTATCCTTTTCTAACACCTAAATGTAGTTTGAAATCTTATTTTATAGGTCATGTGAAGTGTATGATTTTGGTATAAGAGTTGGGTGAGTTTTTATATATTCTAGTGTCATTCAATACCTCTTAGTTATTCCTCTTATCTTAAGCAACCTTCACATTGAAACACTCATGTGAGAGATTCAGATTAAGAGTAGTGTGTGTAAGGTTAGTTTTCTTGATTTATAAGTGCACATGCAGCTAGTTGGTAGTGGTCAAAAATATTTGGTGCATCACCTCATTATAATAGGTTTCTTTCCCTTTTTATATCAAGTGATATATTAGTTTGTGATCCTAAGTAATTCATTAAAGAGTGTTAGCCCTTCAATCTATATGTTTACACCTATTATAGACAACCCATAGGTCTAGGAGTAATCCCATGTTTCACAAAATTTGGAGAGGCCTGAATAGCCTTCTCCTAGGGTGAAAAATTTGGTCATAATAGTTATGGCATGTCTGGTGGGACTAAGGTCCAAAAGAGTGGAAGAAAGTTTTGGTGTGTTCTTCTACCTATTAGCTTTAGGAAGTGTTTAACAAAAACCAATGGTCACTCTTAATGCAATCAGTTAGCTATAAGCAACTAAGGTACTTATTGTGAAAAAATTTTATCTTATATTATGTTCTCATTTGACTAATGAAGTTTCATGGATGGATATGATGAAATATTATATTATACACCTCCTTATCAGCCTTGTCATGACTCATACCAGTCATTTAGCCTTTTTTATCAACCTAGTTATGATCCCAACTATGTGCTTCAATATCCTTATCAAGTTAGTTACCCTCTTTATGATTCATATCAATCATATGGTCAACCTATTTTTCCTCTATATAACCATGATGTTACATATGAGTAGCCTTCTCAAGAAAAATATGTCTCTAGTTGTCTCTCAAACCAATCTATTTCAGGTTTGAATCAAACTATCTTAGGATATGATAAATAAATATTAAACTTTCATAATCAAAGAGAACATGGTTAAGATATTATTATCCATCTAATTCATGACATAAGAGACTCATTACATCTATTTAAAGGATAGTGTACTCCTATTGAGAGAGAAAAATCGCAAAGCCTCTCAAGTGAAGTGTTGGATTTAAGTGGTCTCATTCAAATCATAGAAGATATGTTGAAAGTTCATGAAGGACATTAGGTCCAATTCCATCAGCCCTATGTGTCTTATCACACTCTATCTTAGCTCTCATACATGCCACCCCTTCTTCCCTAAGAGACCTTTCCAAGTGAATCCCCAAGTGTTCCAAGTCTTCTATGTGCTCCATAAACCTTCCCTTCTTATAATTCAATTCATGAAAGTATTAAAAAAAATGAGATTATTGTAGAATAACCTATTGATTCAAGCTAGCATCCCACTTTTCTTCCTCAATAAAATCCCAAGACATCTTCTAAAATTCAAAGTTGAAATCAAGTAGTAAAGTCTTGGAGTGGGAATGGTGAAATAAGTATAGATTATGGAGTTTAAGGGAAAGAGAAATATGAACCTATGCAAGTCTCTCCCACCACTCCTCAAGATATCTCTTATACTCTATATCAACCTTATTATGATACTAATCCTTATGAGGCCACTAATCACCTTCAAGAAAAACTATTTCAAGAGGATATAGATAGGCAAACCAAAGAGTTAGATTTAAATATAAAAGGACTTGAAGAGAGACAAGATCAAGAGATGGAAGATAAAGAAAACCTTATCCATACTCTAGCCCCATTTTCCCTTCCTCAAGAGCCTGAAGCTGTTCCTTCTTGGAGGTCTATCCAATAATATTTTCAATGTATAAAAGAGGCCTTAGTTGAAAATGTGGAATATAACTTTTCATCTATTGAAGAGCCTCAAGAAGGATATGAAAAAGGAGATATGCTTATTAAATAAAATAAAATGTCTATATCCCAATTCAACATGCTTTCGCTTCAAGAATAACCCAATTTTACATCTTCCTAAGATTTCACTTAATAAGTATCCATCCCTAAGCCCATTAATTAGTTATCTATTACACCTCGTACTCCCTATTCAACCTATGAGATTGTCCATCACCCTCTCACATCATCCCTTCTTAAAGGATAAACCATCCTATGGGAGATAAGTGAATAAGATCAAGCCAAAGTTACAGTTGATCAAGAAGATGACTTGAATGTATATGATTAAAATTTCACTATAGGGCCTCCCCTTGGTGAAGACAATCATAAATCAACCTTATTGAGTGAATAAAGATAAGATATTGATGATGTTATATTTGTTCATAAAGAGGTTGATCAAGACATGGAAGATAAGGTGATTGAAAGAGACATCACATCAGCTAAGTTGGTTGAGACTCATGAGCAACATCAAGAGGTTAGTTTTGAACAACTAATATAAGATAAATATGTTGTTGACTCCATGGACCAAGATGATTTGTGATTGAATTCCAATGAGACTTGTGAATAATTTTAAGGCCTTCAAAAGCATATGCCTCATGTTATTCAAGTTGAAGACATTATTTTATATGCATTACCTCTTAAAGGATAATATATTAAGTTTAAAAGTACCAAACTTGAATAGGTTATACCAACCTTGAGGTTGAAGGCTCTTCAAGAAAGAACTATTAAGTTGATCAAGTACACAATGAACAAGAAGATGAAGTTGAGCAATTACATCATGAGTAAGAAGATGAAGTTGAATAAATTGTGTTTCTTGAATAGAAATAAAGAAAATATGATTGGAAACATAATATTAAACTCCTTTAAGATCTTGAAGGTCTTTACAAGGTTGAAGGTCATGTGCACAAAGAGATTGAACAAGATGTTTTCATTAAGGACAATGATGAGGATTGGGTTCAATATGTAAAGCTCTTTGAAGAGATTTAAGAGCTTGCAATAGTTGATAAAAATACTAATGTCATTAAAGATGCCATGAAAATCAAAGAACCATCCTTGGATGAAACACCACTAGATAAGGTTGCAACTGAAGAGTTTCGTAAGAATGGTGTTGAAACACAAGAAGAGTTCACCTTCATAGGTGATATGTTTGCAGTTGTCATTGCTTCACTTAAATTCATGCCAAGAATATTGGTAAGTATGAAGGAGTTGAAGACACCAAGAACAAGTTTTAAAAGGCAATTTGATTTATTCCATTTGTCACTTCATGGAGTAAGATATGGTATAAGATTCCTCTTTGATCCAAGAGGAAGAAGTTATCTCTTAGTTAGTTGTGTATAGTTAGTTTTTTTTTGTTTTATTGTGTTCCTTAAGTGCTTACTTAACACATGTGTGTGTGTGTTCCTTTCTTTGATTTTGTGTGTGTGTCTTAATTTTGTGTTTTTTTGAGGTAATAAAATTGTATTATTGTTCAAGTTTCAAGGTCTAATCTTATTTTCTCAGAGTGCAATCGACTCCATAGCCCAATAGAAGGATAAGGCTACAGGTCTAGTTAGCATAATAGGCATGCTACCCTTATGAGTCACCATTTTGTTATCAAATTTAACTTCCCAAGTTAAATTAGGACCCTTATAAGCAAAAAATTGAACCTTAGGTTATTTAGGAGGCCTTTATTAGCATTTATTAAGGTAAATTTGGAAAGATTAAGGTCTCTTTTATGTGTTTTGTTATATTTAGGTCTCTTAAGTCAAAAAGGGTAAAATGGGTCATTTTTGGTGCCTTAAAAAATGTTTCATAGGTTATTAAGGGTTTATTAATGTCACTTTATGTCCTAAATACTTTATATCAATGTTTCATAAAGTTGTGGAAAGTTTGAGGTTCATTTACTATCTCTAAGGTGGTAAAAATGCATGAAAATGTGATTTTTGGCTAACATTGGTATATGTCAAAGTTTCATAAATTCAAAAGCCATACCAAACACCATCCAAATATATTATATCACTTATATAATGGGTACACCTATTAGCATGTCAAATAAAGGTCAATTTCTTGAATTTTAATTCCACTTTGAGGAGTTAGAGAATTTGTACAGACTTGTGGAAGTCATGTGAAAGTGAAAAAAACTTTAGAAAATACTTTCATCTTCTACAAGTTAGGAAAAAACTTTATAAGAAGTTTAAATTTTCATAGTTTTAGATTTTTCCTTCTCTCTCTCATCATCCCCTTCACAAACTAGTGAAGGCTAAACTCAAATAGATGGTATAAGTCATACAGGTAGAATTTGGGGCTGAACTTTTGGCCAAATTTTGAGACCCCTATGATATTCCAATTTGTGGAATTTTTAACTACATCGGTGATCTTAGATTTATGAACAATCACTAAGAGCCTGGACTAATTTTTGAAGGAGCAAATCCTCACAGAATAAGTTTAGAGCAACTCTAGAAAAAATTGTGAATCCATGGCTACTTGAAATAAATTATAGTGAGTTATAAGGTGTATGTAGATGCCTCACACACATTCATAAGTCATGGTGGCACATGTGGATGTCCTCTTGTCAAGCAATTTCTCTTTTGTGCATTGTCTACAAGTGACAGTTTTATGTGTTCTATAATTTATCCAAGTGTTCAAGTGTATCTAAATGTTTATTCATGGTCTTGTAAAATATTTATCAATCCCTTAATGGTCTTTTATTAAATAAACACTCCATACAAAATCTCAAATATGGTCATTTCTTCATTCACTCTTGGGACTATATTTTGTGTTCATGTAGATCAGATATTTTTTGAGTGGTTTGGATATGAATTTCAAAAGGGATTTGAGATTTTTGATCATTTTTAAAATGTGTTGATTCAATTAAGAAACTTTTCCTTTCAGTCCTAACATCTCTATTGCACTTTTCAAGGTTTCAAACACAACTTGTAGTCTCCATCACCTACATGCATGTAGGTCTACAAATTTTAAAGTTCAAATTATTAGTGTTCAAGGAAGGTTGCCTAGCCATTAAAAAAATATGATGTCTCAATTTTAAATTATTTTAATTTATGTGGGTCTCCAAAACATTTGAAGCGAATAAGTGGCTTAAAAAACCAAGCCTAAGGACCTAATGTCACCTACAAGAGTGTGATTTTATTGACAACAAGTAAAAGGGTTGTGAAGTGTTTTGATAAGGTTAATGGACTAGTAATGAAGATATAATGGACTTCTAAATGATGATTAAATTCTAATACATCATGATGTAGTAATAAAGGTTGATCGAAGACCTAAAATATAGTATAACTATCCAAGACAGTCACCTACTGCTATCATTTTTGAAATTATACCTTGAATAGTGATTTATGATGGAGCTTCAAGGTTTAAAAGAGTAAAAGGAGGTATCAGTTAACTAAGAACACATCAAGATATTGAAGAGGATTCATATGTCTAGAAGGACTCCTAGAACACCCAAACTATAGACCTTCTTCAAATAGATATACACAGGTAGACACATAGACTTGTAGGCTTGTGTAGTAATTCAAGGTACTTCAAAATCTTGAGACAAAAATGTTTGTATGGGTATAATATACATATAATATCAGGTTATAAGTGACTAACACATAAAGTGAGAAAATAGGGGTTATAAGTTAAGATCATAGTCGTAAATGCATACAAGTCTATAGGTTCGAATAATGGTTTGTTTGAATGATTGAGGGGTAAAAAATACATAAGGTATCCCAATTTAGTGAGGTAATAATGGTTATAATTAAAGAGTTTTAGACAAAGATCATGAGACCCTACACAAATAATCCTTAGAAACAAGTAGAACTCTATCTACCTAGTCAAGTTTAAGAATATTTAGAGGATTGAAAGAGAGAAAGGTAAGACTGAAAGTGTGATTTTATTTCAATTAACATTTAATTAGAATCACCTAATGTTTGAAAACACACAAACCCTGAGCACCATGCCTACTCAGTCTAATGCACATACACATAGTCAAGTGTGCTTTCTCGGTATGGAGTCTATGTATATTTGAGAAGGAGTAGAAAGGACTACATGATAAATGAGAGTAAATGAAGTGAATATGATTGACATAATGAAATTTTATCTCCATAAAAATCACAAACTCAAGTTTGAAATGGAACAAGCACTAAATTCCCTACATGCTCAGTTTAGGTAAGAACACAAGCATACAAGGCATAACCTTGATAAATTGGTAATCTTGGAGATGGCCAATGGAAAGGTTATAAGGAAAGAGACCTTGGAATACCTGATAAAATTATGTTTAAGGTTATAAAAAACCTTTTATAAAGTCTCATACCTAACTTAAAGTAAAATAAACTTAGATAAACCATATGCAATTAAACATAGGCCTAGTCATATACTCAGACCTATATAGGATAGTTTTAAAAAGTGGAGTAAGGTTAGAGTTAATATTAATTTAGATACCCTAAGAAGATATTTAAGGGTTTTAACATACATTACATGAGGTTACATACTTCTAAAAATAAATAAATGAAGTAAAATTTCTTATTCTGTCAATAATCCAAAGTGCATGCACAAGCCTATTTAGGCAGCCTTAAAGATGAAGTGGTGAGTTTGAGGTGAGTTAAAACCATGATAAAATATTGATAAGATAGTTAATAATATTTAAAAACATTTCATGATATAATAGACCTCATGACAGTGAATAAATAGGGCATATACAATTTATTGGGGTCTTTTAGGCAATTTGGCCCATAAACCCTAGGCATAGAGCAAATAGAGTATAAAGAGGTTTGATGAAATAAGGAAGTTGTAAATATATTTAAAGAGGATAGGTTAGGTTTATCATACCTCATTTATGTGTTTTATGATCAAACCAAACTTAGGAATAACACCTACAGACCTCATTCTTGCTTAAACCCCTTAGAATGCTTGTTATTCAACTCGAGGGTCATCAACGTTTCCTCACACCTTTCATGATGAGATACATGGGATTGAATGGTCATTAGAGGAATTATATAGGTACCCTAAAAACATTATTTTTGGAGGTTTTATATCAGTACCCTAAAAATAATATTTCTACATTAGGAGAGAGAGAGAGAGAGAGAGAGAGAGAGAGAGAGAGAGAGAGAGAGGGATTATTCTTCATGAATAATCATTAAGACCCCAAACATGTCTTAAACCTCTCTTAAAACCCAATAGTGACCAGTTTGTAGATATGGAATTATAAATAACACATAATTCCATATTTTTATCCTAAAATATCTTGGATATTATTATAAACTCTAAGTGTCTCATCCACATGTACTTGAGTTGTATGGACTGTTGTATGGATTGCCATAAATGCACTATTTTATGTGTGTTTTTAGTGTTTTACAAGGATTTTGGAGATATGGAAACTTTAAATTAATTATAAAATGTCCCATAAGACTTATTTCATCTCTTTAAATAAAAAAATTGCTTAGTAACCCATGGAAATGACTAAACAAACTCCATTTTTCAAGGCATTCCAAATAGGCTTTTAAAGGGCTTATTTTCAGCCATTTCATGATTTGGATATAAGCACAACGTTAGAAAATCCAAAAATTTAAATTTATTTTGGTATTGGAATGTTTAAATTTAATCACACACTAAATATATGTTTCACATGTGTTTGAGGAGTTTAGATCCAAAATCTACTTTCTAGGGCTAGAGGCCTAATTAAGCCTAATTGGCAGAAGAGATAGGAAGAAAAAGTAGACTTACACTTACCTTGAAATCAAGAAATTTAACATGGAGTTTTATTAGGATAGAGGGTACTACAATATGCCCTTATATTCTCAATATCCTTTATAATTTTCTCTACACAAGGTGTTTTGTACCAAAAAAGGCTAAAGGAAGTAAGGCCTAATTGAGGGTTTTGGTAGACAAAAACTTGTTGGGTCTAATTTGAGGCCTAAAAATAGATTATTTCAGGTCAAATATATTATTTATATTCCATCCATGAATTTTGGGTGAGCTAAAGTAATTGAAACCAAGTTTTGACACTTGTGTCCAAAATAGGCCTAAGGAGATGAAGAATCCTCTAAACACCTTGCAAGAGAAAGAGGTGATGTGTAAAAGAGAACATGTTGTGGTCAGTTGAGAGGTGTTAAGAGTATATAAAATATGTATAATAAACTGAAATTACCATTAATAATTCCACTTTTCCTTCAATATGTGAAGGATAGAAGTTTCTAAGGAGTCAGTCAAGGTGTCAAGCATGTTTGTAACCCCCACACCACTTGAGAGGTTGAAGATGATTTAGGAGTGAGAAACATGGCCTTGGAGGTTTATTGGAATATATCATAACTATTTTTATATTTTTAACTCTCATGGACACTTTTCACTCATATCCTACCACACCTCTCTCTCTTCTCTCTCACATTTTCTATGTATTGAACCACTATTGGCTAAGTTTGTATCCTCCACCTAGGTATGGAAAATCCACACCCTTTTTTGTGAATTTTATTAATGAGAATAAATTGGTTTACCTCATATTATTACTAAAATTAGTGTGTATATGAGAATATATTATCTTGTCAAGTGAATTCACTTGTCTTCATTGGCATGTTATCATTTTCTAACACTTAGATGTAATTTAGAAGCTTCTTTTGCAGGTCATGTGAAGTGTATGAGTTTATTTCAATATTTGAGTGAGTTTTTATATCTTATAGTGTCAATTATGACATATCAGTTAGTCCTTATAGCTTAAGCAACCATCATAACCTTCACATTAAAACACTCACGTGAGAGATTCAAATTAAGAGTAGTGTATGTAAAATTAGTTTTCTTGATTTACAAGCGCACATGTAGTTGGTTGGTAGTGGTTGAAACATATTTTTTGAATCAACTCATTATAGTAGGTTTCTCTCCCTTTTCCTATCAAGTGATAGATTAGTGTGTGATCCTAATTGATGCATCAAGGGGAGATAGCCCTTCAATCTAGAGGTTTACCCATGTTATAAACAATCCATAGATCTAGGGGTAATCTCATCTTTCACCAAGTTTGGAGAAGTCCAAACAACCTTATCCTAAAGTTCAAAATTTGGTCATAACAATATGAAAATTCAAAATCTCTTTTAGAAGGAAGTGAATCTTAAATGTAAAACTTGAAAATTATCCTTGAAAGGTTGATCTTGGAAACCTCCACCATAGGCTTTCCAACCTGCTTGGTAGTGGAGTAGGGCCTTTGGAAAGGACTAGATATATCTCTATCAAGGATATAGATGCCTAACTAGTTATAGATAAATGCTCACACCACTTCCCCTAAGCTAAATTGTAAAATATTTTTTCCCTCAACAATTCTAAACTTATGAAAATTTGAATTACTACATGTGAGTGAAAATAAAATGAATTAATCAATTGATCACATAGGTAGATGGTTTTATCAAAATTCTTAGCTTAGTATGTCATAAGTTGAGGTATACTTTAGTGCCTTTGAATTTTGGTTTGTTCTAGATGATTTCTTAAAGATAATGTTTTTTATTCTTGTGAAATTAGGGACTCTAGTTTCTTGAGACACTTAGGAGTATCTCCCAGTAGGATTCACCATATGTTGTTTCTTTTACAACATGTACCATTTTCATGCTGAAAATAGGGAGTTTCTTTTTGCTCTTAAGTCTAGTCCTTTTTATCTCACCAACATGTTTGGATTGTAGTCAATTATATAGGTTTATTTAACTAAGCTCTAATTGATTACTTTTCCACTGGATGATTAGTTACAAGTGACTAAACCTATTCTTTTTAATGTCTTTACATTTATTTGGTTCAGTCTAAGCTTTCATCTTAGAGTGCATTTATTAAAATATCTGAATTTGCATAATCCTATTAAGTCTTAGTCTATCTTCATGCTTGTGTTTTTAAACACATTCAAATCTTCTTTTAGGTCATTTTTCCTTAGTTTTATGCAAATTCTCTAACTATTACAGATTTTATAGCTAATTTTCGTAAGAAATTGTAATATCCCCTCCAAAACAGGAAATATAGCAACACAAAAAACTTTGAACAAGATATAACTTCGGTTGAATAAATTTAGAATGATCACAATAATATAGTCTCTGAATAGCAAATTATAAATCTTATCACTTGTCCTTTTAAACTATTACAATTGCAGTCCTTTCTCATGCATATAAATATGAAATACAGTCTTAAAAACCCTGGCTTATCAAAACTGGAAGTGAAAATTGAATTCTGGAAGGTCTCGGCCCTTCTGTGTCGACACACAGTCGTCGTCGTCGGTCGATATCTCGCCGACATCGGTCTCTATCAGTCGGCTTTCTACCGACGTCGGTCTTCAGTCGACCGATGTCGGTCACTGAAAACCCTCTGTCTGCCGAGGTCGGTTCCTGAGCTGATCAGTACGTACCTGTACGGACTTTGTACGGCTGCCAATTAAGCACAACTTCCCTATTTTACACCCCTGATCTGAAATATACGTTTCTAGCACAGACAATCTCTAGCTGTATAATTTATTGAATCAAAACAAGAATAAAGAAATACTTGGAATATCTGTAATAACTTCTGTGTGAAGTTATCTCTCAAACTTGAAATTCTGTGATAACTTTTGGATGAAGCTATCTCACACTTTGGCAATAGATCAGCTGATATTCCACAGCCTCTTAATTGCACACACTAAAGAGGGAACGTTCTCCAATGCAAATGGAATCCTTGAACCCTAGGCTCAGTCTTCACAGAAGAAATTCTCAAAATCAATATCAATAATCAATGGCATAAATGAACAATGGCCTCCATGAGAAACCCTTATACCCTCAAAAAGATATGCTTGCCCTAATTAGGGTTTCTTAAATTAGAATTAGGGTTTCTAATTAAAAATAGGCTAAATAATTAATATTTGATTAAATCAATCAAATATTAATATCTCCCTCAATACATGTCGGATCGACGAACCGATCGAAGCTAGTGAATCAGGGAGTGATTCCGCACATAACCATACCATAATAAAGGCGCTTCGCTGCATATCAAATATCCCTAAAAAGTAGGAGCCCTAGCCAAATATGTCTGAAATAACCTGAATGAAAATCAAATGTAGAAATCCTGTGAATCAAAGTCAAGCCAAGCTCCATTATGACCCTCTATCCATCCTATTAGCCTACAAAGGTCGCATAATAGGCTAACCATGAACTCAGAACATGTCAATTAAAAAGGGGACATGACAATCCGCCCCTCCTAAAATTGCTTGCCCTCAAGCAATCACTGAATGACAAATCAATCAATCCACCTGGATCCCAAATATAGTTTTGATCTCCACCACTGTCAATTAACATGACCCCCATGCCATGTCCATCCCAACTCTCATGTAATGGTGTCACATCATCTCTAGTACTAAGATAAGCACTCCAACATCCAATCCATAAATGAAAATCAGCGAGCAAACTCCTTACCTGAATAATATCTGAAACTGGATAGTGAAGACTAGAAATAGTCATATCATCATCAACCTGTGACCCGGCTATAACAGAAAGTTGAGTCCTCACCACATGTGACAACTCCTGAACTGAAGTCACCTTAAGACCAAGCTCATCCTCATACCTCTCCTATGTTGGTGCCAATGTGCACTCGTCATCGCTCTCTATCATGTCATGTGGTATAGGTACCTCCATCCGATGAAAAAACATATATCTGAAGCTGCTGCCCCGTATTGCCTTAAGAATGTGTGTCTTCCCATCAACATCAAAGAGAACCTCCATGTCCTTGAGACAAAGAGTAACTTCTTCAAATGAATGAAGCCACTTCATACCCAAGACTAAGTCAATATCCCCCATGTTTACCACATAATAATCAGCCTTGAACTCATAATTGTTCAAGCGCAATGGGAGGTCTCTAATCATACACTCACACTTAAGAGTGTGACCATCGGCTACCTTAACACTGATGCCCTCAAATTCTACGGTAGTGAGCCCACGCTTCTCCACAAATCTAGCATCTATGAAATTATGTGTGGTTCCTATATCAAGAAGGGTGATAACCTTCTGCCCTGCCAAAACTCCACGGAGTCTGAATGACTCATCTGACTAAATACTGGATATGCATGCCTCTTGAATGTGAAGCTCTAACTCTACTTCTGCATTAGGCCTTGAAGCCTCTGCCTCTGCCCCCTCAGAACTGTTTTGCTACTTGGAATCCTCAGAATATGAATCCTCATAGTATACCCACATCATACGATTTGCCTTGCCCTTAGGCCTCAAAGGACAATCGTGATGGATATCATATGGTCCTTTGCAGTAGAAGCAAAGCTTCTTCCTGCGTAAATCATTAAGCACCTCACGATCCAAAGATGGTATTGCCGGATTGGCTTTTGAATCATTTTTAACCCCGGATTTATCTATGTTAAAATCCAGTCTCTTTGTATCCCCGTGGGAGTGCTTATGGTCTCTAGACGAAGAAGCACCTCTGGAATTAAATTTATTGGATGGGGCTGCCATCTCCATACTCCATGCCTTCTTCATAGCTACCTGTAAAGAAGGAGGATCAAAGGCTTTGATCCAACCTCTCAATGGCTCTGACAATCCCTCTATGAAAAGAACTACCAATCTACGCTCTGAAATATTGGGCACCATGACTGCCAATCTCTGAAACTCACCAATGAAGGACTCCAAGTTACCTGTTTGTCTCAACTGTGCCAGATTTCAAAAGTAAACCTCAAGATCTTTCTTGTCAAACCGCTCAACCAATCTATCCACAAAGTCCTAGTACTCTGTTACCTGATTATGCTGAAGTGTTACCATACCATGGTACCACCAATCATGTGCTACTCCATCCAAGTGCAAAGTGGCGTATTTGATGGCATCTATCTCTGACATTGGTCTCAATGCCAAAAAGGTGTCAAGCTTATGAACCCAAGCTTGAGCTGTCATCTTACCGCTGCCGTCAAAAGTAGTCAAAGAAAGCTTACCAGTAGCCTTCTGCAGCTCACTGAATTGAACTCTAGGCTTCCTGTCCTGTCTAACCAATCTGTAGTGCTCTCTCCTAAGGTTGACAAAATGATCAAAGGTCATCCTCTCTTGGACATGAAGAGGTAATAAGTCCCATTCATCATTTGCAGCCATGTAAACATCTGCAAATGGGTTATTCCCTGCTTCCTCTGCTGGTGCCTCTGGTTCTTCTTGAACAAAAGTAGGACGTGTAGGTCTATCAGCTATTCTGGAGTGAGTCTGTTGTGGCCTCTGATTAACCATAGCACTCCTGTCATCTCTTTGGTCCCCATTCTGTCCATCAGGTGTGTTCATTCTCTCTATCATAGTCATAAGTGCCTATAGTGTCTGAGCCATCTGTTGTTGGCTTGTCATCATAGCACGCTGAAATTCTCTGGTGCCCTGATCAGCATCATACCTGTGGCCCCTGGGTGGGCTGCCCTCACGTCTGTCACTCATGATGGTCGGTGGCTGATCTAACACCTGATTACCTTCAAGCAAGGCTCGGTTGCGTGTGTTATACTTGTGTGGTCCCAACTCTTATGGCTGCATAAGATCTATATACCCTTAGGCTAGCAAAATTTAGCTCTGATACCACTGTAATATCCCCTCCAAAATAGGAAATATAGCAACACAAAAAACTTTGAACAAGATATAACTTCAGTTGAATAAATTCAGAATGATCACAATAATATAGTCTCTGAATAGTAAATTACAAATCTTATCACTTGTCCTTTTAAACTATTACAATTGCAGTGCTTTCTCATGCATATAAATATGAAATACAGTCTTAAAAACCCTGGCTTATCAAAACTGGAAGTGAAAATTGAATTCTGGAAGGTCTCGGCCCTTCTGTGTTGACACACAGTCATCGTCGTCGGTCGATATCTCGCCGACGTCGGTCTCTGTCGGTCGGCTTTCTGTCGACGTCGGTCTTCAGTCGACCGATGTCAGTCACTGAAAACCCTATGTCTACCGAGGTCGGTTCCTGAGCTGATCAGTACAGACCTGTACAGACTTTGTACGGCCGCCAGTTAAGCACAACTTCCCTGTTTTCAACCCCTGATCTGAAATATACGTTTCTAGCACAGATGATCTCTAGCTGTATAATTTATTGAATCAAAACAAGAATAAAGAAATACCTAGAATATCTGTAATAACTTCTGTGTGAAGTTATCTCTCAAACTTGAAATTTTGTGATAACTTCTAGATGAAGCTATCTCACACTTTGGCAATAGATCAGCTGATATTCCACAGCCTCTTAATTGCACACACTGAAGAGGGAACGTTCTCCAATGCAAATGGAATCCTTGAACCCTAGGCTCAGTCTTCACAGAAGAAATTCTCAAAATCAATATCAATAATCAATGGCATAAATGAACAATGGCCTCCATGAGAAACCCTTATACCCTCAAAAAGATATGCTTGCCCTAATTAGGGTTTCTTAAATTAGAATTAGGGTTTCTAATTAAAAATAGGCTAAATAATTAATATTTGATTAAATCAATCAAATATTAATATCTCCCTCAATACATGTCGGATCAACGAACCGATCGAAGCTAGTGAATCAGGGAGTGATTCCGCACATAACCATACCATAATAAAGGCGCTCTACTGCATATCTAATATCCCTAAAAAGTAGGAGCCCTGGCCAAATATGTCTGAAATAACCTGAATGAAAATCAAATGTAGAAATCCTGTGAATCAAAGTCAAGCCAAGCTCCATTATGACCCTCTATCCATCCTATTAGCCTACGAAGGTCGCATAATAGGCTAACCATGAACTCAGAACATGTCAATTAAAAAGGGGACATGACAGAAATTGATTCCATTTTTGTTTCATTTTTATTTAAAATGGCTAAATGTTCATATGTTTATAATTATTTACTTAGTCACTTTTCTAAAAATGGACTAAATTAGCTTAGGATCAAGCAAAATGATTAAGTTGTTTAATATTTTTAATCTTATACTTAGCCATTATTTAGATTTGGGCTTAATCATTTCATTTTGAATTTTCATAGTTGTTTATTTCCAAATATTTACTTAGTCATATTTATGGTTTATCATAGATTTTTCCACATGTTGAAATATTAATGTTGAGTAGTTTCTAAGGCTAAATATTTTATAAAAATGTCTAAGTATTTTAAAGTTTCCAACCCCTGAGATCACACCATGTGACATAATCCTAGTGACCTAGAGTCTCAGAGGCATTAATCCATTAAAACTTAGAACCTTGATAGCCCAAAGCCTTGGAAGATCAGAAGAATTGAAGCATTAAGGCAAAGTTAATCAACTTGTGTCTTGAGGCCCTAGGAATATTCCATGTGGAAGCTTATTAGAAGCCTAAAACCTTAGGGAAATAGAGCCATTAGACCTCATAATCTAGGACCGTTACCCTATTAGCCTAAAGAAAAAAGATCCTAGGAAGTTGAGAAATGGACATGTGGTGAAGATGAAAGCTAAGGCATAAAAAACCAAGAATAATGAAAATAGGACATGCGGTTATGGCTATGGAAATAGCAAACAATGAATCAAAGCTCAAGAATGGTGATGAACTACCAAGTGGAAAAATGGGACCTACATGAGCAAGGCTAATAACATAACAAAGAAAAAGGAAGGAGAAACTAAGAATGATCCACATGGTAGTCATGACATTATTAATTCACTAGATATAATTTAACAACCTATCTAGCCATCAAAAATATCAAATGATGATCTTCGACTATGTATTCAATCTAATGAGAAAATTTAATTATAGAGTTACCCCAACTAACAAAGTGGATAAGAGAAATGGTGAAAATTAGGAATAAGTTATAAAAACATGATCATGGTAAGAACATTAGAACCACTTGAAGAGCAAAGGAGAAAACTCAACCTTAAAAAGGCATGTCAATTGGTTGCATAAAAATATGGAGTATATTAGCCTTGATGTAATCCCAACTACTTTTAGCTATAAACATTCAAGAAGTGTGGTGTTAACTGCACAAATCTTGGGCATGCCTTCAATTTTTCAAAAACCTTATGACACTTCCTCAACTAAATCTTCTAATATCATTAATAATTTCTTGTAACCACCTCGTCAGTAAGAACTAAAAATTTAAGGAGGAGCTATCTTCTGCTTGCTTCTCTATATAAGATCATCTCTTATTTTGTAATAATAGCCAACTCCCTTAGAATATAATAGATTAGTGGACCAAAATAGTTTGTTATCCCTAGTTAAGTAGATTATTCATATACTTCATGCATTTCTTGATTTTTAAATTAACTTTTTGAGTTGAGGCTATTTAGAAGCCAATCATATATCTCACATGAGTTTCTAATGAATCCCAATTGATCTATTTAATAGAAATATCTTTATCTAAAATATTTGTCATTTGATAGACTTGGTCTATGAATTTATATTAAAAACATGTTTTACTCAATATATCTACTAATTCATTCCTTAGGCTCTTTCACCATCCTTAGTTTGAGTTATGCTAAATCTGGGTCAACTAAGGACTAGTTTATACAAGGACTTGTCTACTCAACAAAATACAAGATGGTATACATTAGAAAGCAAGATATTTATCCTCTTTTCTCCGTTCCCTTATCTATTTTTCCTTTTTTTTACCACTCTATTAGATTATATTAGTTTACCTTTTGAGTTTGGTCTAAATTTAATGTTTATCTTAATTGTATGCTCTTTTCCTATTATTTTTTATGCATTGTTGAATCCATGTAATCGATATTTATTTGAATCAATTATTTATTTATAGTTAGATAATTATGTTGGTTATATATTCATAATATCTTCATTTAAGATGCATATGATTTGTTTGAAATACTCACTAAAGACATTTGATATGGAATGGTCACAATGAACTAACTGAGTTACCCTACATACCAAGACCTAGTAATTGATACCTTGGGGAAGGATCTCTTCAAGAAAGAGATCCCTCCTTTTAGGAGAGGCTAGAGACTAAAAAACCTAGCCTATTTTTGGCCATGTCAAAACACCAACCAACACATTTCATACCATATGCACCTTAGATATGTTGCATGCTGAAACTATATATAACAATGGCATCCATGCATATAATTCTAACACAAATGTGTATCTTAATCATATACTATGTGTTTTGGAAAATTTGGAAATCCAAACAAGTATGGGTGACATGTTACCATAACATGACCCCACTATACATGGAAAAATTTAAAAATATATATAAGTGCCAATGTGGAGGGCATGTTTCCAAAACATTTCCCCACTATAATCTAGGTATTTTGAATATTGAATAAATGTAAAGAACATGTTTCCAAAACATGCCCACATTGTATATTTGAATATATGAATGTGTTGAAGCCATGTCTCTATAACATGACCCCACTAAATCTACAACTGTAATGTGTGTGAAATCCATACCCCCATTGATATGCCCCCTTTTGAGGTGAAGGAAGAATAGAAACTAGTATTTACCTCACCTCAAAAGGATAAGATATACATATAACTATGAATGAACCATATAAATTATAGGAGAACATGTCTATGTATGTATCATTGAAGTGAATATAATGTGATTACATCAAATCCTAATACTATCTAGACATTTCCATTATAAATATCATGGAAATGTGTAGATAGTAATAATACAAGATCAACAAGTAAATCAAGAACACACATCAAAGCACTCAAAATCAAGTCAAAAGGTAATGGTCCAATGAAATTGTAAATAAGGGGCATGTTCCAATACCACATAATTAAAGGGACAAGACTTAGTCAAATGTCCACAAAATTAATAATGATAAATTCAAATGTCCATACAACAAGCAATGACATATTCAAATTTTAAATAAGCAAAAGGGGCATGGGGGTGAAAATAGTAGAGCATATTCAAATTCTCAACAAACAAGTCAAAAACAAGGAAAGACACTCAAGGAAGTTCATAATGGAAAACACAAGAAACCATCATAAACATATCATAGTATCCCATGGATCAAATGTGTTAGCAAAATATATCAAGTACATAGCATATCAAGTACACTATAAAAGATATAAGCATGGATAAATGCATGTGTAATTACGTATATGAGATCAAACATGATAATGTAAAGTTATCATATAATGATATAATGTATATTTATTATGATCATATAGGTGGATGCCCCTAATATCCTGATGATGTGAGTAGAGGGAAACCCAACATCCAAGAGTGCATATAATATGTATATGTGTATGCTTGTATCACACTCAAATAGAAGTGTTAAGAACCTGTGTATGCATAATTAATTGATATGTTATCCATCAACATGTAACTAACACATAGATGTCAAGGAGCCAATCAAATATGTAGATGCTTGAAAAATATTTTTAGATTTTTGAATTGTTTAGATTTTTTTAATTTTTTTTTGGAATATTTGGAGGTTTACAACTTTAAGTTGTATCTTTTACATTGTTTTAATCATGGTTGGATAATTTGGATGGTTACATAGTATGTTACACCTCAAATTTTACATGTGTAGTAGAAGAACCAATGCCATATTTTAGAATATGTATTAATTTGCCTTCATGAGAAAAATAAATACCTTGTTGATTTAGATAAATTTGTGCTTCTATTTGATATAACCAAAGAGTGCCCAATATAAATGTGTATGTGGTAAGCATAACCCAAACACTTTTTTTAATTACTTTCAAACCCCAAGAATTTTGTAGTGGTATGTGGCCTAAGGAATTTTTCCAACTAACCATTATTTTCAAGTCTTTTATATCAAATCCAACCTATTGAAATCATCTTATATTGAAAGTAGTTTTTATTTATGAAATATTAATATGGTTATTCCAACAATAAGAACCACTCATAAATAAGGTGATTATTAAATATTATTGCCCTAAATACCATTTTATTTATTTATGTTGAATCCCTTATTATGCATTGTATGCCATTTGAAATTTTGAATCCTTTTTTGAATGATCATGCAAAGAATTATCAAATATTTTATGTTTATCATGATCATTAGGTTGTGTACCTCATTCCTTTTGAGGATCATCAAATCTAATATTTTGGTCATCGATATAGTATTGGATATTATGCTTCAAGGTAAAACATTTATTTGTATAATCATTGGTCCCTAGTTATAATCACAATAAGCATTTGCATCATATCCTTTAGGAGAGAGATATGAGATGGCATTCTACAAGGTTTGGGAGTAGTGAAGTGAGATACTCAGGTAAACATGTAAAGTATCTCCACATTGGATAAGATGATCTAATTTGGTTTTTATAATAGTGTATCAATTGATGTTATGTTATTTATATGAGATATGGGATGATCTATACCCTTCTCATTTTTTCCCAACCCTTGTTCCTTTTATCCATATTTTTACAAATATTAAAGGCCAAAATCAAGTTTGTGGGATTGTGTTATAGTGTCATTTATTTATAGGATTGTTGCATGATGTTTGAAATGATTAGAATCCATTAGATGTGTAAATGACTTTGTTATGGATGAATTTTAAGCATGTGTACAAAGTAGATTTAATTGCATACATTTCATGTATCCAAGGTCATCCCAAAAATATATTATAGTTTGAATTATGTGGTATAACATAACACAAACTTAAAGGGTCCTTCAGTAATATTCAATGTTATTTACCATAATATTGGTTGTGAAATATTATCTAATCCCTTGATGTTCATATGAGAAGGTTTCAAATTTTAAGGTCCAATGCCAGCTAATGAGATAAAAATTATGTTACAAATCTTGAGCACTAAACCATTACCATAATACCTCACATCTTATTATAAACACATACTTGAATGTAGAGTGTCAAATAACTATTTATAATATGTTGAGGTGGTAAATCCTCATTCTTAAAAGATATATTATGCTTAGTCCATTTTATGGAGTCTAAAATAAAAGCCACATGTGGTGGTTCTGCGTTGTAAGGTAATATGGTCATACACAATGCATTGAAAATGATATCTTTGTAATGAGATGGATGATATAGTACATCTAAGAGTGAATTTTTGTAGTAATATCCTTGGATTGAGTAGAAACATGGTCTAAAGAGAATTTTTTTTCATGCAATCCCTTTGGATTTTTGTAGTAACAAGTATAATCTCATTATAAATATTGGAACTAAAAGGGGTATGCCAAAATGTGTGTATTCATAATAAGCAGATTTAGAACTCCTTGCATATTAAATTGATTTAATAATGCATGAGGCATAACAAGTAATAACCACCATAAGTTATTTTAACATGAAATAATTATTAGAGATATCCATAATAAACATGATTTTAGGAAAATAAACTTTGATTAAATATTGGGTTTTGAGATCAAAATAATAAAAAATCATAAGCCAACTAGGGTTTTCAGATCAAATATCAGTTTCACCACATTTTTAACCCTAAAAAGATAGAGTTGGGGTATCTAGGGTTAATAATATATAAATGAATAAAAATAAGGGTGATAAACATATCTATAGTGGATTAATTGTTTGTGAAACTCATATAAAACATATACTAAATTTATTATACTGATATATTCTAAAAATATAAATTATATCTATGTTTGATATTGCAATGATAATGAAAACAAGTACTTATTTGATTAAAATGCTAATATAGATCTAGATTTGAAATAGGTAGGAAGTAGTCTGGAAGAGTATTTTGGAATAGTTACCAAATTATTGATTTAATGCCTCTATAGCTTTAGACACTTGCATCAAACTTGCATGGTTGCATCAATGCTAGTATTTGGTTAGACAAGTGTCCTATAAATAATACCTACTAAAACAAGATACAACCACCTAGATGCTTTTGGGTTTTCCATCATCTTCACTCTAGTGTATTCAGATATGGTTCATGGACTATCACTCCTTGTCAAATAAAAAATCCATAGTTCTTCCTCCTCATAGTGTTTTTGGGAAACATGGTTTAGTGGGCACATGATAGCAAGTTTCCCTGAATACCCTTCTCTTAATGAGTGTTTCTTACATAGCCAATACTATGAAGAGGGCCTCATACTTATGTATGTATCTCATACATGTTGTATTGTGTGTCAACCATGCAATATTTATAAATCAATTACAATAGTAACCTATCTTGTGACTTGGCAAATCAAGCTCTTTGGCTACTCCTTTAGTATATTAGACTTATGTATGTGTTGTTCCTATTGACCAAATTTGACCCCAAGTAGAATTTGGCCACCCTTTCCAAATTAAAACTTTTGATTTATCCATGCCATGACATATGGTCCCTATAAGTCTTTATTTGACCTTGTTAGCATTTTTTAAGGTAAGTTTGGAAAAATTAAGGTAAAGTCATATTATGGTCATATAGTGGTTTAGGGGTGTCATTGAGAGATAAAACATGGTCAAGTTATGTCATAGGTTATTAGGGGTATATTTATGTCATTTCATGTTTAAAATATATTTTCATAATCTTTCATGAAGTTTTCTAAAGTTTGAAGACCATTTGCTAACTCTAATGTGTTGAATATGCATAAAAAGTGGATTTTTGGCTAACATTTGTATGTGATAAAGTAACCTAAGTAAAAATTTTGTAACACACACATTCCAAGTATTTTTTAGTAGTTACTTAACTATCACACCTATGAGAGGGATTAGAAAAAGTTAGATTCTTAATTTTCAACACTTATTTAAAGAGTTAGCAAACTTGTATGGACTTGTGGATGTCATGTGTAAGATAAAATAGGTTTAGAGTGTCCTTTAATATTATAAAAATTCAAAAATTATCATTGGAATAAGTTTTTATTTCCATAGTTTCAGACATTTCCTTCTTTCTCTCATCATCCCATTCACAAGCTAGTGAAGGCCAACTTCAAGTAGATGGTATATGTCATACAAGTAGATTTATGGGATAATATTCTTTTCCAAAGTTTTTTATCCCTATGATATTCTAGTTTATGTAATTGGTCATTATATTTGTTCTCTTATCTTTATGAATAATCGCTAAGAGCCCAAACTATTTTTTGAAGCATCAAATCCCCACAAGCTGAGCTTTGAATAATTTTAATGAAAAATGTGAATTAATGGATTCTTAAACTAATTTATTTGAGTTATAATACATATTTATATTCTTACCATAGTTTCATTCTTTATGGTGGCATGTTTGGATGTCTTTTTAGCATTAAAAGTGGTTCTTGAGCAATTTTCAAGTGACTAAAAACTTTTATACATTAAAAAGGTTATCCAAAGTGGTATAGTGAATATTATTGTTTATATATAGTCTTATTTATCTTATCAATTCATTCATGGTCTTCCTTATCACTCAAGCATTTTGTACAAGCTTCACATTCTCATTTCTTTCATTTATCTCTTGAGACCATTTTTTGTGTGTGTCTACATAACGGTTGAATGGAGTGAGTTTGTATGATTTGAAGGGATATTTAGGTTTTTTTTTCACCTATAAAATTTTTATGAAGTGGTGATAATGGCCTTTGAGTCATAATACTCTTTGTTGCACTTTCAATGTTTCAAAACACAAGGTTGTAGTCTTCATCACTTACAAACCTGTGGGTCTGCAATCCCAAAGTAAATATAATGTTTCCAATGTTATTAAATTTACAAATAATTAAATTATTTTTTTATACTTAGGTATAAATGTTATAATACCAATGGAGGGATCCAAAAAAATCTAGGTCAAAGTTCATAGCTGAACTCACGTGTCAAGCAGACTATCACCTATAAGACTGTGACTACATGTGGAAGTAGAAAGTAGAGAGGTAATATATGAGATTAATAGTTGAATATAAATATATTTAAATGGATCATAACATTAAAAAATTAATGAATAATCTATTATAATATACTAGGGATTGTCTTGAAGACCAAAAAAACTATATATAGTCAATTCCTCTAAATATGCACACATAACCAGCCTAGTTGAGGTGGTCTTAAGATAGTGGTAATGTTAATGAAAACATAATATTCAATTTGTTTAATAATATATAAACCATGCCAATATTTTTAATTAAGTTTCATGTTTCAAGAAATACTTCTTCAAATACCTAAGTTGATAGACCCTTTTAAATGCATATGTATAGGTAGGCAGTCACCAATAGGTTAATTTGGGAGCTAATTACCATCTCTAAATTGAGAAAAATTGTTTGTTTGAAGATTTTAAGTTCAAATGAGAATTAAATTTCCTATTTCATTGAATATCAAATACTTATAAGTTTGAAATCAGGGAAGACAATGATCGTTAACCTAACTACCTACACTCAGTCCAATACATAATTTTGTTGTAATTATGCCTACAAAATTGAGAAGGGAGTTATTTATTTGAAAATATAAAGTTATGTGAATTTTTAATAAGAGTTAAAAGTGTGAAAATGGTTTCACAAGGTTGAGATAAACTCACTCAACTCTCTTAACCCACTTGAAGGTGGGTAAATACTAGAAACACTTGCATAGTTAGGCTTGCTCATCTCATATGTTACCTAGTTTAGAGAAGTATAAATATATTCCATGATACATAATAAAGAATAAATGTTTTTAAAATGTTTAAATACTGGTGATATAAATCCATAACACCTTAGACCTAGTAATAAATGTATGAAAGGTTGGCATACAATGTTCACCTCTAGCCTGAACCTACACAGTCTTCCTAGCATATACTTATTTATTTAGATAACTCTAAAATAATTTAGGAGATTAAGAAAATTAAATAGGGATTTATTTTATTATCCTTCATGATCATAATCTACAAAGTTTTTAGACTCAATCAAAATCCTAAAAAGTCATGCCTACTCAGCCACTGTATCATATGCAAAGTCAGGTCTATTTACTCATAAAAGTCTATTTTTGTGTTAATGGGACAATAATATAAACTAAGGGAGAGTGAGTCACTTGAATTTTTTCATGAGTATTATATATTTCATTTAAATTTCATCTTAGGAAATAAAATATACAAGAAAATGCAAATATAGTCATGACCTCTTTCCATATTTACACAGTCCTAGATTCACATATAGACCTATTCAAGACCATCCATCTTGAAGATGAAGGTGTATCTAGTGATATTTTTATGGAATTAACCTTAAGAGGATGATAAAATACTTAATAAACATTCCTAGAACTCAGACTATGTTTAGACCCTTACATAGTATAAAATGCATGCATAGGCCCAGACTTATCTTGACAGCCAGGTCTTGAAGAAAGGTGATGAAGTATTAGTGGAGTTGGATGAGGCATTGAAAACCTTGAATAAATAGTTAATAACATGTATAGACATTATATGAAGTCACATTAATTTTATATTGAATGAAAGAGGAGAATATAATAAACTAGGGCATGACAGTCAATTTAGAATAAGAACCATAGACTAGAACCATTGAAGATGTAGGGATATTTGATGAAAGTAAGAGGTTGTAAACCTATTGAAATATTCCAAGGAACACCTCACAAAAATCATTAAGGTCATTGGAGGTAAAATAAAACCCAAAACATGTACCAAAAAACCTCATTTTCCCTCAGACCTGTCAAAATGCTCATTTCCAACTGATAGGTCATCTTGTTTTGCTTGGTATGATCAAGAATATTTTCATGGGACCTTGTGATCCCAAGGGAATTTATCCACCATAATGTACATAATTTTTGTTAAATTTTTTGGAGGATTCAAAATTCTAACTTTGAATCATCATTAAGAATTTAAAGTACTTTTAAGCTACCTAAGAGAGCTATAATGACCAATTTGTAGAAATGGACTTTAAAATCACATAAAATTCCACAACTTGCTCTTTAAACCTCTTGGATGTTGTTTAGGACTCCAAGGAGGTTGTTCACATGTACTTGATCTATATGTAATGTTATATGGATTGCCATAAATCCATTATTTTGTGTATTTTTGATGATTTGTAGGGATTTTGGAGATATGGATATTTTACAATAATTTGAGGAGTTCATATGGGAATTATTTCATCTCTTAAAATAAATAAATTTTCTCAAGAACCCCTAGAAGTTACTGAACAAACTCCATTTTGCAAGGTAGTCCAAATAAGCTTGTGAAGGGCTAGTTTGTTGCCATTTCATGGTTTGGTTATAAGAACATTATTCTATAAAACTAAAAATTTACATGGATCTTTATTTTTTCATGGGTAAATTTAATTACATACTTCCAAAATTTTCACAAGTGCACAAAGAGTCAAAATCCACTTTCTAGGCCGAGAGGCCTAATTGACAGAAGAGATAGGCATAAAAAGTAGAGTTCCACTTGGCTTCAACTCATGAAATTTTAAATCAGACTATGATAGGATAGAGGGTCATAAAATATGAATTTATTTTGTTAAGATAATCCTTACAAGTCCCACATAAGGAGAAAAATAGAAAAAAAAAGCTACAAGGAATGAGGCCTAATTGGGGCTTTTGGTAGAGAGTGACCTATTGGGGATAGTTTGAGGCCTCAAAATAGATTGTTTTAGGTAAAATATTATTTCAATAGACCATACATGAGTTATTCATTAGATAGAGTTAATGAGACCAAGTTTTGACACTTGTGTGCAAAATAAGCCTAAGGAGATGAAGAGTCTTCTAGATACCTTGCAAGAGAAAGAGGTGATGTGTGAAGAATAACCTATTGGGGTTATTTAAGAGGTGTCAAAATCATCAAAAAAAAATAGGAGAAACTAATTTGACCACCAATAAGCCCACCTATCCTTCAACATATCAATAATAAGGAGAGTTTCAAGAAGTTATTAAAGATGTCAATCATGCATTTCAAACTCCCATGCCATTGGAAAGCTTGAGCATTTGAAGAGGAGATACACATGTATTTAGAAGTATATTATGAAATTTACCTAACTCTTCTTATTGTTATAACTTACATGACACTTGTATATCTTATATTTCTTGCACACTTCTTCTCATTTCTCATATTTTTGCTATATATTGAGCCACTTTGGCTTGAAAATATATCCTCCACCTAAGTCTGGTGAATCCTTGCTCATTTTAAGCCTTGAAGCAATAAATAATAATATATTTTACCTTCTCTATGAGTTTTTAAATGTGTATGTTAAGTTAGTTGTTCTTGCTAAGTGCTAATTTCTCTTCCTTATCATGTTGTCCTTGCTTGCATCCTTATTCAATTTTAAAAGTCTTTTATAGGTCTATTGAAGTGTTCTCATGTATTTTTCATGATTATAGTGAGTTTTCACTATACTAGTGTCATAATACACTCTTTTTCATAGTCATCTTATCTTAGGTTAGCTTCACAAACCTCCATGAGAAATACTAATGCAAGGGCAATTTTGGAGTAATGTCATATGCACATTAGGCTTGTGTTTGAAGCATACATGCAATTGGTTAGTAGTGGTTAGGTTAAAATTGGTGCACCACCTTATTATGATATATTTATTTCATGTTATATCTATCTATTTTCATCTAAAAAAACAAGTAGTATATGTGATAAGCTATCAAAGATAAATATATGGAGTTAGCCCTTCAATCTAGAGGTTTACCTCTACTACAAGCAACCCACAAACCTAGGTAATCTAAATTTTCAATAAATTTTGAAGAGGCTTAAACAACCTATCCAAGGGTATAAAATTGAGTGATAATAGTTCCTATGAATAATATTATAATAGGAAAAAATAGAAAAGCTTTGATTTATCAAGTGTTTGATTGAATGCTTTTGATAAGTCACCTTGGTATATGTCAGGTGTTGAATGAGTGAGGGTTGATATTATATTTATATAAATAATTATGGATAATAAATCACATTAAATAACTTAGGATGACCATTAGGATAAGTTTTATTTGAAATTTATATGAATTTAGGGCACTAGAACTTGCATCATAGCAGGTAACCTATGTCGATGCAGGTGTCTCTCCAAGATGCAAGTGTCTAGGGTGCAAGAAATAGGTACAAGCTCAAAACTTGTAGAGGAATAAGATAAGTAGGTTTTAATAATTTTGGTCAATATAAAAGGCATGGGTCATAAATATAATATTAGTTGGACTAATAAATAGGCTAAGGGGTATATAAGAGAGTAGATGCAAGACTTGCAGAAGTAAAAAAGGTCTAGAACTAAAAATAACAACCTAGGTATGAGTTTTTTATGTGTACAAAACCAAGGTGTTATATAATAAAAAATAGTGTCTTCACATATTTATAGTATTTTTGTGTAGGTAATTTTCAACACATGGGGTGTTGAAGTCTCACCCAACTTCAACCACTGACTCCTTTTTCCCCATTGATTTACATTGATCTTCACATGTCAAACATCTAGGGTTTTTTGAGGAAAATAAATTATACAATGATATATATATAAGTGATTATAACCTCTTACACTAGATACAAGCTCTTTAGAGAAGGTATAGAGAACCCAAAAACCTTGATTTCCTTATTATATGTGGACAAGAACCCCTAAGTTGGATAGGAGTGCCACTGATCTAGTGTCCTCTTCCAAGTGTTGTTGTATATGCCTAGATTTAGTTATAGATTATTGATTCTAATCACCAAACATTTATAAATATTAATTTTGAGACCTTGATTCCTCCTAGAGGCATAATTTACATCTAAGTCTTTATTTTCTCTTTACACATTTCTATTTTAGTAAGTTTTCATAATACAATAGTTCAAAATCAATGAATTTTATCATTGTTATATTATTCTCTTGATTTCACACATTAGTGTTTTAATTTAAGTTTTTTATACAAATCCCAAATTTTTATAAAACATTAATCAAGATTACCATAATTCATAAGATACCCATGAAAGCTTAAATAGGATCCATCCTAATGAACTTAATGGGGTTGACCAAGCACAAGTCTAATGTTTATCTATTTTTTTTAGAATGACTTTGTAAAATTCCACAAGATATACCCAAAATAATTGAATTAATTTTAGCTTATAAAAGTTCACAAAAATCAAAAAATTATACTTTCAATGCATAAGAAATATGCTTTTACATTGTTAATCCTATCATAGGTGTTGCTACTAGTACTATTGATATTTTTATCACATCTACACCTATATACATGGGGGACACAAAAGGTATACAACATATTTATATGCTTATTTCTAACCAATTGAATCACATGGGCCTTTGATAGCTACACATACTACATCACATACCTTTCCTCCTGCACAATCCCTTGAGAAAATTATTGCATGTTTTCATTCTAAGGTGTTAAAGTTAGATAAATTCATACCAAAATCTATCCAATAATTAGATTTCAAAGATTTACTTCATAATCCTTTATCAACTAATATTGTATTATACCCTTTACCTAAATTATTTGTATTTCCTAAGATTCCACTATATGAGGATAAAGGAGATCATAAACAACATGTCAAATATTTCCACACAATAAGTTTTGATTATGCTTTTAGTGACAAATTTATAACCAAGTTATTTATAATAATATTAAATTATTATTTATTGTGTTGGTTTATGACCTACATATTCAATCAATCAAAGAATTCAATCCATTAGTAGATTTATTTGTCAAACATTTTTTTATAAACATTAATGAAAATATTTATTATGCACAAATTTCTAAGCTTAAGCAAGGAACTATTGTGCCTATTAGAGATTATGTACTTTTTTATAATATCATTCTTGTGAAAAATATTAAAACATTGGAAGATAATGAATTACAATATATTTTCAAACAAATTTTTTTTCCACCTTTACATGAGTCAATTATTTTCAATAAAGTTAGATCATTTGAGTATTTTTCTCACACAATAAGAGAGAGAGAAGTCAAGCATATTTCTAGGAACAAGCTCAAGTATATAACTACATATAATTCAACTTATACAATGAAGTTTCAAATAAAACCATATTTTAAAGCTAAACCAACATATACTAAATTTGATGTAAATATCAATGTTAATGTTATTTATCTACCTTCTAACAAGATTGATTTTAAGATCAACCAAGAAGTAAATTTTCTAGGTTACCAAAACCACCTCATAAATTAATACAAAAGGTACTTGAATGCAATCTCATTATTTTGTTTCCATCATTTAAAATTGACATGAGTAAACCTAAAGTCAAATAATTTAATAACAATGCATATTTTGATTACCATAAATGCAATGGTCATTATAATTAAAAAAAATCAAGCTCAAGCACCTTATTTAGGATCTTATTAACCAACTAATTTATTAAGCTAGGAACTCCTATAGAAAAAGCTAAACCTCAACAGAATGAAAATGATAAATTAAATGTTTTTTGATGAACCATTTCCTAATCATGATACTAACAAGGAAAATTCAATAGTACATCATACCTAAAATTCTGATCCACCTCCTGAGTCATTTTATCATCCATTAGATGGGATTATTGGTACGATTGTTCAAACTACACAATCATATCTGTAATTTATTTTGATGATAGTGAGATAGTGGATGATGATGATTATTACCAATATTTATGTATACAAGATTTTATTTATCAACAACCTACTCATAGTATTCTAGTTGATAATGGATCAAGTGAAAATGTATACACAATGAAATTACTTTATTCATTAAGTTACATACAACATGATATACAAGCAACATCTTAAAATGTCAAGACATTTAAATGAAAATAATAAACCACTTTCAGACACATTGTTTTGCCTCTTCAATTATGTTCTACCATACTATCTACTTATTTTATAGTTCTACCAAAAAATGGGTTATTTGATATGATATTGTGATGCTTATAGTTATAAATTATCTATGTTATTCCATCTATGGTAGATATATGCGTAAAATATATCCATTTTAATTAAGTTGTTACAATTTCAAAAATTAAATATGAGTATGGTACCTCCTCCACCACATCCACCACCATAATTAATTGATACATATATACAAGAATAAAGCACACTTTTAGTTATTTCATATGGGAAAAAGGTTTCTATTAAACCAATTCATAAAATGTACAAAATATTCAAAATTAGCCAATACAAAAGCAATTTAAATAGAAAAATTTTACAAATTCTCAACATATACAATCACATGCAACACATTATAAATTTATGATTCATATAGATCGACAAGTTCCTAAAAAGGCAAAAAAAATGGCATAATCTACTACTAGTAATCATCAAATTGCACATCATTCTACATCCCTAAACCTACTTCTCCTACACATGATTACACAAGTAGTAATCTAGATAGTTTTCTTAATGCACATGATATATTTTATGATTCAGATACATGCAAATCTAACACATTTCATTTAAGGCAATTTCTTCATTTACCACTTATTACATATTGTTATGATTTTCACATTGATGGAATAATTGGTTAACCGTTTATATTTTCAAATATTCTAAAAAGTTGAAAAATATTCAAATTATTAAAAAAAGAATTATACATATATTCTTAACTATTAGATCATGTTCTTCCATTGATTTTACATGTAATTTACTAATCAATTCTTCTAAGCCTTTGGATCTTGTTGAATTGTTGGCCTCTTGACTCTTCTTTTTCACTTTCCAGATCTAAATAGTTGAAAATAATGGTTAATTTTGCATAACCTACCACTTATCTCACTATTTTCATAGCCTACATTTATAAAATGTCATTTTTTATTGAGGATAGAATAGACTAGTTATTGACAGGAATGGTTACCACTATTGGCCTAGTTAGTCACTATTGTCCTAGTTAGTCAATATTGTCCTCAATTATTTTTCACCTAGAAATCATAATTTTAGCACATAGAGCCTTAACACTTCAAATTTTTAGATATTTGACCCAATTTTAGTATGAAAATCATTATGTTCCATGAAAAATCTCTCTTTTTATGTGAAACATTGCTCATACATACTACATACTTTGACAAGTGTATATTTAATGAAAAAAGGATGTACAATCAAATCCTTTACATATTATTTTTGTTACTACATGTTTTTTAAAGTTAAAATTCATATAAATTAGGGAATATTTCTCATATATGGCCATATAATCACTTCTAGTGCATATTTCATATTGAAAACATGTCACAAATTATTCATTTCTTTCTCCTCTTCTTCTACTTTTGACACCTTTCTTATTACTTGTTTCTATTATTTATATTATAAAAAAGTCAAATTTTCAAAAAAATAAAATAAAATATGTAAAAAATAAAAAATTATTCTATATTATAAAAAATAAAAATGAAGACTTGAGCATGATTAAAAATATAGTTTACATCTTTATAATATGTTATTTATCTCTTGGATAGTATAAATCATATTATTCTTCTATTACACATGCATTTCATAGGTATTCATGAGTGTTATGTAGTAAATAAAAAATTTTATAGGGACATATATGTTGGACTTGCCTCTACCCATAAGCCTTACTAAACTTGGGGCATCTTATTTGTAGGTGACAATATACACATGTGTTATCATTCCTTGACTCTTATATTGTTGAGCTTTTTACTATTGAGAAATGTATTTCTAACATCTCTATCTTAAATTGTTTAAATGAATATGATAATTACTGGTATATGATTACATTACATATGCATTTTTTAGACTACATTTCTAGTTCTATGCTCCATTGATGTTATTACTTATACATAGTATATTAGATATTACCTATCTATTATGTGTGGCCCTTGGAATTTGTGTACAAACTTAATTGAGAATCTTTAAGAGATTTTTTTGGTATGTGTGACAAGTGAAAAACTCAAGTATGGATAAAATCAAATACAAATTTTCCACATGTTTCCATAAGGGACAAAAACATCTAGTAGGGACAATAGTGGGAGGTGTGTGTGTCCCATATCATAAGTTGTTCTTTGCCCTCAAATGGTCAATTTTTTAAATTAAATCCTCCCTTACCTTGTATTTCATGTTTTTAATATTCATATAGTGTGGTTTACCCTTTTGAATAGTTATAAAAGGCATACTCAAGTCACTTATTCTTTGAATTGAAAATTTTAATACAGAGACTTACTTATAATGTTGCACACTAGAAAAAAGTTCCCTATTATTCCTAATTTTAATTATACAATTAGTCCTTATCCAAGTCAAAATACTAATTTATATAGCCCAAATAAAATCATGATTGATTATTCAATCCACCCTTAGATGCATTTATATAGTCATAAGAGCACAATTGTACAAAGCACTCTAAATGGGAGAGTTATATGGGCTTGATTTCCCTCCTTGGAGTATTGAATATGTAGGTAATGTTAAGTCATCATGGGGTTGATAGGAGTTATATTAGACTAATTACAATCCAAATTTATTTATTTTTAGGTTTTCAATAATTTCTATACATATTAGGGTTTCAATATTGGAGAAGTTATTTACAAGTCTTTTGCACACTTCTAAAGGTCAAAGTTGTGCATACAAACCTGACTTAAGTTATCACAAGTGATAATGCCATAAATTAATATACTTTTTAAAAATATAGGATAGACCAAGTAGTATAGTAGTGTTATTTGATCATGTCATCATTTTTTAATCTATCATTGTTCATTTTTAGTTCTCACTTTTGGGCATTCACATAGATTGTTCTTATTTTTTGTTTTTGCCTTCTACTAGTCAACAAAGTCAAATTCTAGAGATAAATGTATAAGTTTGTATTTTTAATTTATATTTAATTTATTTAAATTATTTATAATTTTTTTAATTTAGTTGGTTAGCTTCATTCTATTTGTCAAAATTTCATTTTTAGCATTCTAAGTTATTCTATTCAGTTTATCTTAATTAGAGTTAATTCACTTTTAATCAAAATTTATAAAAATATTAGAGTAAAAGCTGGGTCAAATTGAGGTCATGTAGTATTGAATGCTTTAAGTTTTCTTTGGATCCCATCCTCTATTTTTAGACACCTTTTTCATCCAAGTTGATCAGACACTTTAATTTATAATGTCCCCTTTCTACTCCTAAATAAAGGTAAGTTTGGTTAGTGCCACTACTACTTGTCCCTATGATTTAAGCTATAACAACATGGGGGAGATATTTATGCTTATGAATACTTGTCTCTTTTTGGAAATAAGATATTTTATCCATGAAAATGGGTCCCACAATGTCCTTAAGGTTGAATGGGTGGCCCTCATAATCACTAATAGACTTATTGATGATTATGATATTGAACTTTGTTCCCTACCTCTTTTTTCAATCACTATAGTGCTCACATACTCTAAATTATTTTGTTCCTCTGTCCATTTGTGATCCTACCATTAGTGGTGTTTATTTATTTCTCTCTAATTCAACATTTTTCTTTTCATCTTCCTTCTAACAATTTTTTAGGTTCTCCACCTCAATCACCTTATCCTCCTCATATTTATTTTTGATTTCTTCTTATTTGATCAATTATTCTATTTTTTATACCTCTTATTAGTTTTCCAAATATTCATTTTTCCTTTGCTCTTCTTGTTTTCTCAACTCGTCTTATTTTCTATTTATTTCTTCCTTTTTAGTCCTTCATGTATTATTAGTTAATATTTTTTTATTTTTATTTTTTATTTTTATTATTTTTCTTATTTTATTTTATTTTCTTTTTCTAATTTTATTTTTTCTTCTTTTTCTTTTTCTACTTTTTCTTTTTCTTTTTCTTCTTTTTCCTTTCATTTTCTTTTATTTTTCAAGGACACATTGCACTAACTGAATGGCCTACTGGTATTTTTATTTATTTAGTATTCCTCAACCTCCAACTCATTTTCTTATTTTAACATTTCGTTTTGATGTCACTTCTTCCATCTATTAACACTTATAACTACCTTTATTTTTATAGATCTTGGACTAATGTCTTCATCATCCATTTTGATCTTAACTCCTCATAGATTTTTCTTAATGATTCATTATTATCTATAAATGATTTTTTTTTAGAGCTACATTTTGTATGGATACCTATTGATATGCATGTGTAGCTTTATTTTCTTATTTTATCTTTTCTTGGTCCTTAATCACTGTGATTTGGAGGATGGATGCAAATGTTTCTACTATTTCATCTAATTATTTATTACCAACTTATTTATGTATATTATAATAATTCATAGATCACACTTTTCTTCCCCTATTTATTTGTAGTTTCATATAGATTATCCACCTTTAATTTATATGATGTCCATTGTCCTTTTATTATTCACCCATACATCCTCCATCGCTACCATAACCTCCTTTATCTTTATCAAATACCTCTCTTAAGGATTCAGACTCTAGATTATGGTATCAATGCTTCTCCTTCCTACTTCTTTTATCTCTTATATAACTGCTAAACATATTTTTTATTATTACCCTTCCTCACTTTCCTGAGTGATGGGATATTCCTCATTTTACTCTATTAATATGTAATAGACTTTTCTAGATGCCACCATTTATGAAGTGGTGATCTCTAAATATTCCTTTTTTTAATCTTCCACACCAATTTGTGGGTTCTTATCTCTTTTTTAGTTCCTTTCCTTGACCTCAAGGAATTTAGTGGAGTAATTTTTATCTCCATATATTATTCTTGGATCACCTTGACTATGGTATATTATCATACTATGAAATATGTGGTCTCTTATGTTCATTTTATTTGAATTTTTGTGGCTCCTACAATTAGAGTCTTGATTTGTTTTGAATGTTGTAGTCTATTCTAGACTTTTTTTACCCTTTCCTTCTTTTTAAGGCATAAAGCCTTCCAAAGCTAAAATCATAAGTATTGTTACACATGTTAATTTATTTTTTTAGGGGTAAAATAGGTATCCATTATTATGGAACCCTCCTCACATTCCACCTCCATATATCTCATGTGCCTTGGTCTTTAGTATCTCCTCACTCAATATATGATATGGGTTTGCTAAGATCAATCAACATTGCCTTAAAGGCCTAAATTATTAATTCCACTTTATTGATTGATGCCTTATAGGGTAGTGGGTTAAGGTGGTGTACTTGTGGATGATATGAGTGTAGACATATATTATATGTATCCACCCCAAATATTATGATGTATGTATACTTATCTAAAATTACATATGATATCATATCACTTCAAGCTACCATATTCCTTGTTCTATTTCACCAACTTTTAGTCAATTTTTATTTCTACCCCATCATGTTATGTAACTAAATGGTCCTTTACTTGTTCTCCTATGTGTTTATTTTTATCATAAACCACTAACCCATCCCTTTATGGTAAATTTTGATTAAAATACATTACTATGAGTATGAATAGGGATTCATTGCAGAAATAATTCTTAACCTTTTTATTTTTATAATATTTTCCAAGAATTGATACAATACTATGATATAAATAATTAACTTCATGTTAGTCATGCCCATATCTCATGCAATGTGAACACTCTTGGAAGTGGTAAAATATTCCCAATTTTTTAATAAACCATCCAAGTTATTACCTTTGTTGCATATTACACCCATAGCTCAATGATGTTTTATATGGAGAGTGACCATTAATAAAATTTTATAAAAATTAACCATGTGATCTAATTTGTAATAATTTTACCCCTTATATTATATTTTTTCTAATTGACCTCTTCATTTAGGAACCTTATCACCACATGAACTAATTATTTTGTGATGTCATAGGGTTGGTCCAAGTACATTATATCTTCATGGGTATGGCTCAATAAAAATTTAATTATGTTATCTACCACATTAAATTATGGAAACTAGGTCCATTCATTTAATTTCATTTTACCCTAACTTTACTATTATCTTGTCATTCTAATCTTTGCACGATAGTATTTGTCTACATCATATCTTATGGCTCTGTATCCATCACTATATGTTATATCCTTCCAAAATTTGATTTAATGTTCCTTGAGGATATAGATTCTATGATTTTAACAAATTCTTCCTATATGTAGATTTTTTCAACTAATCCAATGGGATGACTTATGGTGTTCCTATATCTTTTGAATCTTTTTTTAATTCTTTATAATAGAGTTGAAAATGTTGTGTCTAATTTTATACTACCATATTTTTTTCCTTTTGAGTTTAAGTGTTTTTCCCATGATATCTTCTCATTTTTATATAGATTTTTAATTTTTTGCCATTTTTCCCTTTTGAGTAATAACTCTTTTTTATTTATTATTTTTTATCCAATTTTACCCACCCTATTTCCCTTTTGGTGCTCATTTTTTTCTTTGTTTTCTTATGTTCCCCTTTATCTTATATCTTTTTCCATCTTGAAAGTATTTTATTAACATTTATGTCATTCCCTCATTTTTATCATACTTTAATATAATTTGAAATCTCACCACCCACCAACCACCTACTTGTTCTTATTAGTTGTCCAAAAATTATTTCAAGCAAGCTATAAATTTATATATTTTTAGTAATAAACATTGACTTCACTTTCATGAGAATCACCCTTTGTAAGCTTTCACCCCATCTTCATAAATTCATTGTTTACTTGTTTTCAACATTAATGGTGGTTCATTTTTTCTCTTTTATTTTATTTTTTTATTTTTTTCCAAAACTCTTTATTGGTCTCAATTTATGACCCACAATAGAAATAATTATTTGATTAACTGATCTGATATGAACCAAGGGAGATAATAGCATGTAGGATAGATGTCCCCTTATTTTTAGGATTCAGATGGTTGAATCCAAGACTCAAAAAGTTTACAATTATTTAATTGGGTGAGAAATTGTAGTTAACCATTAAAATTCCAATTCACTTTGTATTACTTGAGGACTATTATTGATGTTTTCTTAAGTCCTTTTACCTCCTCATTCACATGGTTATTGTACTATAATACAATGGGTAATATATTCATAACAATAAAAGGATAAAATAGGGGAAGAGTAGGCTAGTAAATTGAGTGGTTCCTTGATTTAAATAAGATTATTAATGCTAAAAATAAAAAGCATGCCTGATCACAATTATACCATTATGTACCAGGTCTAGTTTTAACACAAACTAGAAAAAATCAATGGAAAAGATTTTGATGGATTAACTAAATTATTTCTCTAAAATTCTATTAAATTAATGCCTATGAAAGGCTTATAACTACTACACACAATGTCTTGACATAGATTCAAGTTAAACATAATGGAAATTTAGAACCAATCAAATTAGATACTGTATAATCTAACTACATATTCATAGGTAAACAAGCATTGTATTCTCTTTATAAAATTAATCAATTCTATTCCATCAAGAAATGAAGATCATTAATAAGGTAAAAAATAAATTTCAAACTAAATTGGTACCTATTTCGATGTTATTACAAATAATTTGAGTATGCCCTCCAGTCAAACAATCAGAAGCCAAAATAAAACAAGAAAAAGATATGACTTAGCCTATAATTATTTCTATAGATTTTTGGTCCATAATATCACCCCCTTAAAACAAGAATGTAGACTTCCTTATACATAAAATGGAATGGGACTTGTCTTTAAGTAACACAAGAATCCTATTTATCATCATGATTACTATTGTAGGTTGTTACAACTATAATCTATTAAAATATTCCCTCCATTCAAAAGAAAGCCAAATTATGTTATATCTTTCTCCACAATTGTGACACATATCTAATTAAAATGATTTCTTGACTTCTCCCTTTAGACCAAGCATTTTGAATGATTCTTCTATTCATCCCTCTTGAGAGAATATTTAGGCCCATAAATTACTAGTTCACTCCATGTGTCCTCCTTTGATCTATTAGACTCCTCAAAAACTAGCTCAACTGATTATTTTATTATTTTCATCAACTCATGCCATTCTAACATTTTGTTGAGCCACCAAGTTTAATAATGTACCCTTTATCCATCATGGGGATCCAAATTTCATCTATAATCTCTCGAGTGTATTCCTCAACCACATCAACTTCCCCTCAAGTTCCCATATCCACTTGTTTATTTTTTGGCCCCAAGCTTATCTTTCATTATATTTTTAGTTTTAGGATCATGGGATGGTGCCATGTCTCACAATCCCACTAACCAAGAGGTCTAAAATTTTATTAACCCCATAAATAATGTGGGTTAGTGAAATGACACCACATGGCACAATCTAGCTAATATAAAGGCCCATGCTACACAGACTACCCTATAACTACATGTTAGTGGGATGGCACCATGTGGTGTAATCTCACTAATGCAAAGGCCTGAAGGGTCTGTATGAAAACTTTGGCCTCTAAATCATAAATTTGTTAGGATGATGTAACATGGCATCATCTGAGGGACCTAAATCCCTATAGTCATTATCTTATGTCTTATATTTTGAGTCATTAAGGTATTAAGATGATGCCATGTTATCATGTCAGTGACCTAGAGGCCCACAACCATTACCTATTGACTACCTCTCAAGTTTTTAGGTCCCCAAGTTGATGTCATATGGCATCAACCTAAAGACTTGGAGGCTTAGGGTTTTTACAACAAAATAACTAAGTCCTAAAGTTTCCTAAGTGTATGGTTAAATGGGATCATGCCACGTAGCATGATCTCAGTCATCCAAAAGGCTTAGGGAGAAAAATTGCAAAAAAAGACTAAGGAAAACACCATAAAAATGTTATAATTTTTAGTTTATCAAAATGATAAAATTGACTAAGTATAGAATGAAAGCACAAAATTTCTTAATGAAGGGCATCAAAATAGTAGAAAATGATTTACTAGACTCATTACAAAGGACCTGAATGTTCTCATTTTAAATACCTAGAATCAATGAAATAAAAAAATTGAAGGGTTGCATCATACCTACAACTTAAAAGGTCTCATAGATTAAAAACTCAGATTTTACACTTAGTGAATTCAAAATAGAGCTCATAATATTAAAATAGTCTTAGTTCTAAAGTAAGACATAATAGAAACTTTGTTAATTTATAGTTTAATGAAATAATTATGAGCCAAATTGATAAGGAAAGATCTTGAAAAGGATCTAAAATTTACACCAATTTCATAAGTCTTAGTTATGTTTTACTTAAAAGAGGATTTTTAAATGTATTTTAAAATGCATGATCTAAAATGGTTAAACTTTGCATATTTAAGCAAGTTTAGATAATCATATCAAAGACCAAGCAATTGATCAAGAGTAAAAAAAGGAAGTATACATGCTAATCTAAGAGGGTACCCATTTTAAATATGATAATGTGTCATGTTAGGTTGAAAAAATGACAACTTATATGGGGAGAATGTTGTTTCAACATGCAAAACCTAGACTATAAATCTTCACACCTAGATAATAAGCATAAACTACAAGATTATTTTCTAGTTAGAAGGATGAAGGTATTGAAAATTGATTAAATACATGACATATTAATCTTTAGATTAAACCTTAGACCATTAGTGTGTGTAAAATTGATTGATTATTGTATAGCCCTTTGCATTCACATAAAGAAATTTAAACCTACCTAAAATAATTAGAATTTCTAAGGACAATTGGATGTTTATCTTGGCATAATGATATGGGAATTACTCTAATAACATCCAATCATCTATATCCCTAATAGAGATATCATTGGTCCCACTCATGGCCTTGCTACATTGCTAACTAAGATGGAAATTCTATGATGGAGATTGCCTTAATTACCCTTTCGAGGAAAGAATTTGGGTTTTGCATTTTGTTCGATTTCTTTTTTATTTATATATTTTAAAAAGATTTCATTGTTTATTCCATTGAGGGTTGGGGACCAATCCATGGATGCAATGATAGACTCAAAATATTTTTAACTATTAATACAAACTTAAATCAATCCAAGGTATGTACACAGAGTTGGGGGATAATTCTATGGACATTTCCCATAATGCATATGCATTATTCACATTTTGGGGTTCAGTTTTATGTTTTTTTATTACAATAAAAATGCATACACATTTTTAATGATATGAACATGTACGCATTTATATCACTAGAGATATGTATGTGTTATAATTCATACATGTTATAATGAGTACATGTTATGGCTAAACAACCCAATCCTAAATTTGAAAAAATGTGTACACATTATGTCTTTAACATGTATGCATTTTTTCAAATTTAAGATTTGGTTGTTGAGCCATAACATGTACACATTATAACATTTATGAATTATAACACATATGTATTTTTAGTGCTATAAATGCATACATATTCATATCATTTAAAACATGTATGTATTTGTATTGTAATAAAAAAAACATAAAAATGAGCCCCAAAATGTGAAATCATCTATTTTTCACTTTTCTCTCCTTTTCTCTACCTTTACATGATCATGTTTTACCTATGTAAAGCTCAAAACCTTATTATATCTTCATTGGAAAGACCAAAATATTATCAAATAGATAATATCACCAAAGAGATGAGGTAATTGATGAAAAACCTAAACCTAATTACCTTATATTTTAGCATTTTTTTGTTATTTGCATTATTTAATTAGTAAATTATATGTTTTAAATATCTCACTCTTGTGCAAGAGGCCATCACGTTAACCTTCATCCTAACCTCCATCTAACCTCTTATCCCTCCCATAGTTCCATAAGATCTCCCAAGTATTAAAGAGGATCTAGCTTCACACAGTGGAAATTAAAATTGAAATTGAGCAAATAAATAAGATAATGAGGGACCCCAATTCCACTAACACCCACTGCACCTATGTGTCAAATACCTTATAGTTGATATTAGGTTAAGTTGACTCGATAATGAGTCAAATTGACATTTGGGCATTGTAAAGGGATATGTTTAGGGTTTACTAAATTGAAAAATTATTAGCACATGAGGTTAATATTAAAGAAATAAAAATATAAAAAAATTATGCCTTATTCATCAACTTAGACACTAATGCACCATTTCCACTAACTGGTAAATGTTTCCCAATCCTTCAATGCTAACACAATTTTATTAAAGTAAATTTCCTAATTGATGGTGGATGGTATTTGATTATCCACCATGTAACAACCATGAGGTCCCATTGTATTTTTTAAGGAAACTCTCTGTGAGTTTGTCCTCAATGAGATTCCAAACTATTTTGACTATGGTGTGTTTTAGGGCTGATGGAAAGGATCTATGCAAGATCAACCAAGTGAATATAGTGTACCTAATTAGTGTGTAAATATCCCTATAAAAAAGCCACTTCATCCTGAGATTCCCTCTATGGTAAAGGAGTTTGTGTATATTGACACTCTTCATGCACTTGGTGCACTTACTGATAAACTCATTCAGTATATGAGTATTCTTTTAAAGATTAATTCTAGAGATACTCCACCAAATGTGCATACCTAGCCCCACCCCTATAGATATTTTGGTTTTATATTCACTTAACCTTCTAGTGATGATGGTGGTGATTTGAAGGGATTGGATGATATACTCTTGAGTGATGATTTTTTGGCACACACATTTGGTGTGAAAATGTCAGCCTTTACATAAATATAGGTATATTTTATATAAATTTCATGTTAAATTTAAGTTATATTTGAAATTTTAAAAGCCAAAATTTACTTTACACATAAATTGAATAATATATGTGTAATTTTTTTTGGGAGGAGATAATGTGTTCATCATCATGGTCCACAACTGCATTATTTGATCTTACTCAGCCTATGTTTACATTTATGGAACTAACTAGTGGGTCATCCACTAATGCATCTATCTTTATTATTACAACACCATTTACGTATACAAATGTTAAATTTTGAGTTAATATTATAGTCTATGTACATTTACTCTATGTATATTTTTCTTATACTTAGTTAAATTTATCTATCAAGGATATCAAAATTCAAGTACACTGTTATTAAATACTCTTAGTTTAATAAAGGAGAAAAATTTGCCATATATCTTCAATAGTTTATAGATAATAAATGATATTTTTTCATTTTATGACTAGAGTAGACACTCCATCATCACAAGCTAAGATATACATAGGAATTATTATTGTAATGTCATCTACACAAGCACTCATAGAGGTACATATTAATTAATAATTTTGAATTGTAAAAATATATTTATTTTATTAATTTTACTACATACTTGGGAAAATATAACTTATGTGAATATATTGTGTATGCATAGTTATCATATGACATATAAGAGTCCAATTCAAATGATTACTATGGCACCTCCTCATGTTTCTTCCTTATTTCACATGGCTATTCATGCAGCTAAACTTGTCACTAAACCAATTGAGCATTAGAAGTAGATTGAGTAAGACCATTAGCTTGTAGTAAGTGCATGTTTAAATGATTTTTTTACTGTAGATTAAAATTAATTTTTAAACTTAGTTTCATGTATGCTATGTTAATTTTGTAGTAATATTTTTATTTTAATTGGTTTAGTTGCAAATGAGCTATAAGTGTAGGACCCGGAGTCAGACCTAGGAACAATCCAAGGAATTTGATTAATCTCCATCTATAAGCAAGGCATCCCAGGGAGAGTCTTATTTGAGGAAGGCAAAGATATGGAGGCTATTTGATGATTAGGATGTCTTAGATGATGTAATTTTTGTATACGTATATGGAAATGTATGCATTTTTGTCATTGTATGTGTATATGGCATTCACCTAAAATTAGACACTATGTTGTTAGATGATGTAATTTTTAGTATGCCTATATGGCAATGTATGTATTATTGACATTGTATGCCTATATGGCATTCACCTGAAATTTTATTATGTTGTTATTTTGTATGCATTTATGTTTTTTTTTACTATTTTAAAACTACATAGATCCTAAATTACACCATATAATGGATTATAGTATTATATGAGGCATTAGTGGCAAGTTATATATTAAAACTAATTTATGAGAAATTAGGCTTTATTGACTTCTATTATCAATAATGAAGTGTAATGTTTGAACATTGATCCACATTTGAGAATGGAACTATTAGTAGGAAAATATTCTAATATATATGTCATATGTTCAAATATATTACTATTTAACATGTCCAACAATATATTTTGTGCATTATAACAAATTCCATTTCTATCCATGCAATCTTGTTAAATAGTTAGTTAGATCATAATGCAGTTAGCACAACTGGCTACCCAAAATAGATGGGAAGTTACAACTACAGTGTCTTTGAGTTATATCATGGATGCATCTATATGGAAAGGGGTTAATTGTTATAATAATTGTTATTATTTCAATTGTTTTGTGATAAGATTAATGTCATACTTGTTTATTGAGTTTGTATTTTAAGATTCTATAAGTTAATCTCTATGATATTATGTAATGAAGTATTTTGATCAATATAAGAAGAATTCCATTATTTTCTTAAATGTTCCCATGTTTATTATATGAATTACATAAAATCTAAATGTATTTAGTCACACTATGAAATATTCCATGTTCTATATTTGTCAATTTTGAGTTCTATTTTTATGTATTTATGTTCTTGCAACCAAGAATCTTTATGATACATCCTTAAATCATGATAAAACCTTGTGATTTATCTATATAAAACTTGATTAGGTCTATAAAATGTATTTTAATATGTTATTTTTTAATATCATAGTTGTTTATCCCCATAAGTAGCAATTTTTAGTGATCTATGAACCTCTACTAATAATGGTGCAGTGAGCGTGGAAATATTGTGTTGGTTGTCAAGTTAGAGAGATATATAAGTATGGTTAGATCTAAAAATTAATGATTTCATAGCAGGGGAAACAAGGATTATATGAAGTACTGTTAAATCAATTGTTTAAGATCACTTATATGCAGATGTCTATGAGATCTTTTGGTGTGAATTCCCATGTTTTCTAGTTACATGGGTGGTGAGATTGGAACATTTCTACTACTATCCAATAAGTGAACATGATAAATCATGGACTAAATAAAATATAAAAAGCTTACAAATCTTAGATTTACATTGGATGTGTGTGATTGATCACTGGATAGACACAACCATTGATAGTTATATAAGTGAATTCATAATATAAAGATGTATTGCATTTTAAGTTATAAAGGATTAGTTTGTGAGGGTAATCTAAGGTAAAATTTTACAATGACTTTATTTTCTCATTAAAATGTTGACTATAAAAAAGCCATGGTTCCCACTCCACCTAACATGGAGTAGTCGCATGAAATCATGGGGATGTGTCAGATAGAATGGTGAATGGAGAATAGATGATGAGGAAGGCTTGAACTTGGTCCCAAGATATCAAAGTTAATAGAAAAAGAGTTGAAAAAGACTCAAGATATAGAGAAAGAAATTTAAAAATAGATGAAGAATACCTTAGAGTTAGATTAAGTACTGTGACAACAAAGAAGGTGGAACTAAAACACAAATACCTAGTTGACTATGAACCTAAAAGGAGGTAGTAGTAGAGTATGAGCGAAGAGTAAGCAAGAAGAGTAGAAAGAGAAGAGAATTAAAAATTAAGAGATTGAGAATCCTAGTTTCAAAAGAGATGAAGAAAAAAATTAATGTAGAGTACAAGAAATGAGAAGAGAAAGAAAAGATTAGTGTGTTAGAATAGTTAGGAGAAGGTTCACAGCCTTAGACAAGGTTATTGATAAAGGAAGTAAAATTTTGCATAGTCATAGTGTCATTACAAGTTTAATTGATGAACAAATAGTTGAAGGAGGTTTAGAGCATTCACCTAAGGAGCACACATCCCCTGAGCCCTTTTCTTTTCAGATATCCATACTTTAGTTACTAGACTAAAAGATAAATATTGGCCTAATCTAGAATAGATAAAAGTTAATGATAAAACCATAAAGATATTGAAGAAATCTCATTGAGAGAGAAAATAGAAATTTTCAAGAGAACAACATCAGTACATCAAATCAACTCTGTTGATAGAAACCAACCCAATTATCCTAGAACAAGTCATAGTACTATTGGAATCAGACTACAATAGAAATTTTAAAGTTCTAACTTCATCATAATCACCCATCCCCACTTTGGGATAATGTCTCCAAGCATTTTTTCCTTTCACACAAGGATCACAGACATAATCAACATAGATTCTTGAAAAGAATCATGCATTATAATAGCAGATTCTTATGACTACACAAGCACCAAATTTGATAATTCAACTTGGATCTTTTATCATTTTGGTGCCCTATAATGGGTCTTCAGACCCTAAACAATATATTCTTACCAATTCAATGAAATGGAAAGTTAAAGGAGTTACAAATGAAAATATAAATAAGTATGAAATAATTGGTGCTCTAGCTAGAAGATCCTTAGAATTCATATATTACAAAGATACCAATGTAATGGCTTTAGATGAGATACAAAAATGGTTGATCATAGAGTTTAAGGTAAAGAAAATCACAAGATAAACTATACATGATCTAAAGGAGATACAACAAGGGCCTTGATAGACTATTGAAGACTATAATCATAGATTCTCAGATGTCATAAATGAAGTGTAATTTATTATGTTATAAAAAGACAAAACCACCTAGTTTCTCAAAGGTGTGTGACCTCACATCAGGTTTACTATAGCCCAAACATGGTTTATTGTTAAATCAGATGCTCATGCTACTATGATAAGATTAGAAAAGAATGATAATTATGGTGATGCAATGCTTGATTCATCTAAGTTAGAAGATATACTATAGAGCCTTCTCTAAAAGTTTGAATAGTATCAAGATAGGACTGACAAACAAAATTTAGACATTTGGTAGATAGAATGTAATGAGTCTAGACATCATATAAATGAGTGTCCAAGGCTTAAAACTCAATTCTATGAATTTTTCTAAATGGTAGGTCACTCTACTACAAGTTTTCATCTAATACAACATTACATTAAGAAGCCATAAAGTTTTCATTATACATTATTTAAATATGCAAACCATGAAGACAAGGATTGGTAGGCCTTATAGGAACTCAAGGAAGACATTAATAAAAAAAATATAGTTATAACATAGAAAGAAAATGCTATGACACAAGCTACATCTTGATTGTTGGTAACTCCCATCAATGCATCATAGACTATTATAGGTTTGGATCCTAAAATATAATCTTATCAGACACAAGGATCAGTTGCTAGACCAACCATTACATAGCAATGGCACATTATTTCACAGTCATTCTCACCTCAATATCCATCTCCCTATAACCTTCTGATTCCCTAGGCATAGTTGGATAGTTGGGCTCTAAACCCACAACAGACCCAATATGTTAAGTATGATAGCTAATAGCATTAGTAAGGTTGGAATGCACCCTAAAATATAACCAATTTTGGACCACAACGTCAAAGTGGTTGGGGTTTACAAGGTACCATAAGAGGAGGCAATTATCAAGGTGGATACAAAGGAGGTACATAAGGAGGATGAGGGAGACAACCTATTAAGTGATATCTATGTTGTAAATTAAACCATGTATAATGGAACTACCTATAGAATCCTTATTGGTAGTTGTACTACACCTACTATAAAATTTTAGACAAAAATGATATAAAAGACTACCTTCTGGTAGAGAGCCAACATAGAGATAAAGCTATGTGTAATGTCAGTGTGATCCAAGTTCAACTAAGAGAATATGCATTAGCATGGTCTACCACACATCAACAACACATATTATAAGAACTTTTCTCCATTAGAGATGCCTAAAAATAGTGGGATAAAGAAAGTGCATCTTGATAAGTACTTAGAGCCTAGTGTTGATCAAAGCCTAATGCAAGAATCTACATATTAGAGCCTAGTGTTGATCAAAGCCTAATGTGAGAATCTACATATATTCTGAAGAATATCTAATAGCAAGGAACACTAAAGGATATGATGTAGCCATAAACACTTAGGTGTATGTTTATATTGTGTTAATCCTTAAAAAAGAAGTTATTACTAAATTAATTGACTTGATGAAGCTATTTATCACCTTTTACAATGATGATATATCCCAAAACATAATGAATCTTTTATACAATCTAATAAAATATGTATATAAAGGTCAAAAACTTACTAATAATATGGTCTGGTGTGTGAAGACTAAAAAACCATAGGATATCAATGTGAGAATGAACATCGAAGTAGATGGATAAAAACTACCAAATGTTATATTTGATTTTGGGAACACAATCAACATGACTCCTAGATCCACATGGGAACCCATTAGATGACCTTTGTTGAGTTACAATAATGTGACACTTAGTATTACATATTATGGGAAGGTAGAACCCATAGGATTATTGGAAGACATGGAGATTAAAGTCACAAATCTCAAATTACAAGGTGACTTTGAAGTCATCAACATAAAGACTACCAAGACTCACTATCTTACTCTCATTAGGAAGAAGTGGGCCTATGATGGGTGGATGACTATAAATATAGTCATGAATCAACTTTAATCACACTAAAATGACAAAATAATCATTATTCCCTTGAATAAAGTATCTTTGAATCCATATATCATCCCCAAAGATCCATATTCTCCTTATGCAGTCATAAGAACTAGCTAGATGAAGGTGACAACATATGATAGACAATAGGATCTAAAAACTACAGACTATAATTTTATTTATAACCATACTATTCCATAAAAATAGTTCTTGGAATATTTAGAGTTACCTGGTACACCTATGTGAAATACTACCAAAAAACACCAATTAAAGAATTAGGAAGTCCATTCAATATCTGTGAGGTCACCAACATAGTTTAAGGTTGATTTCATATATAATCCATACTACACTAACAAGGATTACATAGAGTTGGAACCTAATGGTATGTAAACTTTTGATAACATACCTTTAATATGTGGAGATTAAAATACACATATCTTGAATTAGGCCAATGTTTATCATGAACTATGACCTCTATGTATGGTATACATAATTAAAAAAATAGGTACCTCAATACTGCACAATTGAAGATGTAGGTGAATTTTTTGTGTGATTTCAGCTACATGTCCCTAATATAAATCAAAGGGTCAATTATATAAATTATGTAACCAAATTATTTGCTATGAATTGGTGGTTAGTTTATAGATAAGGCCACATGACATAGGACCAAGCCTATAAATTATTGATCGCAAGGTTTTAGCTACCAAAAGACATGCGATAGGAGTGGCCAATTTTTTAGGAAGGAGAACCTCCTAAGTTACATATCTATAGGTGTATTGAGGTTTGAATGGGAGAATTTATTACTTCAAAATAATTCCCTCATAGTTTAATTTATACTCTCAGGGTCATTATTAAGGTATGGTACATTCACCAAGAGCACAAAAAGGAAATGAAACATTGGGCACAAATACAAAGAGATTTTATATAGATATTTATATTTTAGAGAGATCATCCCATAGTCCATTGAGATATAAAGCAAATTAAGACTTTCCAATTCCAAGAATGATTTGAATATTTTCCAAATCTGATGGATACTCCTCTAAAATAGAATCTGCACTGTGACTTAGAAATACATCAAATTTATATACCCTACTTCAAGAGTAGGAATAGGGAGTAGTCCAACCATGTCATTAGATCCAAAACCATTCAAAGAATCAATCTGACCAAGAAAGTAAAGATGATATATATCTTCAAGATCTATTTGTACCACAAAGTGATCTAGAACCATTACTAGAGGAAGTCATAGAACAAATAGAAGAAGATAGGTTGCAATAGATTCATTTTCTAAAATGAAAGGCTAAAAGACAACTCTAAGACACCATCCCTAAAGGAGAGTGTAATATTTATCAAAATCTTCACAAATAACATCTTAGTAACATTGTTAAAGATGAGGTACCTAAGTTGTCTCATATAGGTGATTACTAGGCATAGGATAACATCTCAAAAGTGTTACAACTTTTGAGATATTATTAGGACATCTTCCCCACAACATTTTTAGAAGTCAAAGGTGTGGATCCCTCTCTTAGATAAATGAACATTAAAATTAAATAATGTGTAAGGCTAATAAAAAAGAGGCCCTATAGGCTAAACCCCAACATGAAAATGAATGTTAGATAAGAATTGGATTAGATGCTCACAGTTGGAATAATTTTTCCCATTGAAAAAGTTGATCGGGTAATCCCTATGGTGGTTTAAACAAAGAAGATGAGGGAAATCAGTATTTATGATGATTATCACATCTTAAATGATGTTTGTGTCAATAATCCCTTCCTAATTCCATTTATCTATCAGGTACTAGAGCCTATTGTAGGTCACAAAGTCTATTCATTCAGAGATGGGTTCAGTGGCTAAACCTGTATACCTATCACAAAGAAGGACCAAATAAATACTACCTTCACAATAGAGTGGGGATAATTCACCTATAAGGTAATGTCATTTATCTTGAAAAATGCACAAATAGTGTTCTTTATAACTATCATTGATATATTTAGGGATTTTATTCATGACTTTTTCGAGGTCTATCTACATGATTGGGCAGTGTTCCCATTATTTAAAGAACACTTGTCTAAGTTGAGATTGATGTTATAAATTTGTAGAGATCTAAGCATACCTATGAATTTAAAAAAAAATGTTTATTTGTCACACCATTCAGTATTTTACTTGGTCATGTAGTTTGTAGTAGAGGCATATTAGTCGATCAAGCAAAGATCACAATGATAGTTAGTATGCCACCACCAGCTATTTTATCTAAAATTCAAGATTTTTTAGGGCATATAGGGTACTATCAAAAATTTATCAAAGTATATGCTATGATATCAATTCCATTAGATAAGTTTTATAGAAGGGAGTATAGTTTTTGTGGACTCCTGAATGCCAAATAACATTCAATGACCACAAGCATAGATTGGTCACTAAGCCAATTTTAATATTTCTTAACTAGAGTTAACCATTTCATTTCCATGTAGATGCTTCAATAATCACACTAGGATTAGTTCTCTAAAGTTGGGAGAGGGAGGATTGGACCATCCAATCCATTTCACAAGTAAAAATTTGTCTACTACTAAAAATAATTACACAACAACAGAGTCGAAAGCATTGGCCATCATATTTACACTACAAATTTTTAGACATTACCACTGAGTCACACCCTTATATCTCTTTATAGATCACTAGGATCTAAGATACCTAGTCAATAATCCCTTACTCAGAGAATTCATTTCTATATGATTGATGTTATTTTAGGAGTTTTAGTTTTGCATTAATGTAAATCCAAGGCATGAAAATTTAGGTTAGACCATCTAAGTAGGATGACCAATGGTGAAGAACCTAAATAAATTATAGATGAGTCCCCTAATAGCCATCTATTTTAGGTTACTATGATACTAGAACAATTACAAGATATCCCATAATTTATAGAATAGGGGACCTTTCCTTAATATTATACAGAGAGAAGAAATAGTTGATAATGAAAGTACTTCCTTATAGTATAATTGATGGCTCTCTCTATTATTAGGGGAAAGATGAGGTCATATGCATAACTATCTTAGAACATGAGAGACCACATATCCTTTAGGAGGCACATCAAGGGGTTATATGAGGCCACTTCATAGTGGATGCCACTATGAGAAAGGTGTTACAAAGTGGATTATGGTGGCCTTATTATTTCAAGATGCATAGTGGGTAACACAATAGTGTGACATCTATTAAAGAATGGGAAAATTAAATAAGAGGGATGAAATGATCTTACAAAAAATGATTGAATAATATCCATTTGAGTAATGGGGCATTAATTTTGTAGGCCCCATCAACCCACCAAGCAAACACATCAAATCTAGGTATATTATCACTACAACAAACTACTTTATAAAATGGGTTGAAGCTGCTACAACACCAAGCTATGGAGCCAGAGATACTATGAAATTTTTGTAAAAGAACATCATTAACCATTTAGGCTACCCAATTAAATTGGTAAGTTATTGAGTCACTCATTTTCTATAAAAAATACTTAAAACTTTGATAGATGAGTTTTTAATTTTGCATCACAAGAGCACAACATATCATCCACAAGCAAATGTTCAGGCAAAAGCTACAAACAAGGTAATATGCAAGGTGTTAACCAAAATTTGTGATGTCTAAAAAGATTATTGGGAAGATAGACTTCCTATAGTGTATGGGATTATCACACACATTAAAAATGTGCAAAGGGCCTCACACTATTCCAATTGGTGTATGGACTAGAAGCTATGATGCCCATTGAATATGGTATGCCTAGTCTATGAAGTGCTCAGATTATGCATATGGGAGATGAATAATCCCTCACACACAAGTTGTTAGACCTCAATCATATGGATGAAGATAAACATAGAACCATATGGACACAAGAAATTTGAAATTATAGACAAAAGGCTTGGCATGATAGAAATTATGAATGAAAGAATTCAAGTTAAACTAGCCAGCTCTCTTGTATGATAACAGATTCAAGACTTTTCTAGGAACATTAAACATTAGGTGGAATAGTCCTTACATCATCCATGAGATATCATAACTATGTTTAATAGTTATGCATGATTTACAAGTTAACATCTTGCCAAGCTGAGTTAATGGCTACAAATATAAAGTCTATAGGCAGTGAAAATTAGACATTAGTAATAACAGGTGCTAAATCATACTAGGTTAGCTTATGATTTCCCTTTCGACTATTATGTGTTTTGAGTGATTTTATTTTTTGAGTAGATTATAGGTGTGTCAATAAATATCATAAATAAGGATTCCTAGAGTAGTTTGTCAAGCTCAATGGCAAGATGGCATTCATAGATCAACAAATAAATGGTAGGAAGTAACAATTATGTTTAGGAAATGATAGGTGTAATTAGATCAGAGTATGATACATGTTAATAATGGCTAGCTATGACCCTTAATGGCAAGGTAGGTGATCAATGGTTAAGGTCTTGTTAAGGAGATTGCAACTTAATATTTAATCAAGAATATCAGCAAATGGCATCAAAATGGTTAGAGGCCACTTCACATAACAACTATCAAAGTGGATCCTAGCTAAGTAAATTGATGACAATTCCACTCAACGAGATCATGCCTATTTAAAGCATTGAGTAGAGCTCTAATGTCACCAAGGCATATTTAAAGTGATGTGATCTATAGATCCTATACCAAAAGTTATAAAATCGAGATGACTTGTTCATTGCCATCATAATTATGCTAAGTTTTCAATTGAGATTAATCTTTCTATGACAACTTGTGTATTAGATAGAGAGCTAAGACCCAAACTAAATTTTCCAATAAATCCATCATAATAACATATATAATGGCAGCCATTGTTGTATCTCAATTGATAATGCCACTAAATGATTCAAAGAAAGAAGATATGGGCATCAGTTTAGCACTACATCAATCTTAGTTTTTAGACCTTGAAGCACTCAACTTCATTTGAGTGGTTGAATAGTGACTATTTATCCCTCAAGAAGTCCAAGGTACATAACCCATGGCATTAACATAGTTGATTCCTTTTCATAACACTAATGTGGAGTGACTGATTCGATTTCCCATATTTAGTGATTTGGGTGAAATCATGTAGACTTTACTCAACCACTATAATAATGGGAAGATTTATCTCTCTAAAGAGGTTACAATGTACATCAATATGACTATGATGGCACATGCAACTGGCCTACCAGCAAGAGGGAAATCCATGAAAGCATACAATTCAAAGGCATCTCCTATTTTGTAAGAAGTGCATGATGCTTATGTAAGGAACTCCAGAGGTATTGAGATTTTAGAAATTATAGATGAACTATTATGCATATTATCTGAATACATCACCGGATGATACTGGTAGACCACCGAAAATTCAAAATAAATAACTAAAGGGGTAATTGATATTTCCCACCACATGGTCTACCTTCATGAAGAGTTCAATTGGCTAGAGTTTTTAATGTTTTAACTAGCCACAAATATTGACAAAAAATTGCAGGTTGTGAACCTCACTTTTTAGTACCATTTCTTGGTCTTGCTCTTGGTATTTACATAATGGAAGTCTCCTAAAGCTAAGGTACACCTAGATGTAGATTAGTAACCCACTGTTTAATAAGGTATGGACAAGGGAATGTGTTTATGTCACTCATCAAGTGAAAATCAAAGTATGGTGAGAAGAATTGATCAAACTCATTACAACAAACCCATGCATTCTGACTGATGTGATGTAGTACTTGGGGTAGCATGATATTATCACAAATCTACCTAGGTGCATTTCCATTAGCATATATGAACTTCCCAAAGTCCCAAGTGTACCACTTATTTTCTTCATTGACACATAGATTACACAAAAATATATCACCAAGTAGAAGGCTATGTCTACCACATGAGATACACCTACCCAATCGATTCTTCTATAACCTACAAATTTTGGATCTTCAACTATACTTCTCTTTGCTTATATGACACAATCCAAAGATATTGGAAAGAATAAATTACCTAGAAGCTAGTGATCCCTATCTCTTCCTCAATGCAAAACTCATAACTAGGAAACATGGTTAGATAATATGAGTGTTTGATGCATTACATCTAACTATGATCTTATATAATTGGGCATGAATGAGCAACAAGTATATCAGATCATGCTTGATGATATGTATGGATAATTATATGAATAAGAACAAGAGTACTTATTTTAGAAATCTATGCACACCATGTAGGTGCAGAATAAGGTTCCATTAAACTTGTGGGTGGACTTTTCCACTTGAACAACTTCCGTCATCATGGACACAGTCACAAAATAAAAAAATATGTGCTAGATTTGAGAGGCCATAGATACAATCTCATTTCCTCCATCTCTTGTATAACGTAATAATTTTGATCCTCTGGTTGATATTCCTTTGAAAACCCTTACTCAAAGGAAGTACACACTATGATCTCCATGACAACCTCATGACATAAGTGAGATGTTTCTTGGACTACAAATTCTTATGTAGGATCTTGACCTAATTCAACCACAGTCCATAGTGTAGCACCAACTAGTAGCATCTTCTCCAAAACTAAAGAGGCATCTCATTAAGAATTCATAGGTTCTTAAATCATAGGTTTAGCCATAAACACTTAGTTCTTCCTCATACCCTTTTAAGGATCCTATTATTGATCCTAAGGAAGTTGTAGATGCCCAACCCACTATTGAGGAATAATAGATAGCCTGTGAAGAAGCATAGTGAGCTATAGAATTTAGAGTGTACCAAGAAGAAAATCATAAAGCCAAAGTGGAGGCAAATAAAAAGGAAGTAGAAGAACAACATGTAATCTAGGAGTAATAGGTAAAACCTCAAGTTTTAGAATTCAAACCTCACAATGAAGCAAAAAAATCCTAGGAAGAACAATATAAGTAGGAGAAAATACAAAAACAAAGGATATGCAAATCTAATGTTGTAATGGTTGTCCTGGATAGGGATGCATATGAAAAAGGAAATGTAGTAGAAATCTAAAGTGAAGGTAAAAATAGAGTTGGAAAAGACTAAGGTGGAGGTTTATGCTCAACACTGAAGAGACACTGAGGATACTATGAAGAAACATCAAGAGGAGGAAGTGAAGAAGGCCAAGGAGGTTTCTGAATATCCATAGCTAGAGGAGAAACTGCAATCAAAAATAGAAGTAGAAATGTAATAAAACCCACTAAATCTCACATAAAAATAAATAGATATAAATAAACCCCCCAAGACTAAATAAGACTTACCTGATCATGGACCAGGGGTACCACCCCCCACTCAAAGTCTTTAGTTATGGGACCTTTTACTAACATCCTCCTGTTACATATCATTTTCTTTTCTAATTAAACCCTTATAGTAGGCACTTCCAATGGTGTCCATATCTTCTCTATATCTTCACATGCCCATAGCAAAAGCATCATTATTTCTCAATTACCATTAGCCACATAGTTGGAAGGCATAGTTACCTTTCAAGAGAGCATTTCACATAAAGCCACATCACTGGAGAATAGTTTTACCCAGTTGAAATTAGAGAAAGCAAGTCTAAGAGTTAACCTATGCCAAGCTTGTCAACTCATTGAAGATGCCTACCCCATCCTAGTTCAACAAGTCTCAGATGTGGAAATTTTATCTTCTACATATAAACTCCCATTTCTCTTTACACATTTGACCCAAGTTTGGCAACACATTCAGTAGCTATAGAGTCTGTGTACCCAATGTCTCAGAATCAAATTTGATACCAAACTCCTTTTTGAGTTACTAGATGTATATTAGAATTCTATCCATGCTACATCTTTGGAGTCCACACAGGTAGCCCTATGCTTACTAGATTAGAAGGAAGATCTTGATAGTATTTGGGGTAACACACAACTAGTATTTGTAGAAGCTGTTAGGGCCAAAGCAACCATCCTCAACTTGACCACTTCTATGGATGACCTAGATATCATACTTTATGCCTATTTTTCTACTAATGATACCATGATGGAGAATCTACAATAGTGGTAAATACACACCCAATATAATACTTTTGCTAGTATTCAAGTGTAGAGGTATAATGACAAGTTCATAGACCTATATAAAGTTATTTTTTAGTGGAATTTTATTGCCTAAACTACTTTGCCCATAACTATGGATGAAGACCTCCAAAATTTACTTCTTTCCCAAGGCCACTTATGATCATTACTTCATCTCATCCAAGATATTCTATTAGATTGGAAAGCCTATAAAGTTGATTTATCAGCTTTTGATCCTATGATTATGCCTATTCTCAATACCCATTAATTAATTCCACCAACCAAATTGTAGAGCCAACTACAACAACACAAGGTTCCCCCACTACCTCTTTCTTTGGTGCCTAGACAGTTGGACCTGACTCCTTTCGTTTCCTAAAAAATGTGTAGGTATCATAATTTTGACATTTTACTACTAAATCTTTATTACTATATGGCTAAATAGTGATTTGCATAACACTACTTAGTTTAAAACCCATAAGGGTGTCTTACACATAGGGTGAAAATCGATAAGTGATGCCCTAAGAGATCTATGACTCATGTGAGTCCTCCTATCTTTTGACACTATTTTGCATTGCTATGATTTTTTCTTAGGATGAGACAATAGTTTAAGTCCAAGAAAGTGTTAGTAGGAAAATATTCTAATATATATGTCATATATTCAAATATATTACCATTTAGTGTGTCTAGCCATATCTTTCATTCATAATAAAAACTTTCATTTCTAGTCATGAAATATTTTTAAATAGTTAGTCAAATTGGAATACAGTTGGCTTCTTTTGAGTTAGTAACAAATAGAGGAAGTCATAAGTAACCTGTCACAGCTAGCTACCTAGAATAGATAGGAAGTTATAAATACAACATCTTTGAGATATATCATGGATGCATATGTATAGAAAGGGGTTTATTATTAGTCTAATAATTTTTATTGTAATTTCTCTATGATGAGATTAATGTAGTGCTTGTTCATTGAGTTTTTATTATAAGATTCTACAAGTTACTATTTGTGATATTATGAAATGAAGTATTTTGATCAATATAAAAAGAAGTCCTCCATTACTTTCTTAAATGTTCTCATGTTTCTTATATGAATTACATAAAATCTGAATGTACTTAGTCACACTATGAAATATTCCATGTTGTTTATTTATCAATTATGGGTTCTATTTTTGTGTATTTATGTTCTTGCAACCAAGAATCTTTATGATACAACCTTAAAACATGATAAAACCATATGATTTATCTATATAAACTTTGAATATGTCTAAAAACAGTCTTTAATATGTTATTTGTAGATATCAAAATTGCCTATCCTCATAATTACTAAGTTTTGGTGATCTAGGAACCTCTACTAATAGGAACATTATTTATACTTTGAATTTATGTTAGAGGATGCCAAGATGTTTGTGGCACCAACATAACACTATGTTTAGAATCCATGATAATATTAATTTATCTAATTTTAAATTAATTATACCCATTTATTCAAGCTATGTAAGTATCTAGTATTTTATTCCAAAACTTTTCATTGCAGTGACTTCTAAATTGACAACCACTTTCTACTATTGGAGTACTTATTTGGGTCATTTTACATGTTATCATTTTAGTATTGGAGTATAATTATATTTGGTCTTTTATATTATATATAAATATTGAAAATTTATTTAATATATCATATTCCTCTCTATGGATCTTAACCTTAACTTGCATTCTTAAGGATCTATCCCCACTCTAGAATGTTTTCTTGCTCCATATACAACTTCAACCTTCCTGATCTATCACTCTTTTATAAGGAACTAAAAATTATCCCAAATTTGTATTATGATGTGTCATGATGCATATAAAGTATTGAAGGTGATTTAACTATTTTAAGCCTCTAAATGAGAGATAAATAATATGAAGGTAGTCAATAGGTCGAGATAGACATAAGAACAAAAAAGGTTTAGGAGATAGTTTCCATTATTCCTTTTAATTTGAAGTTAAATAAGAGTTTAAAAGTGATTTCTTGGATTAATTAAATTTTATTGAAGACCCTCAGATATTTAATTGTATTCATTACCTTTTAATTTTCCATTATGTCTAATAGTACTATTTTTTAGGATTAAGTTGCATTATGGCTAATAGAACTATTTTGTAGGATTAAGAACAAAGAGTAATAAAAAGCAAAATTTGACAAAAGATATGGTTGATGAAAAGGAAGGAAGTTAGAAATGTATATTATAAAGTAAAGGAGAGACCATTTGAGGATAAATCATATGTAATTAAGGTTGGTCATAGATTGGATAAGAGTGTTTGGTTGTTATACTATATTTGGATATAAAAGGACATAGTTGGATGTGTTTCTTGTAAGAGAAAGTAAGAAAAAACTTGGATAAAAAGGTAAATGAACTTGTAATTAGAGATATTGTAAGTTAGGAATGATCACATTGGTATTGAAATTAATAATCAAATAATATAATTTATTTGACAAGGCAAATTAAATTGTATACAATTAAGAACACAATATAAGTAAGTTTCTTCATTCAAATAAGTAGTCAGACCTAAAAGAGAATATGTAAAATTATAGTTACATCTAGACCTAATTTAAATCCTTGAAGAGGCCTAAATATTTTAATATTATCCACAAATAGAGTAATCAATTAGAAATTTAAAAAACATATAGTGTGTAATTATGAGTAAATGGGTTATTTGTGAGTGGATTTAGGAAATTTACATCACATTCCATATTCAACATGCAAAATAAGAAAAGAAAACATATTTGTGTATAAATGCAAGTCATATATGATTTTAAAACTATAATAGTTGTGTATATTCATAAATTACACATTTTTATATGACCATTACATTCAAATCCACCTAAAATCACATTTTCACTAGTGTTCAATAGTATAAAAACACTAATAAGATGAGTTGTCAAAATTGAAGCTACAGTTGGAAAACTCCATATCTGTTACTTATTAGATAAAAAATAGAATTAAAAACACATATAAAGGGGTGTAAAATGTATAATAACAAGTTTTTGTCCTCCTAATTTTCTCAATAAACAAACCCACCACCCATTATGGGCTCAAGAATGCCCTTCCCAACATAAGAAAAATGCAAATTATTAGCCTAACTTTAGACATGCATAAAATGGAAACCATAAGTCATATGGATTAAAATTAATATCCATATTTTTCATGTTAAATAATTATAATTACACCTTAGATCAATATAGTAAAAAAAATTGAGAGTAATTCGTGGCACAATTTGTAGTAACGGGTCCTAAAATGTAACTTTTTGGTAGTGAAGAGACAACTTCGTGAGCTCCAACTGGAATTTATACTTATGGGACCCCAAGTGAAAATACATTACTCTTAGTATATATAGATAGTAAAATTACATATACTCCAATAAATATGACATCTAAGTCCACCCAAAAGTGTATTTTCACTACTATTCTAGAGCACAAAAATACTAACAACAAATGTTGTTAAAGTTGAAGTTGTAATTGGATAACTCTATTTCCAATGCTTCTTAGTTAAAAAATAGAATTTACAACATATTTTAAGGGTTTTATAATGTCCAATAATATGTTATTGGCCCCCAATAATTCCCAATTGACAAACTCACCACCTATTTTGGGCTCAAGAATGCCCTTCCCAACACAATAAAAATGTAGATCTTTGGCCAAACTTTAGACATGCATAAAATAAAAATTTTAAGTCATATGGATGAATAATAAGATAATTAATATACATGTTAAATACATATAATTTCACACTATATAAATTAATTATTAACTTTGAGATAAATCTATGACACAAGTTTTTGTAATGGGTCTTAAAATGCAATTTTTTGATAGTGAAGAGACAACTTCTTAAGCTCTAATTGGCATTTCTACCTTTAGACCCCCAAGTGAAAATTAATTGATATAAGAATATATAAATATTAAAATTAAATTTTATCCAATGAAAATTATGTCCAATTCCACCCGAAATCACACTTTTACTATTGTTCAAGAGCATAGAAACACTGACAATAATTATTGTCAAAGTTGAAGCTACAGTTGGATAACTCCATTTTTTATGCTTATTAGCTAAAAATTGGAACTAAAAACACATATATATGGGTATATAATATCCAATACCGAGTTTTAATCCTACCATCATGCCCAATCAACAAACTCACCACCCATTTTAGCTCAAGAACACCCTTCCCATCATAAGAAAAATACATATTTTTAGCCTAACTTCAAACAAGTTTAAAAGACAAACTATAATTCATATGGATGAACCATAATATCCCTCTTTTTAATTTTAAATCTTGATAATTTCACCCTAGATAAATTTAGTATAAACTTCAATAATAATCTATGGTACAAGTTGTAATAACGAGTCCTAAAATATAACGTCTTAGTAGTGAAGAGACAACTCCTTGAGCTCCAACTAGCATTTCTATCTCTAAAATACCCATGTTTAAATCCATTTATCTAATTTTTTTCTAATTACCATGATGTAAAATTCTGCCTATAAGCATATTTTTAATACTATTCAAGAGTGCAGAAACACTGACAATAAATATTGTTAAAGTTGAAGCTACAGTTGGAGAACTCCATTTTTGGTGATTCTAGGATTAAAACTAGCACTATAAACACATATATAGGGGTTTATAACATCCATGACCAATTTTTTTGCCTCCCATAATTCCCATTCAACAAACCCACCACCCATTTTGGGCTTAAGAATTACCTTCTCTACATAAAAAAAATGCATAAGTTTATCCTAACTTTAGACATGCATAAAAAATAAATAGTAAGTCATAGGGATAAATCATAAGATATATAATGTTCATGTGAAATCCCTATAATTTAACCATATATCAAGTCAGTATAAACATCGAGAGAAATCCATGGCATAAGCTGTAGTAACAGGTTTCAAAATGTAACTTTTTGGCAATGAAGAGATGTCTTGAGATCACATTGCCATTTCTACCTCCAGGATCCCCAAGTGACAATAAATCACTCTAATAATGTATATATAGTAAAATTACATGTTATCCAATTACCATGACATCCATGTCCATCCAAATGTGCAATTTTACTATTTTTTAGGAGTGTGAAAACATTGACAACAAATTTTATCAAAATTAAAGTTGTATTTAGAGAACTCCATTTTTCATGCTTCTTAGTTTAAAAATGGAACTAACAACATGTTTTTATGGGTGTATAACATATAGTACCACATTATTTTCCTCCCATCATTCCAAGTCAACAAACCCACCACACATTTTAGGCTCAAGAATGCCCTTCCCAACATAAGAAAAATGCAGATCTTTAGCCTAACTTTAAATAGGTATAAAATAGAAACTATAAGTCATTTGATAAACCATAAGATACTATGAATTTTTAATCCATATAATTTCACCTCAGATCAATTTGGTATAAAATTTGAGATAAATCCATGTCATAAATTTTATTAATGGGCCCTATTGACAAATTTTGCCACCATTGGTCAAATTTACTTATGTTTAGGTTTTAAAGAAGACTCCATTCATGGATTAAAGACTCAATAGGTTAAAAAAAACATATAAAATCCTTAAAAAATCCAAAACCATACTCATTAATATCTCATAGATTCAATTTTTGGCATAACTTTCTTCTATTCCTCTAACAAGCTAGTTACAAGCAAGAAAAAGGCAATTTTTAAATGTTCATTTCATAAAGGATGAAGAAGAGTTGTTTATAATGGAATAAGAGGTAGATAGAGTTAACTATTACCTCAATATTACATGATTTTTTTTATGTTATAAGGGATTAAATCTATAAATAATCATTAAGAAGAAAAGGTGCTCTAAAACCCTTCTTAAACCCTAATAGCTCGATTATTTTAGGAGATGTGATTACATTTTTTAGTTCTTTATTTCAAATTAAAATTGGTGTGAGATATTATGAGGCATAAATAACCTTCCTATACCTTCCTTAATCAAAAATTCAATAAAAATAATAGATAAATGTAAAGGTACATGTTGCAAGGTTTTAATCATGTAAGAGAGACAATCAAAAAAGGTATTTTTTGAGAGGTTTAAGAGATTGTTTGAACATATAAAATGGTTTGAATTATTATAGGGGATATTAAATGTCTTAATTAAAAAATAATTATGTTTTTAAGCCTCATAAAAATAAATAAAATGGAAAAAATTAGACCTATAGACATTCAAAAATGAGAAAGTGCAAGATAGAAAACACTAAAAAGTGTATAATTTGAGTTTTACTATATGAAATATCTTGAAATTTTACATGGATATCTATTTTGATGTCCTTGAATGTTTCTAAGTTGTTTTATGTTTATATTTTACTTGATAATATATAAAATGCTAAAACATAGGTCTATTTATGAAGGAAATCAAGGTTTTTCATTATTTTGCTGACAAATGGAGTTTGAAATGAGTGTTTAAAATAATTTCATGATTATATGATAAAAACAAATTTAAAATATGTTAAAATCAAATAAAAACATCTACAAGTCACCCTTTAGGTAACAAGCAAGAACTTTTTTGTGACTTTTTATTTCAAATTTTAGTGAAAAGTTTTAAATATTTTAAAACATTTCTAGGTCTACCCCATTGAGACCTATCTAATGAGAATATGAGAAGTTTTTGGTAAGGCATGTAACTCATTTTACACCGCAAATCAAAATCAAGGTTTCTTGAGGCTTGGAGAGCACAAAATGACATTTTTTGAAGTTATATATGGAATTTGGAGCTAAACATTTGATTAAATATATGTGACACTATGGTAATGATGTTTAAATCCTATTTACACTCATCATCTATTCAAATAATAAAAATTCATCAAGTTAGAGGTTTTCATGGTGCATATAAGAAGCTTTTCAAGTTGGAGAAGATATGTATATCCAAGAAGGACTAGTATGGAGAGATGTGATTATCCACTAGCTAATGCACTTTCAACAAGGATATTTCATGTATTTTTTAACAACATTAACATCATATCTCTCTATCCTTATATGCCACCTTTGAGGAAGAAAATAATTCACAAGCTTAATTGATATATTGTGCATTCAATAGCCTTGCCTATTCAAACATGTGCTCATAGCTATCTAGAGATCAATAAAGGGTTAAGTGTTTGTTTTCAAAATGAACTCAAGGTTAATAATTATTATCCATGCATGCAATAATACCTTATCTCTCCTTATACGCCCCTTTTGAGCTAAATTTAGAAAAATTCAAGCAAATAAGAATAAATATTCAAGGAGCCCTAAAAATATGGAGATCAAAACATTCAAGAATAGTGGAGTTGAGTTGAATTATTGGTTAAGCTTTGAGATCATATTTTCATGGAAGAGACTCCTTAAAAAATCAAGATCCAATCTCTCTCTCTTACTACTCCCCCTTGGATATAATTTTAGAAAGTCAATAGAAATAAATCTACATGCAAGATGCAAGAAAGATAGCTAAAGTCAAACTCCAAGATGCAAGTAAGGTAACTAAAGTCAAACTTTAAGATTCACGTAAGATCAAAATGAGTTTAATGTAAGATCAAGAGGATTTAACTAAATTGATCAAGATCTCTTCAAAAATTCATGTGTGATAACCTTTGAATTTTTAAATATTAAAACAAGGTTCTCTCTCTCTCTCCTACACACCATACTCCAAGAAAACAATGTCTAATCTCTATTATACTACATACCAATTTGTAAATTTGGTGGTGGATTTAAAGTTTGAGTTAGAGTTGAGTTTAAGGAGTGAACTATGACTAATTTTGAGATGTTTGTATCCTCTCTCCTTATTTTTTTATATAGTTTTTCATTTTTGAGAAGTTTATTATCAAACTATAATTTTAGATTACAAAAAATCTACCAAAAATTCTACTACATCACCTTTGAAGAAATAAAGAGATGATTTTTCCTCTATTTTCAGGTTGTTCATGAAGTGTGTGTCTTGTGTTCATTGATGTAACTTGGTGAATGATTATTTTTCCTATGTTTAAGTCTGAAATTTTCACCTTTGTGCAAAAAATGATAACTCTTTCAGGTCATATAAAGTGTTTAAGTTTGATTTCTACCTAATCTAGAAATGAAATCAACCATTGTTAATTCCTTCCAAGCTAGTGTGAGTATTTGTCAAGACTTTTGTATGAAATACTAATGTAAAGGCTATTGTATGAATATGAAATGAATGTGTGCAAGTTATTTAGCTTTAAAAGTATGTCAAGTATAGTCATAATTGACCTTGAAATTGGTACATCACCCTATATTTTCAGTTTTATATTCAATTTCAGCTTTATTATTGCTCCTTTTACCATTTTCCTAGTCAAGAAATCACCAAATTAGAGAGTTTAAAAAGAAGTGGGTGAGTGTAAAAAAGGTAACCAACCCTTCATCTAGAGATTATATCCAACATAATTTCACCCACACCTTGGATATTTTCCATCATATCAACAAGAGTGAGAAAAATCACACATTATTAGCAAGGTGCTTTTTTGAGTGATAATAGTTTTTGGCATGTCCGATGGGACTAATATTAAAAGTAATTCATCTATTGAATATTTTTTGGTGTTTTTATTTAGAGTATAAGATTTTAGATTTATTTATATAATCATAAATGGAGAATAAAATTAAATCTTAGCTAGTATAGGTAGCCCAAGTGTCTAAAATTAGAAAATTGGTATGTACCCTAATCATTCTTTTGGTTAAGATGTGTATTTTATGCCTTTGTATTCTCCATATCAGGTTGATGGTATTCATGGCTTCACCTTAAGTGGATCTCAAGAATAAACATATCAAACTTTACAAGGTTACATGTAGCCTTATTTGTCTCCTCCCAATCTAACTCATCTTCTTTGGTAGCCTACTTATCCTTCTAACCACCCTTGGCAAAGCTATGTTGCCCCTAGTCCATATAGTTACACTTTTGCTTCATCACTATTAGAATTAAAAACACCCATGATAAATAGTGAAATGGTCATGGGAGATATTGATATATAAGTATATCTTAATCAATTTGTCCCTATCTACCTAATTCAAAAAATAAGGGACATGTTACCACTTTCAAGGAGTAAGTGGGTAGCTTTTGAGAAAGAAAACCAATATGCCATAATAAATGAAATGATATATAAAAGATACTTTATTTAACTCATGGATAATAGGTTGGTAATATTATAAAGGATGAAAATACAAAATCTTTAATCTTTTATACCTCTTTATACTCCACATCAACCTTATTTTGCTCCAAACCCAGTCCAAGTTATGATATGTCATCAAGAGAGGTTTATGTCTATGAAATCTTCACTCACTCCTACCCAAGATACTAAGACCATTCCATCTTGTAAAACTTCTTTTACCAATACCCATGATTTTATCATGCCTACTCTTGAGAAAGAGCCTTTTCCCATGCATATCCAAAATCAAGAAAAGGAGAAGTGTATAGAGATCAAGTCAAGAGATCTTTTAAGTCCTTCAACCCCTCCATCTATCCTTCAAGTTGCATCCATACATAAATTTAAAGACACCTAAATTTTTTAAAAAGTATTTGAATATTGGAAAGATAATAGTACAACTTCAATTCAATTCTCTTCTCCATTCCTTCAAGAACATCGTAATCAGCCTAGTAGTCCTAAATTCCCAAGTTGGTTGGATGCTCTAAGTGGTTTTAAGTAAGAAAATGAAATATCTTCCCCCCACCCTCTCATTTTATGAAGGATAATCAATTTCATTGAGTGAAGAAGATGAGAATTCATGTGTGAAGGAGAGCTTATCAAGGCTAGGTGATGAAGTGATGGTTCTTGAAAATGAAAATCAACCAGCTAGAAGTGACCCTCAAGAAGGCTATGAAGAGAGTGTTTCTAGTGTATATGATGAAGAAATATTTATTGGCAGTGATATTTGTCAAGAAGGATGGAAAACAATCTTCAAGGATGATGGGAAATATTGTATTATTAAATGAGTGTAAGATGATATGATAACAACCTCTTGTCAAAGTGTTTCCATTAAAAAGAGTGAAGAAGAATATATTGATTAGGCATGGAAACTAATTCTTTAACATTATCAAATAATGATCTTAAATAATTTGATAAATAACATTATAAAAAAATGGATTTTTAACTATTTATAATTGAATATATTTTTCCTTAAAAATAATAAAAATTGAATAAAATCAATAGAGAAAAATAATACAAGTTTTTTTATGGGGTTCAACAATTATCTACACCCCCAGGTCTGCTCTAGTGTGACCGATCCATTAAATATCTTGATGCAAAACTTACAATATTAAAGTAAATCAAAATTAATCCTAAAAATCCTATGCATGAACATCCTCTACTTAGCAAATATTACACAAATATATGTACTTTGGCTCTTCCATATTTAATTCCTATATGAAGACAAACACATTTCATAAGCTCCAATCTATCTAATATGCATTATAAATGACACCTCTTGCCCTTATATATCCTTCCCAAACCCATGAAATATGTGGGTAAGATTTATAAAAATTCTTAAAATAAAAGGTAAGGGATAAAACCCCTTCCCATGCCTTTATTTTTGGGATGAAACTTATCCCATATTCCAATGCATTTCATATCTTCTTTTTTAAATATACTTTTTCCATGTTTAAAGCCACATATTCCAAGTTTCCACATACCACATGGAGGTGGTTGGAAAATGGGTGGTTTAAAAATGTAATTCAATAAGTTTTTAAATTTAAATGGCCCCATTTACATTTTTCAAACTTTTTAATGCTTTTTGACCATATTCGACCCATTGACCCATCATGTTGATTTTTTACTAACTTTGACTGACCATATCTTGTGCTTACGAACTCCATTTTTCAAACCAAAAAATGTACCATAAATCTCTCAATAAGATCTACATTATGTTAATGGTTTGAATAAAAATTTATACATTTTATTTCTTACCCTTTTTACCTCAAACTTCATGCCTAGAGACTAAATAACATAGGTAATTAGAAAGATATTGGATCAATATTATTTTAGTGGGGTTCCTCCTGGATCACTCCTCCCCACTGAGGAGATTTTGGACCTCCAAAAGTCATTTTTTCCTAAAATGAGGTGAGGGTATTTATCCCTCACCTTTTCAATTTCCATCCACTTAGCCTTCCCTAGATGTGTTCCTTTTAAACCCACACGAAGATATTCAACATCACCTCTTCATGAAGTCCTCACTTTCCTATCAAGAATTCTATCTTCCTAAAATTCATTCAAATACTCTATAGAAAAATATTTAATAGAAGGTACATAAACATTTTTATCATAATCCATAATCATAGGAGGCTCATACAACTTCAGATTTTCAACATTCACAATAGAATAAATTTTCATGTATGGTGGTAAATCTAACCAAAAAGAATTATTACCAATATTTTTCAAAATTTTAAATGGACCATATCAAATTGGTTTAATATTTTTACCTTCACCTATAAGCCTCTCCTTACTAATATGAAGCCATACTTGATCACCAACTTGAAAATGATGATCAATTAAATGTTTATCATGCCTAGCCTTGTATTTTGCTTGACTTTTCTCCAATTGTTCCCTAATAGTCTATTGAGCCAATTGTATCTTTTGAATGAAATTTTTGGCCTTTGCAGTATCAACTCATTCATCTATAACTGATTCCTTCTCAAATGTGAATTCCAATGGTGACTTAGGCAGATAACCAAAACAAGTCTCAAAAGGAGAATTTTGTGTGGAAGAATGCAGTGCTAAATTATATGCATGTTTCACATAACATAGATGTTCATCCCATAATTTATGATGTTTTCTACAATAACCTTAGAATAGATGTACCACTATACAATTGACTACCTATGTCTGTCTATTAGTTTGTGGATGAAATGCAATACTTTTCTTCAGCTTAGTGTCCATCAAGTCCCACAAAGTTGACCAAAACTCTCCAAGGAATCAAGAATCCCAATCATAAATAATAGATGTGTGTAATCTAAAGTGAACCCAAACATGCTAAAAAACAAGTGTGCTTCCCCTTCACCAGTAATATGTTTAGTACAAGGAACTAATGCACACATTTTACTAAATTTATCCACAATGACATAGATATAATCATGTTTCCTTCATGTCATAGGTAAACCTCCTATAAAATCCATGGAAATACTTTCCCAAGGTCTATTAGGAATAGGGAGAGGTGTATATAACCCTAATTTATTGTTATTGGGATTAATTTTAGCACAAATAATATAAATCCTTATATATTTTACAACAAATTATTGCATATGAGGCTAATAATAATACCTTTATAATTGTGCCATTGTCTTACCAACACTGAAGTGACCTAAAACAAGAGAAGTGTGAGATTCTCTAACCATATGAACTTGTTTATCTTGTCGAATATAGAGTTTTCTAAGATTATATAAGAGTCCATCATGCACATGATATTCAACTTCTTACACCTATTTACCACTCATCAAATCTTCATACACTTCCTTAAATTCAACATCATTAATATATGCTTCTTTATAGCATTCATGCATTAAAGAGATATTCTATAAAAGAATTGATGTAACAATAGGAGGTTTAGAAATAATGTTATCAACCTTATTTTATGTACCTTTCTTATACCTTATCACAAGGTAAAACTACTATAAGAATCCCTTCCACCAAAAATGTCTTGATTATTGTAGCTTGGTTTGTGATTGAAGATATTGTAGTGGTTGATTATTAGTGTGAATCACTATCTCTTTGCCCATCAAATAGTGTTTCCATTTCTTCACACTCTACACCAAAGCATACAATTATTTATCATAAGTAGGATAGTTTCTTACCATACTTGTGAAATTTTTTGAATGGTAACAAACTAGTTTCCTTTTCTGTATCAAAACTACCCCCATAGTGTAATTGCTTGCATCTGTCTCAATTTCAAATGGTTATTACAGATCTAGAAGTGTTAAGATAGGAGTGGTATTTATTTTTTCTTTTAGTGTATCAAAATCTCTTTGATATTTGCCTCCCCATTGAAATATTTACTTAATGCTAGTCAAAGAATGTAAAGGAGATGTAATAAATGAGAAGTTAGCAATAAATTTTCTCTAGTATTGAACTATACCAAGAAAGCTTCTGAGCTTTGTTACATTATTGGGTTTAGGCTAGTTAACAATGACCTAAAATTTTTTAAGATCAATTTTCAATTTACCATGTCCCATAACATAACTTAAATAAATCAAAGATGTTTTCCCAAATTCACATTTAGATGTCTTCAGATATAGTTTCTCCTTTCTTAAAGTATATAATACTTTCTAACTATGAATGGCATGATCATCCCATGACTAACTAAAATATAGAATATCATCTAAGTAGACTATCACAAAATGATTAATGAATGGTATAAAAACATCATTCATCACATACATGAATGTAGCTAGTGCATTTTATAATCCAAAAGGCATAACAAGCCATTCAAACAAACTCTATTTTGTTTTAAAGTCAATTTTCCAAATATCACCTTCATTGAATCTCACCTGATAATACCCACTTCTTAAGTCTAACTTAGTGAAATAAATGGCATTTTTCAAATGATCTAATAAATAATCAATGCGAGGAAGAGGGTAATGATTTTTCACTGTGATTTTACTCAAGGCATGAAAATCAACACACATCCACCATGTGCCATCTTTTTTAAGCACTAAAATGATAGGCAAACCACAAGGGGATGAACTTGGGTAGATAAATCATTTTTGCAATAGTTCCATCACCTGCTTCTTGATTTCCTCATTTTCAACTATGGATAATCTATACATACCAATGTTAGGAATAGGTACATTCTAAAATAATTGTATCTAATCTTAAACCCCTTTTTTAGGAAGTAGACTTTGTGGATCCTAAAAAACATCATCATAGTTAGAAACAATTTAAACTAATTCATTACAAATTTTAGGATCACAATTCTCTAAATCCTTTTCATGATATTTCTCTTTGGCTTTGACCACCATGAGTATAAAATTATTGCTTGAATTTACTAGCCTTTTCATCTTCCCTGCAGTAACTAAAGAAAGACTTGTTTTCATATGATGAGCTCTAACAATATATTCAATCCCATATTTAACAAGAAAGTACTTATTCTCTTACCTATAGAAGATTGCTTTATGATCATAAAGATAAGGACTTCCAAAAACCACACCACAAATTTCTAATAGAACAACCAAATCAACCTCATCAATGAACTTATTAGTAATGACAAATTTGAGTCTACAAGTTCTTATTACATGTAATTTTCATGATCACAAACCTAGCCCAAAGGATAAGGCTTAGGATGTGGTTTGGTTTGGAGTCCCAATTTCTTCACAACCTCTTCTAAAATTAGATTAGCTTGATATCCAATATCAAATAGATTGTCTATTTAAGTATTTTTATAAACAACTCTAAGGTGGAAAAGCTCATTTATTTTATTCTCATCATGCATAGATTATTGTTTAGATGAAGATGTAACATTAGATGAACTAGTGCTAGAAGAAGAGGAAGAATTACAACCTTGTAAACTCATGGTTGTGATATTGGTCTCATCACTAGAATTGGATCCAAGATCATGCACCACAGTATTGGTTTTCTTCTCTTTTCCTTTATTATTATTATTATTATTATTATTATTATTATTATTATTATTATTATTATTATTATTATTATTATTTAACCATTTATGTTTCATTTTCAACACTTAGATTCATCATGATTTTTCTTATAATGATTACAAAGTGGTTTTTAATCTTCCTTTTTAACTATGTAAGTCATTTTCTACTTACCTTTTCCTTTTAGACCTTTGTCTTTGTTTTCACATTACTTGGGTTTTTTGTAAGAAATATCTCTTTAGGCATTTTCCCCTGCCTTCCAATTGAGTAGCTTCTATACAAACATGATCTAGATTAGTAGGTTTTAAAACTAGTATCATATATCATATTTAACTATGTAACCCACCAATATACTTCAGTAAAGTCTCTTGTGTATAAGGGAATATTCAAATGCAAAGCTTTCTTTCTAAAAGCATGAGTATAATCTTGTATACTTTGGCCCTTAGATTTCCTAAGAGTTTTCCAATCCATCATGGCTTGTTGCATGTAGCCCAAAGGATAAAATTGCTTACGTAACTTAGAAATAAATTAATTCTAAGAATAAGCCACATTACCTTGTTTGATCAAATCCTCTTATCACATGCTTTCCCACTAGATAAGTGCTATACCACCTATTTAAAATGTAACTAACTTAATTTTTTCTCTTTCATCTATAATATTTTGAATCTTGTAGTATACATCAATCTGCTTGATCAAATCATCTAATTTCTCAAAATTAAACTCTCTGTTATATATAGGCAACTCAAACTTAATATCAAGAATTAAAGAAGGAAGAGATTCAGATATTTTTAATAGTTTATCATTTGCATTGAGATTTTGAGTAGACTAAGGAATTTCCTCTTCATCTTTACCTTTATTTTTTTGCTCAATTCAACTTTTCCTTTCATGATAAAGCTTTTCTATCATGCTTTTTATTTGCTCAAAATATTAGCAAAAGTCTCATTCTTGATTTGATTCCCCTTCTATTGGTGTCTTTTGAATTATAAATTGTGTACATATGTTAGGATTTTACTCTTAAGATTCACCTTCACCACATCTAGATCTTAACCTGGTTAACATAAATAATCTAAAAATATTGTTATCTAACATAGATCACCAACTCTGATACTAAATTTATCTATTAATGTTATCAAATAATGATCTTAAATAATTTTATAAATAATTTTATAAAAAAATGGATTTTTAACTATTTATAATTGAATGGATTTTTTCTTATAAATATAAAATATTAAACAAAATCAATAGATAAAAACAACAAAAGTTTGTTTACGGGGTTCGACAATTGTCTACGTCCTCGATTCTGCTCCAACATGAATGATCCATTAAATATATTGATGTAAAACTTACATTATATAAGTACATCAAAATGAATCCTTAAAACCCTATGCATCAACATCCTTTACTTAGCTAAGATTATAAAAATATATGTACTTTAGCTCATCCATATCTAATTCCTATATGAAGCCAAACACACTTCATAAGCTCCAATCTATCCAATATGCATTACAAATGACACCCTATGCTCACATATAGCCTTCCCAAACCCATGAAATACATGGGTAGGATTTATCAAAATTTAAAAGGTAAGGGATAAAACCCCTTCCCATGCCTTTATTTGTGGTATGAATCTTGTCCCATATTCTAAATAATTTCATATCTTTTTTTTTTTAAAATATATACTTTTTTCCATGTTTAAAGCCACGTATTCCATGTTTCCACATACCATGTGGAGGTGGTTGGAAAATGGGTGGTTTAAAAAGGTAATTCAATGGGTATTTAAAGTTAAATGGCCCCATTTACATTTTTCAAACTTTTTAATGCTTGTTGACTGTATTTGATCCATTGACCCATCATGTTGACTTTTGACTAACTTTGATCGATCATATCTTGTGCTTATAAACTCCAGTTTTCAAACTAAAAAATGAATCAAAAAGCTCTCAATGAGATAAATGTTGTGTGAATGGTTTGAAGAATAATTGAGACATTTTATTTATTACCCCTTTTACCTCAAACTTCATGCCTAGAGACTAAATAACATAGGTACTTAGAAGGATATTGGATCAATATTATTTCAGTGGGGGATCCTCCCAGATCAAAAACAACTATACCACAACTACAGGGAAGAAATGGACTTGCTTGGAAATCATATGACCCCTCTAGATCATTAAGATGAGCTCCAAATTGAAGTGATAGTAGTTGAAAATCAAAATGACATCTCTCGAGATGTCATATAGGGCCAAGAGAAATGTAATAGTGAGCCACTAGAGGTTGAGTTTGTAACTATTCTTATGGATCAAAATGTGGTTACATCGTAAATATTTATTAGTGTTTAAAGAAACATGAGGTGAGAATTGAACCACATGAAGATTTTTTTTATATTGGAGATACATTTACTTCATTTGATTCACTTAGAGATAAGTTAAAGAGGTTGACAAGATGGAAAAGAGTTGATCCAACTAGAATGACACTTTAACAATAGCTTCTTTGTCAATTTTTCTAACCACATGGAGAGCACCTAAAAAAAATTTATTTGATCTAGGTATATTTTGAGTCTTGTATATATTAGTTTTAGATTTTCACTTTCCTCTAAGTATTATCTTGCACATTTTTTAGTTGTTGGTTGTTATAGTTTTAATTACCTAAGTGATTATGCAAAAGCGTTTTAGTTAATTAATGGAATTTTTAGTTTCAAATTTGGTGATATTTTCATGATTATATATCCCAATGGTTAAGGCTAATAGTCTTGAGTGTTTATAAGGCAAACACCATAGCAGATTCACCAAGAATGTTGACAAATTTTGCCACCATTAGTCAAAGTTGCTTATTGTAGGTTTTTAAGAAGACTTAATTCATAGATTGAATACTCAAGAGGTTATACCAAACATACTAAATTATTATTAAGATAAAAAAATACATAGGAATATCTCATAGGTTCAATTTTTGGTAGAATTTTCTTTTATTCCTCTAACAAGCTAGTTACAAGCAAGTAAAGGGTAATTTTCAAATGTTCATTTCATAAAGGATAAGAAGAGTTGTTTTATATGGTATTATGTGGATATATGTTTCTATATTACATAAATATTAAATACATTTTTTTCAATTTATAGGGTATTGACCTTATGAACAATTGTTAAGAAGAAAAGGTGCTCTAAAACTCTTCTTAAACCCCAATAGATCAATTATTTTAGGAGATATGATTAAATTTTTGAGTTATTTGTTGAAAAATAAAATTGGTTTGAGATATTATGAGACATAAATAATATTATTATACCTTCCTAAATCTAAATTTTAATGCAAATAATGGATAAAGATAAAGGTGTAGGTTAAAGAGTTTCAAGCATGCAAGAGAGACATTCAAAAAAGGTATTTTGTTGAGAGGTTTAAGGGATTGTTTGAAAATATCCAATGGTTTAAATGATTATATTTGATATTAAAGGTAATAATTTAAAAATAATTATGCATTTATGCCTCATAAAACTCAATATAATGGCAAAACTTAGACATTCAGGCATTTAGAAATAAGAAAGTGCAAGTTAGGAAACACTAAAAAGTGCATATTTTGAGTTTTACTAAATGAAATACCTTTAAATTTGACATGGACGTATGTTTTGATGTGTTTTAATATTTTAAATTGGTTTCATGTCCATAATATACTTGAGGAAAGATAAAATTTTAAAACACATGTATGTTCATGAAGGAAATCAAGTTTTTTCATTATTTTGCACATAAATGGAGTTAAAAATGAGTGTTTCATATCCTTCCAAGGGAATAAAATTATTTTATAAGATATAATTAATTTAAAATTATTAATCCATAATTATATAATTAAAACCAATTCAAAAGAGTTTCATATCAAAGAAAAACATCTCCAGGTCACCCTATAGGTAACAAGCAAACACTTTTTTGTGAATTTTTGTTTAAGAGTTTGGTGAAGAGTTTTCAATATTTAAAAAAAATTAAAATTATTACACATTTATACCTATATAATGGCAATAGTAGTGTTTTTGGAATCCTATATCTAATTTTATATGCCAAATCTAAATCAAGATTTCTTGAGGCCTAGAGAGCACAAAATGACATTTCTTGAAGTTATATATGGAATTTAGAGCTGAAAATTTGTTTAAAGGTCTATGACAACATGTTAATTATGTTAAAATAATATATAAAATCTTTATATATTAAAATAAATAAAATTAATCAAGTTCTATGTTCTTGTGCTGCATTCAAGAAGCTTGATAAGTTGGAAAAGATAGGCATATCCAAGAGGGACCAGTATGGAGAGTTGTGATTGTCCATCAGTTAAGGAACTTAAAAAAAGGATACTTAATAGGGTTTTAAACAATATAATATATATATATATATATATATATATATATATATATATCTTCGTCTATTCCACCTTTGAACTTAAAAAAAGGATACTTAATAGGGTTTTAAAAAATATAAAAAACATATATATATATATATATATATATATATATATATATCTTCGTCTATTCCACCTTTGAGTAATAAAATAATTCACAAGATTAATCAATGTGTTGTGTATTCAATAGCCTTGCCTAGTCAGACATGTGCTCATAACTATCTGAGATCAAGAAAGAATTAAGTGTTTATTATCAAAATGAACTAAATTTTAAGGAGTATACATTAATTAAATAATACCTTCTCTCTCCTTATACACCCCATTTGAGCTAAATTTAAAATAAAATTAGGTAAATAAGAAGTCTTCAAGGAGCCCTAAAAAGGTGGAGATTAAAATATGCAAGAATGGAGGAGTTGAGTTGAAGTATTGTTTAATCCTTGAGGCCATATTTTCATGGAAGATAATCCTTAAACAATAGACATGAAAATATCTCTCCTACTACACCCCTTGGATCTAATTTTAAAAATTTAAGAGAAAGAATCATGCATGCAAGATGCAAGTAAGATGTATAAAGTCAAACTTCAATATGCAAGATAACTAAAGTAAAAAATCAATATGCATGCAAGATATAAAGGAGTTAAATGTAAGATCAAGAGGAGTAAATTTAAGATTATAAATATCTCTTCAAAAATGCATGCATAAGAACCTTTAACTTTTCAAACATTCAAACAAGCTTCTCTCTCTCTCCTTCACCATAATCTAAGAAAAGAATGTTTAAACTCTAACATACTACATAAAAATTTGGAAATGTTTTGGTGGAGTTAAAGGTTGAGTTGGAGTTGATTTGAAGGAGGAGTGAAGTATGACTAGATTGTTACTCATCTCTAGTTTTGATCTTATTGTCTTCTCTCTCCTTATTTTTATATATGTATTTTTATTTTTGAGAAGTTTATTATTAGATTATGATTTTGTCTTACATAAACTCTACCAAAACTTGTAATACATAAATTTTGAAGCAATAAATAGTTGTTTTTTCCTCCATTTTCAAGTTGTCCATAAAGTGTGTGTCTTATGTTCATTGATGTAGCTTAGTGAATGATTTTTTTTATTATGTTTATGTTTAAAATTTTCACCTTTTTGCTGAAAATAATATCTTTTGTTGGTCATATCAAGTGTTTAAGTCTAATTTATACCTAATCCGGAAGTGAATTCAACCATTGTTCATTCCTTCTAAGCTAATGTAAGTGTTTATCAAGACCTTTGTGTGAAATATTGATGTGACAGCCATTGTATGAAGATGAAGTGAATGTGTGGAAGTCCGTTAGCTTATTAAGTGTGTTAATTATAAGTATAATTTACCTTTAAATTGGTACATCATCCCAAATTTTTAGTTTTATGTTCAATTTCAACTTTAGTATTGTTGTTTTTACTCTTTTCATAGTCAAGAAATCACCAAATTAGAGAGTTTAGAGAGAAGTGGGTGAGTGTACCAAAGGGAACCAAACTTTCATCTAGAAATTATCTCCAACACAAGGGCACACATACCTTTGAGAGTTTCCATTGTATCAACATGAGTGAGAAAAATTACATATTCTTAGCATGGTGCACTTTTGAGCGATAACATGTCTTATAATGGATATTTTTGGCAGTGAAGAAAAACTTTTGTGCTCTAATTGGAATTTTTTCCTCTAAGACCTACATGTACAAATCTATCACTATAAGCACATATATATATAGGTAAATTAGATGTGTTCCAATTACCATGACATCCAATTCCACTCAAAGTCCAATTTTCACTAATGTTTAGGAGCACAGAAACACCAAGTACTTTTAGTAAGTTTCTCTTAGCTTCAAGAATATGAAATTATTTATTGACATTGCCAATCACATGAAGGGAGAATCTTATTTGGCACCACTAACTTAAAATAAATTGTTAGTAAGTAATTAAAAATGAAATATATGCATGTAATACCTAAAAAATCAAAAATATTTTTTAAAATTGATTACATATACATTTTACAAGTCAACATACCTATGCATTTCAATCTAATGAACCACTAGGATCTGATTTAATATTAATAGTATCAAGAATAGATTCATGGCTTGACTCATGAACCTTCCATAGATTATTATTTAATGGCCTCCCATGATATTTTTACATTTTAATATTAATTGCAAGAACCAAATTTTAATAGTGTAATATCTTCCTATGCATTTCAAAGTCATCAAACAATCATACATATAAATTTTTGATAGGATATTATTGAAGCTGAGTTCTAATGACTACCACAAACCCAGTGGGATAGTTAATGTTTTCTCCATCTATGATTGGGGGAGTCAATTTTTTCTTTCTATATACACACTAACATAAATAGAAATTTGTCCCCTCTTCATTATCCTTGTCTATAATAACTATAAAAACATGCCCCATATCAAAAAACCAAATTTTAATGATATTATCAATATAGATAATGAGAATAAATATTAAATAATGATTAATCTTCTACTTGGCTACACTAGATTAGATACATGGTCAAAGTCATGTGATGATGTCATATCGATAAGTTATAATTCTAGTAGAACTTGATATGTGTTGATTGGAAATAGAGGTATACAACTCTATTCATCCACCCATTCCTGTGACTCACACTCATTCAAAACAAATTCCATGCATGTAGAATAGAAATATGATAAGCATCTTGTATGAATATTCCAAGAACCTACATTTGATCTATGAATTAGTTGAGCTCACTTTAACCCATTAAATTAATACAATCCTCATAATTTTCCAATTTTTATTCCTCCATTAACCAAAAATGTCTATGAAAATTATAATTTTCTTGAGAACCATGGCACATGTTCTTATTACACCATTTAGCCATGATTTTTACATTGGTCAAATTAGCAGCTTCTTAAAATTTCAAATCCTCCCTTGCAATGCCTCTTTTTAACATGCTCCAACACAATCATTATCCCTATTTCCATGGATAACCTTAGTAAAACTAAAAATATTGTATATGCCAGTGATAACATGCATGCTAATCAACCAATAAAACAACAGTGCATTCTTGAATTAAAATGTTTAATTGTGTGATCAATTGTAATGATGATAAAAATTAATGTTCCTCTAAGTCAAATTCCATAAATTTTTTGAAAAAAGCATTGTATGTACTTTGTACAATGTGATCTATCATATCTAATATAAAAATGGTAACCCTTTAATATTTTTTGGTGTTGCTCTTTACTATCAAGTAAATTCATGAATGTTATTTGCATGAATATGGTAACCTACGATGAGTTTTAATACTATGATTGAAATTCTATTTATGGTTTTAATGTGCAATATTAAGTAAATTAAACTTATAAAACAATATAATAAAGTGGGAATGTGTCCTTATTTAAATTTAAATGTTCATCCAACCATCTATCACTATATGTGTGCCTTGTATACTCATAAATAATTTTATCCCTAGATTTGACCATAAATTCTGAAACAGGTATTTATTTTGTAACAAGATCACACCTTTTAGATTATTTTCCATATTTTACTTGATAAGTCACATATTTTTATTTTCTCAAACCAGCTAATTTTTTTAATTTTGAAAATCTATCATAAATGTTATAATTTTCATCCAAACATGTTTTCTTATAAAAGAACTATTCATCTAGTCTTTCACACAAAAAATGGAATAAATTCCTTGGATAGTTTTAGTGGAACTTATATGCCACACTCCTATAAAATGTTGTCAGTATGTAAAGTCTAATGAATATGGAAAAAAATCATAGTGCATTGAAAACTCAACATGTTGCCTACCATAAAAAAATGTCACGTGTGTGATTTATTTTCACATAAAAAGGTTTGGCCATATCAAAAAATATTTGACTAATATAAATTTATGAATGTGTTTCCAAAAATTTAGAGTATAATTGTGTTTGAGTCATATCTAAGAAATGTTTCAGATGTGGTTCATGGTTAAAAGAATCAAATCTTCTTTTCATTACATCTCTTTCTTTGGGTCAAACTCTTCTATTATCTTTCCAAAATTATGTAACTCTTTGAGAGCATCAGCTATAGCCTTATCCTTTCATGGAAGTCTACTAGAGAATGCCCAGATCTCATTGGCATTGGTTTCATTATATCTTTCATGTCTTCCAATTGATTTAATTAATGTTTTTTTTATTTATATCAAGTGTTAGACTTATTTTTTAAATTAATCATTTTTCCCTATTTAACCACTTACTACACAAGTTGTAATTATATGTCGGGCAACATTACAATCTTTATTTCATGATTTCAGACCTAAAATATGATATACATGATGTATATTTTTAATAATTTTATTTTTTTCATCATCCATGTTAGATGTTATTATTCTTAATGTGTACATTTTAGGTCTTATCTTAATCAGTTTCATAAATAAAAATAATAATTGACATCTTTGACCATCATAATCCAATTTTTAAAAGAAATTATCCCAAATTTTCTCAGCCAATCTTCTTGAATGGCAGTCAGACCTTTTGTTTTTATTTATGGTAAAAGTGGGTGTTAACAAGGACCCACACCAATGCATATAACTAGCATGCTAATACTAAATCCAAAATTTACATATTAATGCATGAATATAGATATGAAGTTCCAACAAACAATAAACAACCATTAAATAGCCAACAAAAATAAAACAACATAAGTATTAACCCTAATAGCTAAGGCCCTTTCATCCAATTATTCTTGATATTATTAAAAATAGTGTCCATCATCTAAAGGATCTAAGGATCATGATCCCCATTAGTATATCCCTTCTTATTCTCAGCTTTACCATGTTCAAATATCTCATTCTTCCTTTTTTCCATGTTGAGAGGGTGTTTCAAAATAATAATTACTTTCATTTTTTAGTGGTGGGATGACATTTTGTTCATTGTTTATTTATTCATTATATATTTCTATGAAATTTATTCATTGTTAATTTCATCATTATTTGTTTCTATTGAATTTTCTACATTATTGGGGGGTAAAGCATCATGCATAGCATCATCATAAATGAAATCAAAAAATTTATAATTTGAATGTGAAATTTCAAAATTATCTAGTTCATTATTGTTAATTTCTGTTGGAAATATTATCATTGATGTCAAAGTTCTAGCATTGGTGATAAAGGCCCCATAGAATTTAATGATGTTTTTGATATTCATATCTTGGCTTATGTGTGTTGATATTTATTTAATATTAACAAATATATTTTTGGTTGCATAAAAGTCAAAAGAGGGCTCATGGAGAATTCAAAGAGTCATGAGGTAAAGATAAAAGAGGAATGGGATGCATTTTCCCATGAAGAGTCATCTTGAAGAATTCCAAGAGTCACCAAGTGAAGACAAAATAGGAAAGGATGCATTTTCTTATGAAGGGTCACCATGTGACTTTTCAAATGCAAAGATACGAAGTGTCATGCAAGTTTGGCACCATTTTCCATGAGAATTGAAGGGTCACAAAAGGTGAATACCAAAGGTCATTTAGAAATATATAAATAAAGTCTTGAGAAGCCATTTGTAATATGCAATATAGTGCATGGTTTGTATTTGTTTTATATAAGAAAAGAGGAGAGAAAAGCATGAGATATTATAGAGTTATATCATTTGTTGAGTACAAAACATTGAGAGATAGTTATGTTTTATACACAAGAGGGGTTGGTACTCATGTGGGTTGGTGCTCACAATTATTTTCAAGTTGTTGGTGCTCCTATGGGTTGGTGCTCAACAAATGGGTTGGTGTTCCTACAAGTTGGTGCTTGTGAATTTTATAATTTGAGTTAGTTCTCATTCATATACTTGAGATTGTTCTTTATGGTTTTGTCCACTTTGAGTTTTCACATAAAATTTGCTCTCTCTCTCTCTCTCTCTCTCTCTCTCTCTCTCTCTCACACACACACACACACACACACACACATGTGGTGCATGTTATTGTTTCAATTTTATTGCATATCTTGAATGTGTGATTAAGTGGTTAAATAAAATAAATTATATTAAGTAAAAGATATATAATATGTTGATTCACCCCCCTCTTAGTATATTTTATGCTTAAAAATTGGTATCAAAGTAGGTTTCTTTTTTAAAAAGTTTTACAACTTAAAGGTAGATCAGGTTAAGCATGATGGGTGGATCACATGAAGGTTTTTCTACAAATAAGGCACCTTTGTTTGATGATAAAAATTATGCCTTTCGGAGCATAAGGATGAGAATTTATTTTATGGCCCTTGGATTTGGCATTTGACAAGTAGTGGTGAAGGAATATGAAGATCCATAGACACTAATCCATAGTAACTTCTCTAGTAGAAAAGAAGGCAAGTGAAAATAATGCTAAAGCTTTAAATATGATTTCATATGTTTTATATGAATCAAAATTTGTTAAAGTTATGAAATTTAAATCTATTCATGAAACTTAGGTAAAAATTGAGAATATTTACAAAGGTGATGGAAATGTTCAGCAAGCTAAGCTTCAAATATTTAGAAGATAGTTTCAGATTTTGAAGATGGAAGAGGAAGAAAATATAGCAAGTTACCTTTTATGGATTGATCAAATAGTTAATTAGATTTAAGGTTTTGGAAAAAAATTAGAAGAATAAATTGTGGTAAAAAAAGTTTTGAGATCTCTACCATTGAGTTATGATGCAAAAGTTTTGGCAATTGAAGAGATGAAGAATTTAGCTAAGCTAAAGATAGATGAGCTACATGGTATTCTTACAGCATATGAGATGTATACTAAATAAGAGAAACCCTCAAAAATAGATATTGCTTTCAAGACATCAAAGAAAGAGAAGACTAAGATTCAAAAATCAAGTGATAGTTCTAATGATAATGAAGATGACAATGGAGCTCTATTCATCTACAAGCCAAAAAAAGGCATAGGTAAATATCAAGGAAAATTACCTTTATATATTTTAATTATGGAAAGATTGGACATTTTGTAGCTAAGTGCCCAAATAAGGGTAATGGTTATAATTAATAATGAAAGTCTACACACAAGAAGAATTTTAAAAGAAAATTTAATAATGGATTTGAGAAGAAGAGTTTATATTCTAAAGATCTTAGCTCAATCGAAGATAGTGGAGTCAGTGATTCAAAAGAAGAAGAAATTCTATTCATGGCCATACATGAATATGCCACCATAAGTAAAAACACAGATGATCAAAAAAAGAACAAGATGAAGATGAAGTGAATCTAGAAGGAGAACTCATTTTTGTCTTAGAAGAGTTAAAATATCTTGAGAAGAAGAATCAAATATTGAAGCTCTAGATCGAGAAAAATGAAAAGGAGTCAAAAATAATAATTGAAGATCTACAAACACACTTTGAAGAAGCCATGAATAATGAAAAATATCTAATGGCACAGTTGAAAAAATTAAGTGAAGAATGTGAAAGGTATGTTATTGAAATTGATTCTTTAAAATTAGATCTTGAGAAAACAAATAAAGCAATCAATGATAGAGCATCCAATGATACAAAATTTTAGAATAGCATTAATATGTTGAATAATATATAAAAAAATTCAAAGATGAATATCAGGTAAGATAAGATAGGTATCAAATTTGAAAAAAAGAAAGGGAAGGCCACTAATTTTATAGACAAGGTTAACATAAAAAAGGGAAAGAGCTATGTTAAAGCTCTTACAAAAAAGGAAATAAAAAAGGAAGAAGTTAAGAATACAAAGGACATCTCAAACAAAGAAGGATGCAAGGAACAAAGTTACAAAAGGTAATCAAGTCAGAGATACATAAACATGTCCCATTTTTATGGTTACTATTTTTATTGTAATGGATATGGTCATAAGAAAATATAATATCAAAAAAGAGATAACAATTTCATAAATAAAGAGAAGGAAACTCATGGAGAGTCAAGAAAAAGCCACAACTCTTTTACTCCTCTATTAGGATTTAATGAAAAGGCCATAATATGTTACAAGTGAAATAACTTTGGACACATAGCCTAGTATTGTAGAATCATGTTCGAATTAGTCAAGAAGGACCAGAGTTTCAAGGCTCCATTTATTAAGAAGAAAGTTTAGATAGGTTCATGGTAGAAGAAACAAATTAAAATAGTTTGTGTTAGTCTAGATAGTTTTGCATGCAATAAATGAAAAAAAGGCATGCTTCATTGACAAAGGATGTTTGAGGCATATTATAGGAGACAAAATCAAGTTCATAACCTTGAAGAAGATCAATGGTGACATAGTAAAATTTAGAGATAATACTACTACCAAAATTACTATAAAAGGTACACTAATTTTGGATAATGGTAGAACTCAAAATGAAAACATTTTATATATAGAAGGTCTTAAGCATAATATTTTGAGTGTAAGTCAAATGTGTGATTAGAGGCACACACTAAAGTTTTATGTAGAAGCTTGTAAAATTAGGAGAAAAAATTTAGATGTGTTGGTTGCAGATGCACAAAGAATAGGAAATAATTTGTATATGTTATCAGACATCAAAGGTTAGAGATGTTATTTAATTCATATTGAAGGAATTTAGTTATGGCATAGGAGAATGGGACACATAAATTTTGACAATCTTGTCAACATCAGCAAGAATCAAGTAGTCAAAAAATTTCCAAAGATTACAAAGCCATACAACATGCTTTATGAACCTTGTCAGCATAGGAAGTAAGCCAAAAGGTGATTCAAAACAAAAGAATACTCAACCACTCAAATGTTAGAGCTTATTCACACTGATTTGTGTGGACCTATGATAACTTAAAGTACTCAAGGTGAGAATTATTTCATGTTGCTTACTAATGATTTTTCACATGTAACTTGGGTAATGTTTTTAAATAAAAAATTAGAATCTTTCAGACATTTCAAAGCATTAGTTGAGAATGAAATTGGTTTGAAGATTAAGTGCCTAAGATCAGATAAAGGAGAAAAATTCATGTTAGGTAAGTTTAATGAGTATTATGAATACCATGAAATAAAGAGACATTATTCAACAACTAGAACTCCATAACAAAATAGAGTAGTTGAACAGAGAAATAAAACAATTCAGGAGATGGTGAGGACAATGCTAAATGAATCCAAGTAGCCAAATAAATATTGGAGAGAGGTATTTGGTACAATAGTTCATATCTAGAACATATCATTATTGAGAGTCAATATTGACAAGACTCCTTATGAGCTATGGAAAGACAAATCAGCTATAGTTGATTATTTTAGAGTTTTCGGTAGTAGATGCTTCATAAAGAGAACCGATAAAAAACTAGGTAAGTTTGAATCTAGATTAGATGAAGGTATATTTCTTGGTTATTCTTGAAAAATTGAAGCTTTTAAATGTTATAAAAAAAGAACCAAGAAAATATTTTAAAGTGCAAGCGTCAAGATAGAAGAAAATGGAACACAAAGAATCAGTGATCCAATAGACATTCCTGAAATCATTGAAGAGGAAGATTTTAAAGAATCAGATGAAGATGAGAAGAACGAGAAAAAGGACACCAAAACTCCATCCAAATATGTGCAAATAAATCATAATGAAAGTGACATCATCGAGGACATAAATGAAATAATTTTCACCATAAGAATAATGGTAAGTGAATATGAGCAAGTTAATTTCTCTTTGTTATCCAAAATTTAGCCTAGAACTTTTTTAGAAGCTAGACATTATAAACATTAGGTTAAGGTAATGGATGAAAAATTAAATCAGATAGAAAATAATGATACTTAAGAATTAGTGCCTAGACCAAAAGATCACAATGTGATAGAAACAAAATGGGTTTATAGAAATAAGTTGAATGAAAATGGAGAAGTGACTAGAAAGAAAGAAAGATTAGTATGTAAAGGATATGCTCAGATTGAGGGAATAGATTTTAAATAAACTTTTGCACTAGTGGTAAGGCTAGAGTATATTAGAATGTTTGTTGCATATGCAATGCTTAAAATTTTCAAAGTGTTTCATATGGATGTCAAATATACCTTCCTAAATGGTAATCTAGATGAAGAGGTCTACATTGAGTAGCCTGAGGTATTTATTCTTTCAAATGTTAGTAGCCATGTTTGTAGATTGAAGAAAGCACTATATGGATTGAAACAAGCTCCCAGAGCTTGGTATGCAAGACTTGATAAGTACCTATAGGATCAAGTTTTAAAGAGAGGATTTGCTGACAGTAATCTCTACATCAAAATGGAAGGTGAGCATCAATTGATTATTGTGGTATATGTTGATGACATCATTTTTAAAGGAAACATTGAAAAGATGACAAAAGAATTTTTTTGATAATATGCAAAAATAATTTTAGATGTCTATGCTTGGAGAATTGTCATTTTTCTTAGGGTTGCAAATATTTTAGTCAGATAAAGGATTTTCATATATCAAAGTAAATATTCTAAGGAACTGTTGAAAAAATTTAGTTTTGAGGATTGTGCAACAGTTGGCACACTAATGAGTATAGGAAACAAGGTGATCAAAGATGAAGATTCACCTGTTGTAGATCAATATTTATATAGATATATGATTGGTAGTCTTTTATATTTAACAACATCGAATCTAGACATCATGCATCTAGTAGGTATGGTTTCAAGATATTAGTCAGCTCCAAAAGATAGTCATATTTAGTTATTGAAGAGAATATTCATGTATATCAAGGGGACATTAGATTATGGATTGTGGTATCCCATAGGTAAAGATTTCACTTTGGTTGCTTATACAGATTCAAATTGGGCAGGTTGCTTGGATGACAGAAAGAGTACAAGTGGAGGAGATTTCTTCCTTGGTGATAACTTAGTATCATAGCTAAGCAAGAAGTAGAACTCAGTATCACTTTTTATAGTTGAAGTAGAATATATTGCAGTAGTATTATGTTATACTCAAGTGCTTTAGATGAAGTAAAATTTGGAAGATATCAAGGTAAAATATGATGAACTTATTTCTATTTTTTTGACAACATAAGTGTTATTAATATTTTTAAGAATCCAATGATGTAATCAAGAACAAAACATATTCCCATCAAATATCACTTCTTAAGAGAGCAGGTTGTAGATCAACAGGTTGAGATTGAATATGTTAGTACTACAGATTAGATTATAGATATTTTCACAAAGGCACTACCAAAAGACACATTTAAGTATATGTGGGAGAAGTTGGGATTAATTTCTTTTACTTCCTGCCATTGAGGATCAACATCAGTTAAGGGGGAGCTAAGTGTTAGCTCCAAGATAGGCTTTTTACCATTGATGTCAAAGGGGGAGAAGAATAGAAATAGTTATAGGAATAGGTATAGGTGTAGAAATAGGTGTAAAAATAGGTACAGGGAATAGGTACAGGTTGTTACAATAAGGGGGAGTTACTATATGTTTTTTAGAAGGCAATATGTGCACATTAGCATGTGTAGTATAGGTTTCAAGATGTGGCAGTTTTAGTTTGAGGTTGCCATCAATGACAAAGGGAGAGATTGTTAGAAATATTTTCATTGATGTCAAAGGTCTAGCATTGGTGATAAAATCTCCATAGAATTTAATGATGTTTTAAATATTCATATCTTGGCTTATGTATGTTGATATTTTTTTAATATTAATGAATATATTTTTAGTTACATAAAAGTCAAAAGAGGGCCCATGGAGAAGTCAAAAAGTCACAGGGTAAAGACAAAAGAGGAATGGGATGCATTTTCCCATGAAGAGTCATCTTGAGGAATTCCAAGAGTCACAAGTGAAGACAAAAGACGAAAGGATGCATTTGCTTATGAAGGGTCACCATGTGACTTTTCAAATGCAAGGATACAAAGAGTCATGCAAGTTTGGCACCATTTTATATAAGGATTGAAGGGTCATAAAAGGTGAATGCCAAAGGTCATTTGAAAAGCTATCAATAAAGTCTTGAGAGGCCATTTGTAATATGCAAGATATTTCATGGTTTGTATTTGTTTTATATAATAAAAGAGGAGAGAGAAGTAAGAGATGTTGTAGAGTTTTATCATTTATTAAGTAACCAACATTGAGAGATAGTTTTGTTTTATACACAAGAGGGGTTGGTGCTCACACATAGTTTTTATGTTGGTGCTTGGCAAAAGGGTTGGTGCTCCTACAAGTTGGTCCTTGAAATTTTTATAATTTGAGTTGGTGCTCATTCATATACTTGAGATTGTTCTCTATGATTTTTTCCACTTTGTGTTTCCATGTAAAAATTTGGTCTCTCTCTCTCTCTCTCTCTCTCTCTCTCTCTCTCTCTCTCTCTCTCTCTCTCTCTCTCTCTCTCTCTCTCTCTCTCTCTCTCTCTCGCGTGGTGCATGCTATTATTTCAATCTTATTACATATCTTGAATGTGTGATTAAGGGGTTAAAGAAAAAAATTAGATTAAGTAAAAGATATATAATATACTGATTCAACCCCCCCACCCCTCTCAATATATTTCATGCTTAATAGTTTCATCATTATTCAATTCATTTTTGTCAATTAGATTTTTATTTGTAACATTTGGCTCATCAGGATTAGTGTTCATACTTTGTATAGAATGAATTACTTGCATTAATATCTTGTGTTTTTCTCTCAACTCTTATAATTACTCCATTTTTTTGTTCTTCAACTTTTTCCTCTTCCTCAAATGTGATCCATCACCTAATGGATAATTAATAGATTTTCAAATATGAGGTCAAAAAAGTACTTGAAATGTACATAGAAGTTATGCAAAGAAAGTTTGTATGGATAGAATTCTTGATTTGGATTAAAAATAGTCATTGAAAAATTAGATTTTTTGTATAGAGTAATAACATTTATGCATTATAATGCATACACATTATTTACTCTATAAATTCATCCCATATAACTATGCAATAAGACTATCATATGGTGTATTTACCCCACCAAGTAGCCCCTTCATTTGATTCATGTCCACATTAGGTTAAATTAGGCCCAAATTAGATTCAATTACTCCAGATTAGGTTAAATTTTCACCTTGATTGATGCTAATTAGTCCAAAAAATATTTAATTAGTCCAAATTAGATTAAGTTAACCTAAATTAGATTTGAAATTAGTCTAAATTACATTCAATTAGTCCAAATTACATTTAGTTAGTTCAAATTACATTAAATTTGTGATAAAATTAGGGTTTATGGCCAACACATGTCATGAAACATGGGCTAATTTATCCCCTTTAATCACATCATAAACTCACATTTAGGTTCAACATGTTCAAATTAGCCTTGATTACCTTCATGTTTGCATTTTTGATAAAATTAATGTTAGTTAAGCCATGTGTTGCATAGATTATACAATTTATTGAGTCATGACTTTGGTTCATGTTCTCAATTTTGCCTAAATTGAATCCCTAATTGCACTAATTGACTAATGGATCAATTCATGATATAATCAAACATAATTTTAACCCAAATCATATCCTACTCTTGTAATTAGGATAAATGGGTTCAAATTAACCTTAAATGCCTCCTCGATCAAATGAATCAACTCTTTGTTTCATTATATATGATGACATCAAGGTTAATCTCACTCTAAATCACATTCTATACTCTATGTACATGTTTAATAGGTTCAGATTGGCCTCAGTTTCCTTCATGTTTGCATTTGTGATAAAACTAAGGTTTAGGGTTTAAGGTTTAGGGTTATAAAAATTGACTAATTGGATCAATATGTAAGGTAATATAAACTAATTTATCCCTAATTCATGTCCTAGAGTCACAAAACTAGGTTCAACAGGTTTACATTGGCCCTAATTACCTTCATGAAAATACATTTGTGATCAAATTATAGAACTTAGGGGTTAAATTTATCATAAAATTTAGGTTTAGCATTTAGGGTTTAGTTTAATGGGTTTGTATATATGTAATGAAATTAGGGTTTACGGGAACTATATTTGTGATAAAATTAGGGTTTAGGGTTAACATGTCATGAAACATGAGCTAATTTAACCCCTTTAATCACATTGTAGACTTGCATTTAGGTTTAATAGGTTCAAATTGGCCACAATTAATTTCATGTTTGCATTTTTGATAAAATTAGGGTCAGTTAAGCCATATGTTGCATAAATTTTACAATCAATTTGGCCATAAATTTAGTGTAGGGGCTCAATTTTGCTCAAATCACATCCTTAATTACACTAATTGACTAATTGGATCAATCCATGATAGAATTGAACTTAATTTTTCCCTAAATCATATCCTAATCTTGTAGTTAGGTTGAAGGGGTTAAAATTGGACTCAAATGCCTCCTTGATTGAATGAATCAAATCTTTGGTTCATTGTATATGATGAAATTAGGGTTAATCTCACTCTAAATCACATTCTATACTCTATTTACATGTTCAAAAGGCTCAGATTGGCCTCAATTTCCTTCATGTTTTCATTTGTGATAAAATGAAGGTTTAGGTTTTAGGGTTTATGGTTTTAATAATTGACTAATTATCTTAATATGTAAATCAATATGAGCTAATTTATCCCCAATCACATCCTAGACTCATAAAATAGGTTCAATATGTTCACATTAGCCCCAATTACCTTTATGAAAATATATTTATGATGAAATTAGGTTTTAGGGGAACAATATTTGTGGTCAAATTAATGTTTAACATCAACATGTCATGAAATGTGAGATAATTTAGCCCCTTTAATCACATCATAGACTTGAATTTAGGTTCAATAGGTTCAAATAGGCCATCATTTCCTTCATTTTTGAATTTTTGATAAAATTAGGGTCAATTAAGCCATATATTGCATAGATTATACAATTGATTAGGCCATAAATTTGGTGTAAGGGCTCAATTTTTCAAAAATCATATCCCTGATTACACCAATTAAATAATTGGATTGATTCATGAGAAAATCAAACTCAATTTATCCCTAAATCATATCACATACTCTTTTAGTTACATTGAATGGGTTTAAATTGGCCTCAAATGCCTCCTCAATTGAATGAATCAACTCTCTAGTTCATTATATATGATGACATTCTAGGGTGAATTTCACTCCAAATCACATCATGTATATAATTTAAAATAGGTTAATGTGGCTCATTTTGACCTTAATTGTCTCCAAAATTGAAAAAATCAACATTTTCATTCATTATATGATGGTCTATTCATGTTTATTGAGCTCAAGACCACATCCTGTACATGTAAAACTTGCATTGAATATTTATTTGCTTCAATATATGATGAAGTTGGAGGTGATCAACCCCCCAATCACATTTTATAGTCATTAAATTAGGTTGAAGGGGCTCAAAACCCAATTTCCTTTATATTCAACCATGTTTGACTATTTTGTTTATATTTTTTATGACATTGGGGTTGACACATTAGTCTTGAACTAAGTCTCAATGTCTCATTCTTGGCTTAGGGTACACATTAAATATTCTCACTACATTATCACATTCAAAAAAAATTATAATATCTTCACATAAAATATTAATTAAGGCCATAGATCCCATCAAAACATAATTTCATCCTTTTTGTGGTAGTGTATATAGGGGAAAGTTACTAGTAGTGACTTTCACCTACCAATAACTGAACAATCTTTTTGTTAAGGTGTGATCCATTGATGAAACATGTATTGGCATGTATAAATATTAAATTTCACTAGAAGTTGAGCATACATAGTATATCATATACTTATTCAACATTTACTCTATAAAATTTAAATGAAGCAATCACATCTTGACAATTAAGACTCAAGTATTAGTATTCTAATGCACAACTAGATTGGTACTCCAAAGGTTAAGTGTTAGTAATAGGTTAAAAAAATGCATTTTATGATCTCTCATGATAAAATAATTTACATCATAATATGTATAATGGGTTTTTGTACTCAACATATCCCCATTCATTTTTTTGAAAAGGGACCCACTATATTTTGAAAGGTCTAGGCCTATTTTGAAAATCTTCTTTCATAGATCTTTATATGTGCACCTAAATTTGATATTTAGTATAAATGCAAATGGATATTTTCACATGTTTAGCTTATTAGGATGAAATTATTAATACTCTTCAAAAGTATTATATATGCATAGGTATTTGGAACATGTGTAGTGACTATAAAGTATTGGACTTCACATATTTTACTTGTCCCCAAAAGTGCTCTTCTAGAAATTAGGTCTTTACAACTTTTGTTTGGAAGTCAGTTTTTGGCTATTTGATTCTTTGCATCTATTTTGACCTTCATAAAAAATATTATTCTTAACTTTTATTTGTAGCTTTTATTCACAAATTAGGTCTTCACAACTTTTTCTATGATATATGCATGTATTCAGTGTTCGTGTTTATCATAGATTCTGTTCAGAACTTTGATACTTCACAACTTTTTCACTTTGGCAAAAGTGTTCAACATTTTCACTTTGGGGAAAATGTTTGACATTTTTGTTCATAATTAGGTCTTTATAGAAAGTGTTAGGCAAAATTAATTGGATAAATTCTTTGAAATTGGTATTTGGAACTTTTATCCCAGGGTCTTAGTCATCATTTGGTCTTTGGAAAAAATGTTCAAAAATTATGTTTCAAAAATTTTGCTTCAAAACTTGTCCTTTAGAAAAGGCAACTTTCACAACCTTCATAAAAGATGTATGCCATAAGACTTCATAACTTTTGTTTTCAAGATATGTTCATGTCATAATAATTTGGACCAACCCTATTCTAATGTAACATCTGACACATGAATACTAAAATCCTATGTGGCATAGCTAAATTAGAGTAAAAGGAATGGAAAGATGATACTTTTCAAAGGCAACAATGTAGTATTCCTCTGAATGTGTATAAGGTATATGTGGCATACCCACTAAAATAAAGTGGAAAAGTTTGAATTGAACAAGTATAATAAGTTTAGAGATGTTGGGAATTAATGGCACATGGACTAAAATGAAATACTAAAATCTATATCAATGAATTAAAAGTGAACATCATTCCCATTAATCACTAATGAGGCTGAGTAAGATTGAATCCTTAAGATAACTCAAATCCCTTGACACCTATGTTTAAACTATGAATTAATTCCATAATATCTAATCCATTAAATCAAAGAACTTGAAATTTATTAGCATAGAAATTTAATAATGGTTTCTTCATCCAAGATATTCAGGGGAATATAGCCACCTTCCAAGTTTTCAATAAAGGATTCCATTGAGTACATGAACATTGCTTTTGATTTGATAGTGTTCAATGGTGAGTATCACAACTACTCAGTTATATGTATGTAATCATGAAGGTAGACACCCATAAATTTAACAAAAAATTAACACCAATACAAAGGCAATTAGTTTCATATTTGTTCCCATTCATGAAACAAAGATTACATTTTATAGTATCTAATCCCAAGGTGATGCCATGCATTGACCTACTACATGATTTATTTTTTGTGGGCAAGGTAATTAGGGGTACTTTTCTACATCACATGGAGCACAAAACTATCATCGCTTACATTTTAGGAGACACTTTCAAAATGTCCCTATCTTTTCCTATCATAGATACTAAATTTGACTTGTAGAGTTGTAACATGGATTAAAAATAACATGATACAACACTGAGCAAATGGATTATCCATGGAGAAACCATTGTCCTTAATGAAAATTTGTTGGTACCTATAACCAAGTTTTATATGCAAGTCCACATTGGAATAGCCCTTATGAATAGGTTATAATATAAATACCCTAGCATCCACTTTCTTATCCTATAGTGGGTTTCATTGTTATATTTATTAATGAGTTCATATCTAACCTTCACCTTGGGAGAAATAATTAGCACCAAGATGTAGGAGAAACTATTGCATAAAGACAAGAGGCCTATGGGAGGCCATTTATACATGATATATTACCTTTTATATCCATTAAAGGGAATAGTATATGTGTATAACTGATCAATTTAGAGTCCATCTATCTATTACATCAAGAATCAAATATTTGACTCTTACTCATTCATGCACATCTACATATACACAATAAATATAGTCAAAATTGTACAAGATGTGTATCCTCAAGTATAGATGGATATCTATGAGACACCATTGCCTAGAGTATCAAAAATCATCACCAATATATTGATGCCAAAAGGGTCCTATTATCTCTACCCCAATTATATGGTGATCATGGTCGTAAGGAACAAGGTTACCCTAATGCATCTCCCAAAATATGTCCTAGATAAATTAACTGAACAAGAGATTGCATACCAATTATGGTGGGACATTGATGAATATTTAAAGAATAAGAAAAATATCACATTTCATGGCTCTCATTTAATGATTGATATAATTTGTTATGTCAACTAAATTTTTTTTGGAGAGGTTGGAAATTTTAGGGAATATTATTTATTGTCCACCCTACTGTACAGAGATTGGGAACCTCATGGTTAGATTCAAAAGCATATACAAGGTCTTGGTATCCCATACCAAAATTAAACTTATGATAATGAATTTTTATTTTTGAATGCTAAGAGTGATGTGTAGGTCCTAGAGAGGGATCATATAGCTAGATTGATTGAAAAACTTTCAAAAATAATATAAGGAGATCCCTCAATTTCAATTATAGATACATGGGTTAGGATTCCACCTCCAGGTGAATCAGATGAAATTAATTTTTAGAATAATAGGCCCTTTAAACCATCATTGGAAAAAGGGGAACAATCTCAAATTCCACCCATCATGATGTATATTGTAAATCAAGATCCTGGCATAGAAGAGGTTCTTAGCATTACAAGTTACCTTAGGAGAGCATAAGAGCTAATTTGTATTGACTCTTCTGATTCACAAGACCCTACTCTTCTTATTTCCTCTTCAAATCCTATGATTGTGAGCATGGAAATCTTAACTACCCCACTTAAATGGATTCCTCCTCAACTAAAAATGCAACTCTTTGTTATAATAGGAAACCTAAATCCCATGACCTCCTGTGAAGATAGTTTTTTATACATCATCTATAAAAGGACCCATAAGGCATGAACAACCATCCATAGGAAGTGAACACATTGATGAATATGAGGAGGAATATATATAAAGAGATAAAGTCTTGAGACCTTGAGGAGAAAAAGGAAAAGCACCACTTGAAGTAGACATAAACTATTATGTGTCCTCATTGCTTGTTTTTTCTTTTCTTCCTCCAAGATTGGTTCTACTCACTCCAAAATTTTAAAGTTAGACCCAAGCTAGTGGGACTCTATGTGAAATTTGTCAATGGAGCTCACCTTTTCTATGGTTTGGATGGAGGATACAATAGTGACTTCTCCTTCCTCATTACTTTGGGTTGTCAGATCCACAGAGGCTATGGTGACTTCCTTGTCACATTTGGGTGACTCTTCACCAATCATGGCCTTGGAACCTTTATTTTTCTATAGGTCATACACCTTGATGGTAGGGAGGACCCCTTGAGGTAATTCAATTAAAGTATCACCCTTGTGGACACCCTCCTTAGTACCTTTATTAACCTCTAAAGTTATGGGGGTGACCATTTGTAGGCTTGATCCCTCATCTCCTCCTTTATCCTTTGCTTTCTCTCTCACCTTTGTATTACCTATAGGGGACTAAATGTCATCCACAATTTCACCTTGATCCATTTCATCTAGCTTTAGGGTGTCTTTGACATCACTATCTTTGTCCTACCTATGTGACTGAGAAATAACATTATGGACAAATGCCTCTATCTCTAAGGAATGGGGATCTTTTTCAATCAGGGACTCTAGGTGCGTAACCAGCTCAGCTCTAACCTCCATAGCATCATCAAAATATAAAGCATCATCTAGAGCCATGAACCCTTCCTTATCACCTTCACCTTCTTCTATTATAGGTTCCCCCTCTATAGATTCTCCCTCTATTAGGATCTTTGATGAGGTATGACACCTCTCCCTATGGGTTCTTTACCCAGTTCTTACCTTAGGGGGAGTGAAGGTGTATTATTTTTTCATTACTTATTCTATCATCCTTTCTTCATCTGATTCCTCCCCGTCACTCATATCCCTAACCCTCTATGTGTAAGAATCTTGATCTTCTCTTCTCTTTAGTGGGAACTCTTTGGTGATCGAGTCTTTGAAAACAACTATCCTCTGCTTGGTCAGAGACTTGATTAGAGGTTGGAGGGCCTTCTTAACTCTTTTTTGATTTGGTGGTTCCTCTTGTTCCTCACCTCCCCTTTTCCTTAAATATATTTTTGGAGAAGGCTCAATTATATGCTGCTATGTAGCTAGGTTAGTTGAGATTGATGCTTGATCGATCATAGGGGGGCTATTGATATGGTTAGCACCATCAAAACTTCCCTCCCTAAAATTGATATGAGATTGGAACTAGCCAGTTTGACTTACCTTGTGAGAATTTTATCCCAATTCTCATCCAAGCTCATTATTTTTGAGAAAGACAACCAACCTTAGATTGTGCCATGGTCATCTTCTCGACATCCACCAATTTGGTGAAGTCAGTATCTTTGAGATTTATTTTCCCCTTCCTTGTTGTATATGATGATGGGGCTGGATGGTCACCACTATATGTAGGGAAGAAGGCATTCAATTCCTTTATCTTTCTTAGCTCTTGTAGGGTAAGGGTTTCATATGTCTCAAGGTCAATTCCATGTTCCTTCAACCATCTGAAGGTTCTCCTCATTATCCATGTTGCTTATTGGGGGATGGAGCCATCTTCCTACATAATGAAGTCTATTTGAGTGATGGACTGGGATTCAATATTACCTCTATTGTATGTTGAGGAGAGTGTTAGTTTATTGTTTACCATGTCTTTAGGGATAGAAGTGATGTTGTAGGCTACAACCTCTTACACTGTTAGCCTCATATATTCCCACTTTTAGACATCTCCCTTGGTAATACAATCAGATCAAAGTTTATCATAGTGAGACTAATACAATATTACATTTGTCACCATGTTCACTAACCACCTATTGTCAAATTGGGTCAGGGTGGCATCTTATCAAATGTACACATGCTCATTTCCTATTCTAACCCCTTTACCTTGGCCACTGAGGGGCATGTGTAATACCCAATTTTAATAGGGAATTTAAAAGGTTTATTGATATATTTGGTATAAATCATCTCACATTGAGGCACCATTTGCCAATTCAACTCCATGACCACCAATTTTTAATCCACATATCTCAGGAGCTTGTGAGGTTCCCCCATGTAGCCACTAACCCTAATGTATGTGACTGTTTAAAATTGAGTGTATGTGGCCCCATATTTTTCTAATACTTAATTGGACATAGTGGACATTTTGTTTAGGCTTTGTAGGGGGTAAAATATGCTCATCACTAAGGTGAAAAAGTAGTTATGCACCTTGAAAAAACTATTCCTATACCCCTCTAGAGTTACCTCAAGGTATATCTCATATATTCTCATCCCTGTGAGGTTCCTACTAAGTCCCTATATAACCTTAGTGGGTACCAGGCTATACATTAAGTAGGAAGACATATAAAATGTACCTTTAAATTCCTCCTTAGAGAGGATGGTTGCTTCAAGGTATATCATTTGTGTGTATAAATTATCACTAAGGATGGTATCCCAGTCAATCCTTCTTTTCCCTTCTAGCATGTAGATCATGATAAAAAAAATCCATGTCTTAAACTTATCAGTAGTGGGTATCCCATAAATTCTATCAGCCATGGCTATAACATACTGAGATAACTCATTGAATTCTACCAATTTAAATTTCTTTAACATCCTTCAGACCTTGGTTCTCTTCTTGGCTAGCCAACATGAGTTCATGACTTCTTAAATGGTTCTCTCATATTTATTGGTGTATTGATGGCATTCTTTGATGTTGAGTATCATACTTTCTATTTCAGTGGGAATGTTGAGCATGGTGGTGAGAGATTTAGGATTAAAGGAGTATACCACTCAATGACTATCATCGATGATAGTTCTAGTATCTAGTTGATATACTCAAGCGCATGATATGACAAGCTCTGCATATAGAGAAACTAATTGAAATGTTATTTTTGGTGTAATGTATCTTATGCTAACATTAAAAACTACTTATATGGGGTTGGGGTGTTGCAAGACATTCAACATGGCCTTAAAATCTAAATTCATGACATCAGTGTCCTTGATTAAGTCCAACATTGATATGATGTTTCCCTTCGATGTTTTTGAAGAATTTTCCATCTTTTTTCAAGTCTCTTATTACTATATTAACTTAGAAATAAACTTCTTTGCATTAAAATACTTCTCGACTAAGCTCTCAATTGCATCTCAAAACATAATAAAACAAGGTTTCCAAACACTTACTGGTATTAGTGAAATTTGCACATAGGTGGAAATGGAGACCTTTTGAGACTCATACTTTGATTCACTATATTCACTTTATTCTTCATTCTACCATAATTAGTCACTTGGAAGCACAAATATTTGAATCTAAATGTGAAGGTTGAGTTTAAATGAAAAATAACACTTAATTATAATCCCTTGTATTTTGGAATCAGGGTTACCATTGATGCTCTAAGAGAGGTGGCTAATCTACACCTACCCTATTAATTACTTGAGCCTGTTAGGACCCAGAAGCACACAATTGATTACCTTTGTATAAGCAACTAAACACAAAATTTAACCAGAAAGCACAAGTAACTAAAATTTAGAAATAACACAAAATATGAGAGACAATACCCAATTGTATTAATACTCTTCCAGAAAGAAATTACAATGAAGAGACACCACACTCTTCCACACCTTACAGGCTTCCCACACCAAGTGTACAGTAATTCACTTTCAAGAGTTCACTTTCTCTCTTACGGTCCCAACACACAACTCAAACATAGAGTTGGTGTTCACCTCCAACCAATCAGTATCACTATTGCCAGTACCACTAGTTAGTATCACTATTGCCAATACACAAGTGCTCCATTCACTCTAAAACTAAGTACTCCACACACTCCAAGTACACATTGTACTCCAAGTAGATCTCCCCTGATCTTGCTACCTATTGTGTTGCTGTCACCTTTGATCCTACTGCCCCGCAGATCACCTTTGACCTTACACACACACACACACACCTACAAATCAATGATCTTACTTACCATGTAGATCTCTCTAAAACCTAAAGAACCCTTGTCTTTGTCTCACTAAGTCCTTATGATTCTTCAAACCAGTACCCTGATGGATCTTCTATCTAAACTTGTAATAACCTGCAAATCTACCTAATCATACACACTCGACACCCCTGTGGAACTAGGAGGAGATACCCTTGCTCTCTTCACTCTCAGAATGAGCTAACCAAGCTCAACTCAAACTAGAACAAATTACAATACAACCCATGAGTCTATTATATAGATCTCATGCAAATAATAATTAGACACCTAATTACAATAATTAGATCCACAGCTCCAAGGCTAAAATTAGACTTTAACATGTAAACAATCAGTTCATTAACAAACTATCTGTAACACTCATAGTTTTGAACCATACAAGTGACTGACGTCGGTCCCTATCTGCCTGGAGATGACCAACGTTGGCTGAATACTGCCGATGTTGGTTGCCTTCCTGTCTACCCCTGACTGATGTTGATTGGCCTGACCGATGCCAGTGACTGTGACACTCAGCAACCTCCTCCCCTATTTGCATCAGTGAAGCTTTTAGCTCCACAACCTAACAATCTCCCACTTGGAGATAAATAGCTGCACTATACATGTACCTATACACCATATAATCTATTTCCTAGCTTGTATCCCTATTCAAGCTCAACCTTGAAGACCAACCACCACACATCCTGTGGTGCAACACTTGTCATCTAGTAACCTGCCATATCTGAAGTACTTGACCCTGCATAGCATGAATCCCTACTGCTAGTCCCTCTCAGATACATGAGAACCCACTAAACTATTTTCCAGTGCTTCCTTCCTAGATTGACTACAAACTTTTTGACAGCACCCACTACTTGGGCAAACCTCATCATGTGATTGGGGACCCTATTCTATGAACTATCCATCCATAGGTGCACTTTCCGTACTACATCCTGCACTACCTTCATACAATCATCCTATGACAAAATCACCATGTGATCTTCCCTGTCTTTAGGATTACTCATGCCAAAGAATTTTGCTGCTCCCAAATCCTTCATGGCAAACCACTAAACTAACCTTACCTTTAGCTCAACAAAACCCTATATGTATGAACCTGATAGCTAGCATACCATCCACATATAGTAACAACAGATAATGTTTCAATAATTATCCACCCTGGTAAGACAAACACAATGGTTACACTGACATTGACTAAAGCCCTACTTTGTCATCCACCTGTCAAAACCTGTACCACTATCCTGTAGCTTCCTTAAGACCATATGACCTGGCCTTCTGTCTCACATGTCCATTCTCTCTATTCTCTAACCAAGGAATCCATTCATCTCTCAGTGCTTTTATCCCAACTGGCAACTCTACCAAATCTCTCATTTGGTTCTGCATCCTATTCATGCCATGATCCCATTGTTTCCTAGATCCTTCTTGCTTTGTAGTGAGCAACTAGTATAAAGAAGAGGAATAATTAATTTGAGGCCTACTACCCTTTTAGTCCTCCACATGGGTGTTTGAGACTCCTTGACAGCTTGTTGTCTGCCTAAAATCTATTCCAGTGACTGACCTCAATCACCACACAGTCTGCATCCAATCAATGTCAGTTCCATGCGACTGTCCAGGTCACCGATGCCAGTTATCCTATCGACGTTAGTCTCCACCTACCTAACACCATCGACTTTGCCTATCTACACATGACCAATGTCAGCACCTATCTATTCAATGTTGGTTCCACCTAACTGATGCCAGTACCTGTGTTCACCTGTGAGTGATGAATTTTTACCCACGAGCTCTCTTTGGATCAAAACCCTATCCAAACTACCCTACTCAGAGTTATTTATCTTTATCCACTGATCTCTATTCATCATCTCCTCCATGAACACCAAGGCTTTCCAATTCTTAAGTTTATCAAATACATCAGTCTTCTTTTTAAGAACATGCATCTCCTTTTTACTCATGTGACCAAGCCTACAAAGCCACATCCTTTCAACAAAAGAAGAATTAGTAATACAAGCAAGTAGATAAAGAGTACCTACTTTCTTACCACATGCTAATTCAAGTGAATCCACTATGAGAGTTTTTGTGCATCTCTCATCACCCAAATTTCCTAAAGCAATTAGCTGCATCTTCAAGACTGGGACCTGCATGACCTTCTTCAACACCCATGTGTTGGCCGCTTACAATTTCAGCCACACTTCCCCTTTGCCAATACTTTGACAAGGCACACAAACCCCTCTATTTGGGGCTGCATGGAAAGAGGCAATAAAATCTATAAACCAAGATTCTACTTTATCCAAGGAACATCCCAAAGCATCTTGTGCAACAATACCTGCAACATCTGCTTCTTCAGTTCTTTCATGCTGATCTTCTACCAACTAACAATCTTTCTTTACCTATTCTTTCTTTCCATAACACCATAATTGATCATTCATGCTTTTCAATTCCTCCATTCTTAGTGTACTTTCTTTGCCATTGTTATACTCCCACTCAATCAGAAACCCCTGAGAGTGACCTATAATCAAACACAAACCTGCTCCCTGCAACCTTAGCTCTGATACCAACTGATACTGGTATCAAGCTATGAACTAGCACCCTAGCTCTGATACCAACTATTAGGACCTATAAGCACGCAATTGATTACCTTTGTATAAGCAACTAAACACAAAATTTAACCAGAATGCACAAGTAACTAGAATTCAAAAATAACAAAAAATATGAGAGACAATACCCAATTGTATTAATACTCTTCCAAAAAGAAATTACAATGAAGAGATGCCACACTCTTCCACACCTTACAGGCTTCCCACACCAAGTGTACAGTAATTCACTTTCAAGAGTTCACTCTCTCTCTTATGGTCCCAACACACAACTCAAACATAGAGTTGGTGTTCACCTCCAACAGTCAGTATCACTACTACCAGTACCACCAGTCAGTATCACTACTACCAGTACACAAGTGCTCCACCCACTCCAAAACTGAGTACTCCACACACTCCAAGTACACAATGTACTCCAAGTAGATCTCCCCTGATCTTGCTACCTATTGTGTTGCTGTCACCTTTGATCCTGCTACCCCATAGATCACCTTTGACCTTGCACACACACACACACACACACACACCTACAAATCAATGATCTTACTTATGATATAGATCTCTCTACAACCTAAAGAACCCTTGTCCTTGCCTCACCAAGTCCTTATGATTCTCTAAACTAGTACCCCGATGGATCTTCTACCTGATCTTACAACAACTTGCAGATCTTCTTGATCATACACACTCAGGACCCCTATATAACTAGGAGGAGCTACCCTTGCTCTCTTCACTCTTAAAAGGAGCTAACTAAGCTCAACTCAAACTAGAACAAATTACAATATAGCCCATGAGTTTATTATATAGATCTCATGCAAACAATAATTAGACACCCAATTACAATAATTAGATCTACAGCTCCAAGGCTAAAATTAGCCTTTAACATGCAAACAACTGGTTCATTAACAAACTATCCATAACACTTGTAGTTCTGAACTACACAAGAGACCGACGTTGGTCCTTGTCTACCTAGAGATGATTGACGTTGACCAAAAACTGCCGATGTCAGTTGCCTTCCTGTCTACCCCTGACTAACATCAGTTGGCCTGACCGATGCCAGTGATTGTAACACTCAAAAACCTCCTCCCCTGTTTGCATTAGTGAAGCTTTTAGCTCCACAACCTAACAGAGCCTCATTTGAAAAATAGAGGGAAAATGTAAGGCCTTCCCTTGTGTGCCAAGTGACCTTCCTTTTTATAGTACATGGTAAAATATGAGTGAATCATAGATTAAAAACATTCTTTTTGGGCTCTCGAGGACTTTCACACATTTTCACTTGTTATGATCCTCTAGTGTTTTAGGGCAAAAAGTCCTAAGTTCCCATTGATACCAAGGACACCACTTGCAATGATCCTTCTTTTGTAAAAAATTGGGCATTCAAGCCTTCGAGGACCCTTTGGAAAATGTCTATAAAAGTAAGTGAGGCAATCTCTAAAAAGGTCTCGAAGCTGACAAACACTTGAACACCTCCATGTGGCACTAATATTATTTATAAAATCATACATCTAGGCCCTGGGGATTTTAAGCACCATGCCAACCAAAAAGGTAAGTGGGGAAATTCTTCAAAGAGGCTTGAAATGTTTAAGGGTCTGACACTACGCCACATGTCCAAATCAAAAATGAAGTTGAGGTCAGGGCCACTTCTACCCTTTACACTAACTTTATTTAAAAGGGGAGAAGTGCAAAGTCTTTTCATCCCCCAAATCTTATTCTTGGGGGTCCCTTGATTCAAATACATATCTTTCATTTAGTTCATCAGACTACTTCTCACCTTAATCACCAAAACACATAAGTGTAACCTGTTACTTTTATCTAGGACACTAACATATCTCCTCTCCTAAGTTTGAAGGATCTAATCTTGGAAAAAGACTTGGTTATACCCACATTTATTCCTTGTAGATTCTTGTTCCATAGGATCTTTTCTCTGCATGTTAAAACTCTTCAATCTCTCTTGAGCCTTTCTGGGGTATTTTCCATCTTTGATATGCATCCATTGAGAATCTTCTAATCAAGATAATAGACATGATTGCTCAAAATACATGTCCCAAACTCTCTTCCTAATGAGGCAAGGTAGGAAACTAAAAAAATGAAGCTCACTTAGTTTGAGCATAGGGAATTCATCATACAAAGACCCAAATTGCTCTAGCACAATTTTAGGCACTAACAAATCCTATAAAGCATCAATGGTCTACCCACCCCTTTCCTAATGTACCCCTTAAGGTGTAATCTTAGAGATAAGACATGATGGGTTCTTATAAGATAAAAAGTTTCAATAACTAATAAAATTTTTAAAATATTATGTGTATACAAAATATACTAATGAAATCTCATGATCAAGATTATAGGGGAAATGTTGAAAAAATTTGTCTGAGAGATCATCAAAATTAGACACAAAACTCTTTGGAAATTTGAGGAACCACTCCAAATCCTATCCTTTTAGACTTTAAGAAAATAAAAGGAGTAGGTAAATGTCACTATAATCCATCAATTGGAAAGTGACAAAAAACTCTCTTAAATGTGCTTTAGGTTCTTCTCTACCCTTATTTTATCAAATTTTAACTTGGAGGAAATTATATCTAGAAATACTACATGTTGAATGGGTATGAACACACATCATATAACTTGAATTTATTGGTTTGGTTCCCTGCTTGAATGGCAACAATCTCATCCTTCATTTGTTATAGTTCTTGGGCCAAGAAAGTAGATGGTCCATTTGGCTGAGGTGGTGGTTGGGTAGTCAAAAGGTGGATCACCTTGACTAAGGTATAATGGAGGTATGGTTTATTATTAAATGTTTGTTTTATGGGTGCACCAACCAAGAATATGAATCCATAAATTAGGATGTGATTGTTGAAATTACATGTGTTGGGTTATATTCTAGTTTAGATTCAGTATATAGACTTGGTTTGGAGGGAATTAGGGCTAAGATAGAAGGATATAGCTTGGGTAAAATACTATGCCTACTGAGGTTAAGTAGGTACTTGTTACCAAGTAGTCTAACCTATCTCAATAGGGAGCTTATTGTAGACCAAGGCACTAGATTTGGATCTATGACACATGCTAAGTAAAAGACAATTATTACCTAATGGGTACTTGTTGAACATTAGCAACTCACTATTGCACAAATAACTATTTTAAACTAGATGCTTTTTGGGTTTTCATATTTTGTCTTTAAATTATAGGAACACATTATTGATTAGACAACATTTATGATTATAAAGGTATATTAGTCTACAACTATAGAGGTACATTTGTCACTACCCACTGAGATGGGAAATTTGTTTCCCTATGTTGAGGGGGTAGAGTCTTATACCTTTATTGTAGTGGTATATTAAATTGTTCTTATTTTTATGTAATGTTGGTCACCACCTGTTGAGTTGGAATAGCATTCATCACTTGTTTTTGAGGTAAAGCACTAGCCAACACTTGATTTCTTAATCCTTAGGGTTTTACGCTTGATGAAGTAGCTAGTTAAGGATTATTAATAACCTACTATGGTTTGGAAGTAGGAATTCCTACCATTGATGTTGTGAACCACTTGTGGTTTTAGCTAAAGGCACATGTTTTTGTGGACTATTTTTTGGTGTGTTTAAACCACTTTGGCCTGTATTGGAAGACACTTGTGTGTTATCCACTATGTTTATCACATTGTTATGCATAAAATCCATAATTACATCTTCAATAGATGGGACATTATACATGTCACTCACTAAAGTAATTTTTACAAATGGGTCTATACCCAAATTAGCTTGATCTATCAACTTAATTAGCACTCCTATTGAAGGATCTAGCTCTATAAGTGGAGTGTTTTACATGTCCATGCCATTAAAATTATGTGATAGATTCAAATAGGTTTGATATGCTTGTTAAATTTTTATAAAGTGGTCCTCCATGAGGCCATTTCATTTTATAAGAAATTTTGGGTCTTGATATGACATTGGCACGAGTGCTTGAGGATATCTAGTAAAGGAATGTTTAATGGTTTGGGTATAGGACATGTTTAAAGGTATTATAACTAGTCTAGTTAAGTTTTCATGGGGAAAGTTTGTTGGAAACATAGACCTTACCTCTATATCTCTAACTAAATCTTCATGCTTATTTTCAAGCAAGTGATGATAAAAAAAATAAGGTTCATATGTCGATGAAATAGTAACCTAATATGGTTGTTGTTAAACTTGTTCTACAATTGATGGCACACTATTGGGATATTGCATGGTTTGTTTTTTGTCTTATTGTAAATAGGGAAGTGTGTTAACCAAGTATTGGGCTAATGGATCTTAACATTGTTCCCTAGATTGAGTAGTGTAAGGAGGATAGGGATCTGTATCACAAACTACATCACCATTTTAAGGGTCTTGAGCAAAGTTGTCATTCATGACCACGTTATTGTAACCTAGATTGTACATCGTTCCACTATGAGTGTAACAAGACATATCCAAATCAATGAATAACATTTCATGAGGAAGGTAGAGATTTATATAAAATTTGAAAATGATATCAAAAGGTAAAATGTCCCAAACTTTGGAATGCCTAGGAACTTGGTCTATAAATTCAATCTAGGAATGGAGTTATTTCTCCAAAATAGTCAATGATAAACTCAGTCAAAAAAGGTCTAATGTCAAATGTCTTACATAAATGGTCAAGTGAAAATATAAATCAAAAATCCAAACTTAGTAAAAGTGCTTCAAAATTATTATAATTTAGGTCTACAAATGAAAAAGGTTGTTAGGTCTTTGGGAATAGAGCACAAAGCTAGGCTCAAAATAACTAGGTCTAAAAAGGAAGGTAAAATGCTAGGTCTTTTGAAAACATAATGTAAAATCTAGATTTTGAAATAAAACTAGATTTAAAACAAAAGGGAATTTCTAAATTTTTGGAAACATGACACAAAATCTATAATTTGAAACAACACTAGGTCTAAAACAAAAGGGAAATCCTAGGTCTTTTAGAAACATGACACAAAAGCTAGACTTTGCATAAACTAGGTCTAAAAGTAAAAATAATTAATATAACAATTTGAAACACTTGGAATCAAACTAGACACTTAGATTCAAACAAAAAATTGACCTTTTATAAAAAACATTGAACTTTAGGCACATGGAAGATAGACTACTTCCTAGAATTAGGCACAAAGATCACTATGGCAAGCAAGGAATTAGTCCAAGTTGTACAATCTAAAAGTGAGAGGCAAATTTCTAAGACATACATGAGGCATAGTCATAAACCAATAAATGTTTGAATATGAACTTATCAACACCAATTTAGAAGTCTTGGTTCTTCAAATGGATAACAAGATAGACAAAAATGGATGGCATAATGATACTAGTCATAGACCCGAAAAGCACATGTGTTTTGAAATGGTGATTATATACAAGGCAACAAGACTTTAAAAAAATTTGAGAAACATAATTATGTTATCTTTCTCTAAAGGTATTAAAAAATAGTTTATTTTAGAAACTCTAAATCACAAGACTTGGAATGAAAGAGGCAGTGTAGTGATGCCCCTTTCAAACAAGTGATACACACACACAAAAGGTTAAGAAATGACTAAGGAAAATTGTGGTATAAAATGGATGAAATAACACCTCTTTAAATAAAAGAGTGATGTAAACATGGCTTATTTCAAATGTTTTTTAAATAAAAAAGTAGTTTTTACTCAAAACAATGCAAATAAAAAGGAAAATATATATATATATGTAAGTGTATCATCCTAATCCTTAAAACTGACAAGGTGGCTTCATAATGTCAAATTCCATCTATATACTTTCTCTTGAGAGGAAATAATTTTTTTAATCCAAAAATTTAACTGTGCATGAGAAGTAGGGTTTTTAGGCCCCCCATTCTCTCAAGAGTTCAGACACGACATGGAACTTTAGGCTACTTGCCCTGCATTGACAATATATTTGTAGTAAGTGGGGTTGTTTAAAAATTCTAAAGTTTTGTATGTTATAAATGGTCCCATACGTGTGGGTTAAACTATGACACAACATGTCATTTGGATACACATTAACCAAATTATTGTGAAAAGGTTTTATCTTTTTCACAACCACTACATCTATCAATTGCTTAGTATAGTGTGATGTTAAAGTTAAACCTACGTTCTAAGGTATTATCTTACTAGTGGAGGTTTTTTAACCACTCAAACAAGCATCCCAATAAGTTGACCTTAATTTATATACCCCTACCATGGAGTGGGGTTGAAGTGATGCTGAGAGATGAATTCTCAAGTCAACACTTCCCTAGGAAACTCATGAGGAGGCTATGAACTCCCACCCACAATCCAAGATGCATGAAAAAAAATTATAGGACTTTAGGGTCATTTTGGAGATCACCCAAATCACTTAAATTTTGTGGAGTTCTTTAGAAAATTTCCTTCCATGCTTTGGACAAAGTGAAGCATTTTTTATCACCCAAGTTACATAAAGGGTATGGGGGGAGAGCATACATGCTACACTCAATTTGAGAAACAAACACACAACAATAATTAAAAGGCAAAGGCTCTTATGAGTACTTAACTAGAGTGTGAGTTCATTTTTAGAGCACCAAGTGAAATATGATATGAAGTGTATCCGCTTGGCATTGTTTGAGTTGTGAACTTTGAAAAATGAAAATAAATAAAGTAAATGATTTTTAAACACCAAATATAAATTTCATTTGAATCTTAAAGTGTTTAAAAATGTTTTTCCTTGGTCTTTGGGTGCTAAAAAAATGTTACGGGGTCCTTGTGCTTAGAAACTAAAAGCAAATAAGAAAATGAAAATTGAAATTTAGCTCTCAATTTTCTTATGTTTTTCACACATTTTAATACTATAGATACATAAAAAACTACAACTTTCCTAAAAAATTACAATTGGTTAGTACAAAACCAAAACTACTTGCTAAATAAAATGTTAGTGTAAAATCACAACTATATAGTGCAAAATCACTTATTACAAGGTCAATAACACATATTTTGAAGGCAAAACCACATTTATTAATGAAATAATTAAAATATGAAGGTAATACCATAGATGTCAATATAATACCACATATGTTAAAATAATGTCATATATGTTAAGATAATAACACAACTATTAAGGCAATACTGCATATTTTAAGACAAAACTGTAACCACCAAGTGCAAAAACACAAGTACAATATCACTAATTCATAGTGAAATATCACTTTTACCACTTGTAAAAATGTAACTCCATAGAGTAATATCATGACTTTCTATGTAACATCCATGAGCTTGAAATTTTAACTTTTTTGGTTAGCAAGTTAATATTTTGACATAAAAAATGTTCGAAAGAGGTCTTAAAATTCCATGGGAAGAAATTTGTGGGGTATGGGTCCCACCAGACATGCCATCATGTGAACAATCAATCCATAGAGGGGAGATTAATATAGTTTTAGTCAAGAAAATCAAAACAAATCAAACACACTAAACACTAATGCCTCTAGCCTTGACACTAGGGAGAGCATAGGTAACAAGCACATAATGAAAACACAACTATAAAACAAATGAAATCTTCATTTTACCTTCCTTGTATCCCTAAAATTTCTTTTTTAGTTGGCTTGCTTGACTATGTGTTGAAGAAATATTTATCAATGAAGCCCAATTGTTCCACCTCTTCTTGGCACCTTGGCTTGGCTTATAAAATTGGCATGGTAACACTATTATGAAGCTTTTTGAAGGTATTTTGGCATAATAAAATTTCACTAGAAAATCATTTTATTATATTTGAGCATAATAAATTTACACCAAAATATCTTAAAGATAAATAGGTGAGGTCTTGTATTTATATCCTCCAAAGTTAACTCTCACCCAAGTTGAGTTAGGTTAAAATTAAGCATGGAATGAGTTCAAACCAAACCTATGTGAGTTGATTCTAACTCTATTTAAGTTAAGGATATGGCATGTAATTATGATTTTTAATGAATATGCATGGATCACAAATTGTATATTTTATGAGAGCTTGACAACTCACAAAAGCTATGATGAAGAAGCTTGATATTTTGAATTTTTAAATTTATATTTTTAGATATTCATTAATTATAAATGTATTTTTTTATATAAGCATTTAATCTAGTTTAATTATTTGATTCATTTTTATTATCATTTTAACTCTTTTAGTAATTATTTAAGTGCCTTGCTTAATGGGTTCATAGGCCAAATTGCTAGTTATCAAGTTGCAAGGTGATTAGGGATGAATCTATGAGAGGATATTATTGAGTATGGAATAATACCCCAAATAGGGATGCATTAACATGATTTTGAGCACTAATGAATGATGTGTGGATGAAATTGTGACATTCAATGATTCTTAGGCTTAATTTGCACCATTTGGTATAAATTAATCTAAAGTCTGGTTGGAAGCTAGTTGTGGCTAGAATGGGGTGTCTACACCTATTACTTATCTAGACCTAAATAATAGAAATCCTTAGAATGGTTGTCTACCCTATCATACCTTTGGATGGTAGAGGTGTTTATGAATGAATAGATCCCCCTTCATAACCATATTGATAACTATCAACAGTATCACCTAATGTTCAAATGTATCAAGATAAGTTTTACTTAATTTTCTACCCTTGTCACTTATAAACCACTTTAGAGTATGCTCAAAAATCATGCTATGATATGGCCATACCAATTTTATAGAGTCTTTTATCTATTAGATCAACTCCCTCTAGATATTTCAACCATCCTACTCCATTCTACACCTAATTGTATTTCTAGTAACACTTTGAGCTCACCAATGGGAAACTAGGCTACTATTTCTCCCCTAACTATGCCAATACTCGAAGAGAGAATTCATACTATGATGTTATGCAAGATAGATATTAACATCTAAACCCATGACTACCCATAGATCCCTAAAGGAGGACCCTTTTCCCTTTATAAAGGAGGAAGACATTGGGAAGTCACTCACCAGATTTTTGCAAGCTTTCCCACATATAAGAAAAGGATAAAAAATACTACCAATGTCATACCCACAATACTACAATATACATAAATATTCATGTGTGTTTCCTACACTAAAGAGAGATCCTAATTATGTTGGCATTATTCCTACACCAAAATAAAACACTAATTATGCCAACATACCTCCCACCCCAAACAAAGATAAGATCAAGCAAACAACCTTTAAAATGTCCAAAGGCACTTACCTACCTCAACTTAGAGCTTAAAACAACACTTTAAATTCTCATAAAATCTCCCCTTCCTTCATCAACAACACAGGGCTAAGACATTCACACCTCAACAAGCCTTTCCATTTACCCCACAAAGGAGAGAATCTCATTATCATCCTGAGTCTTGAAACCAATGGACCAAAGAGGGGTTACATGACATTTTTCATATACATATGGTTAAGATATATAAATACCAATACACTTCACGTAATTACTACCCCCTTTTATAGATGATCAATGGGTCATTTACTATAATGGGGATAATTGTCATTTGGGTGTCAGGGCGAGAATCATTCTTATTTATCCTTAAGGGTAAGTTGTGCATTTTGGATTAAAGATTGACTTTGAGTGTACAAATAATGGGTATGATTATGAGGTCTTATTTCTTGGTATGTTAATTTCAAAATGTCTAGGCAGTCAAAACCTAAAGATCTAAGGTAACTCATAATTAGTTGTGAACCAAGTTTTTGAGATCTATCAGACCAAGGCTAAACACCTTTAGCTATACAATATTATTATATGTGATATTTTTTAATGGTTTAAATTCATTTATATAGAAACAATCCCTAGGGAAAGCAACCAACTTGTTGATTCCATGGCTGCCTCATCTTCAGACTTTGACCCCCATCTAGTAATACCAAAATATGATTTTTTAGTCTCAATCAGGACAAAGTATCTTGTGCATAAGATTCCTAATGACCAAACTTTTTCCCACATTATAAGGGATGGTGACTGCTTGGTAATAAATATAGTTGAGAATGATGAGGCCATTCTTGAGTTATTATGAGTTTACAATGACCTTCCATCATAAGAGGGGATTCTTGCTTACCCACTACCCCACTTTGGCTCATTTAATTGAATATTAAAATTATTTCTATCACATTCAGGATTACCTATCCTCTAATTATGAACATGATGTATTCAATGTAAAGGGTTAATATCCTAATTTTCCCCTATCCCCCAACATGTTTAAAGAGGGGAAACACCTCCCTCATTGAAGAAAAACTAACATTAACATCAAGATGAAGGATAATCCTATACTTCTCAAGATAGGTTCTTCAATCTTAGTGCAAGAGGTGGAAATCCACAAGAAACTCTTCACATAACTCTCAAAAACTTTCACTTTATCCTACACTAATATGATAAAAATCAACCCTAATGTATTCATCCATGTAGATACTTAGTTTGGGCCACTTTCATGCTTAAACTAGGATTTAATTCAATTTATATCAAAAAATGTAATATAAGCTTAGAAATCACTTGAATTTCCCAAATTCATCCACATATGGGATTTAATTTCACAAAAATGTGATGGGGCTTGCTTGTTTGGGGTATTACCTTATATGTACCAATAACCTAGTTTAGTTTTAAACCTAGTCAAATTATGACCTAGTAATTTGACATTTTTGGCCTATCAGACTATCAATTCAAAATATTTAAAATAATTGCCAAAATCCATAAAGCTCTAAGTACGATTAATTACATTAAAAATCTTAATTAACTTTCCTAAGTAAAAATTCCAAGTTGAATTAGTGAATTTCATTTGTCAAAAGAGGAATTTTTAACCAAATATGAAGTCAAAGGTCAAAGGAGATAATAAAGCAGTTTATTAATTCTTAAATGTTCCAAAAAGGTGAGTCATAACCTCACAAATATATAAAGTGAGTTTCCATGGATCATAAATATCATAAATTGAGGTGTCAAGATTTCATAAGTGCTTTAACCCAACCCAAGTTTAGCCTGACTCAACCTAGGTTATTTTAGACTCAACCAAAGTTAGAATTTAACCTAACCTCCCTAGGGTTAGAGTTAGTTCTTAGAGATATAATACAAGTGCACATACCATTTACCAACAAGATTTTTTGTGTAAGGTTATTCTATAAGAATTCCTTTAAAAATCTATTAAAAGTAGTGTTATAATGCCCATTTTATGCCAAGCTTCACACTAAGCCATTCTAATAGAAAATCAAAACCACAAGTGACCATTGGAGAATTGATATGACCATGGAGAAACATTGACAAGAGTCACCAATGTCATAGATTGAGAATGAACATCCTTATGCCAAAAAGTGGACATCAAATTTGACAAGGAGGTAAAATACTTGTATTATTTTTATCTCTATTTTGTGATCATGTTCAATTTGTTATGCTCCCCCTATATCTTAGGCAAGAATGTTTAGTTTCAGTGTATTATTATGCATGGATTTTTATCATTTTGATTAACAAGGAATGAATCAACATTTGTGTGCTCTTTACAATCCTAAGATACATAATGGCATGCCTGATGGGAACACACATCCTGTATGACCAAGGAGAATAATGTGTAACATTTAGTTTTTCTAATAAGAGCATTTAATTCTTCAAGTTTAGAGTTTTATGATTGAAAATCCTTCCATTATTTTTTTTTTTGTAATTGGCGGCTTCACCCTATGTAATGGAATCTTTACCATTCCCATGCTTTGTTTGTGATCTTTATTTGTGAAAAAATAGTGGCTTAAAATGGTATATTTGACCTACTAAATAATAACATCATTATCTATAAATGGTAGCTTTAACCCTAATAAATAGTGAAATCATTACGTAAATTTCCATTTGTTTTCAAAGACTTCACATATTTTTAGCCTATAATTAGTGACTTCACCAACTATAATTAGTGGATTCTCTCTATTTAATGATAACTTGCCAAATTCTAGTCTATCTATTTCTATGTTTTATGGAAAATAGTGGCTTCACTAAAAATGGTAGCTTCACTCTGTTGTATAAATGACAACTTCACTTTGTGTTTTTAAAAACATGAGAGATCAAAATGGAATGTTGTTTATTGATTTGTTTTTTGGCCTAAATACAAGAAAACACCATAAAATTTTTGTAGGAACCAAGGTGGAGAGAGAGAGGCTTAAACACCTTGAAATCTCACATACATTTTTGTTTGGTTCTTAAAATCAACCTAATCAAACTTATCTTTTAGGATTTCAAATTTTTTATAAGTGTAAACAAGGTCAAGGGGTCAAAATTTCAATCACATTTGAGTTGGTGCTATTAAAAATAATATACACTTTAGTTAGAGATCTTAAGAGATTTTTCACTTTTTGTTTGTTCCGTTAATAGTTAGTTTTAAAATTCATAGATTAAATTCTTTATTTATGGAAAACCAAAACTATATCATGTATGCTCTTCCCCTATCCCCTATAGGGAACTCAAGTGACCATAAGCACTTGGTTTATTACCTTATTTTTTTAGTCTTATCAAAAATAATATTGTGTATCTCTCCTGAAGCTCCAAGTGACTTGGGTGACCCAAAAACAACCTCTAAAGTATTTCCATTTTATTTTCTTATGTTTATCTTATGGAAAGGATTTTTTTTCCTCCTCACAAGTTTGTTTGTGGTGTGTTAACCTAGGGTTTCATCTCCCAGCATCATACCAACCCCACTCCATGATGGGGTATATAAATTAGGCACATGATACTAGGATTGCCAAGGGGATAAGTGGCTAAGCTCTCTGATCCTAATAAAAACCAAGGTTATGTCTTGCTTAACATTAGACTTCACTAAGTAGTACATGACTAAAGTCACTATGCAAAGAAATAAACCTTTGCATAGTAAGTTAGCGAGTATGAACCCATTTGAAGTAACTGCACCATTGTGTTAGCCACACTTAGAACAATTTATTATATTTTGAAACTTTTAGATTTTAGTCAACCCCACTCACTGTAAAATTTCTTGTTAAATGTTGAGTGTTCCTCACTCTAAGTTAGTGCCATGTACCAATGCTTGAGAGACAGAGGGGGCATAAAAACTCTACCTACACCTATTCTTTAATTTTTGGATTAACACTTAATTCTTTTTTATCATTGGTATATCAATGGAAACTTTGGTAGAAGCTATGCATACTTATGTTAAGTTTAGGGATAGGATGAGCCATTATTGATATTTCTATTTTCTTTGATTTACATGTGTGTTTTACATTAAAATTATTTATTTGTATTTTCAAGTCAAAACAAGTTAAAAACCATCATGTTTTTACACTAAATTATCCTAAGAGGTGTTACTCTACCCATTTTATGCCACATTTTTGCCAAAAATATTTATTTGAAAATAGTTTGTGTGTACTTCTTTAAATGTGGCATCATTATGTTGCCCATTTCATCTTAAACATTTGCCTTGGATTTTTAGTCCAAAACCATTGTCATGCCATTTATTTGAATGAACATTATTACATTGCATAAATTATTCAAAAGCACTTATCGTATTTGAAACCAAGTTCCAAAACCATTGTTATGACTTCTATTTCAAACACATGATTACTCTACCCATTTTAGTCTAGTCCATCTAACTTGAAACATCTAAGCTTTTTCATTAAATTTAAAATTCAATCTTTTGAAATGCAAACCCTAAACTAATTATGTTTACACCAAAACCCCATCTAATTTGGGTTTAGGTAGTCTACCTTTTGTGTTTGGATTGTGTTACCTGGGTTGATTTCCTATTTGATCTAAAAGTCCCATTTGCCTAGACCTAACAATTGTTTATTGTTGTATGCCTTGTTTGAGCATCCTTTGATCTGAGTTTTTTCCATGTGCCTTGTTTGACATTTGTTGTGCCAAGTTTTAAAATGTCTTAGTTTCATTATTCAAATAGTCTCTTATGAATCAAGTATTGAGCCTTGGTGAGGCAATTATCAAGTGTCATCCAATCCAATTGCCTTGGCTTATTTTATTTTCAATTTATTGTTTAAGATCTTTATTTTTGAGTCTAGACTTGTTTTTCATGTTAAATGATTATAACTACCTTTGGGTAAAAAATTTTATCCTTTTGACAAAGTTCAAAATTGTTCTAACCATTATAAATACTTTTGTCATTGATTATAAATACCTTTGGGTAAATTAGTACCTTATCCATAAATGAGTTTTGATATTTTATGTTACCTTTATCACTGATTTTGATTGCCTTTGGGTAAATTAATACTATTTTTTAGATCGGTTTCAAGTTTGTTTTGTCTTTACCTTTGCCTAGTTTAGTTGTTTTACCCTTTTGGCTTCTTTTACAGAACCAAAGGTTATTTGTTTTTTTAGACCTTGATTGTTAGCTACATTTAGACCTAATTTTTCACAATACCAAGATATAAATATGAACATTCCTCATTACACACATAGCGGGACTATATATAACCCAACTATGAGAACTTTGTGACTAGTGACCCTTTTGTTCAAGAGCCATATGGTGATGACATAGCTTATGAGATGAATCCCTATCCATCTTATAATATTTGATACATTAAAAAAAGGTTAGACCCATTAACATAGTATTTGGTGACTGCACCTTCTTATCCAGGCCAATAATAAGAGCAAACAACACAATAATTTTCTCAAACAATGTCGAATGTTGAACAAAACCAACAACAAAATCCCTACTACATTATGACACCAACATAGACAAATTATGATCCATACATTTTTCCATCATTTTTTAGAGAATAATGATGAGATTTTTCATCATATATATCAAATTAGGAACCAAATTTATGTGAGACTTCCCACATGAAAGTCTGATTAGTTTGATTAAAACTCCTAGTAATGTGCCTCAAAACCAACATTTCAAATAGGCATCAACTAGTTATATTCAATATTTAGTTTAAATGCCTTAATGAATCCAAATTACACTTACAAAAGGGATAGGCCCTATGGATGATAAAATGAAATAGGTGCAATAATCATACCAAAACTACCTCAATCTACCTCACAATATTAACTAATGGCTATTTATAACATGTTGCTTATTGAGCTAGCTCCATCAATAGGGCAATAAATAGATGCTTCAAGCTATTCAAATCAAAACATAGACCCATTTAGCCAAATCATGCTAGTCAATGGCATGTTTAATGTCCCCATTTTGATAGAATAAAATGTTTCTCAAATATAATACTTCACTCAAAATAACATGGATAACACATAAGTACACCCCAATCTAAACCAAAGTGTGTTTAATTTAACACTGAGTAACACATAATAGACTCCTCAAATTAATGTTATGAGTGGATTTAAATAACAAGGGATAGGTATGCCTATTTACTAAAATCAACAAGTAACCTCCACTTCTAAACTAGCTACTTCCTTGAGTGTACAATAGGGGGTAACAAGCCAACAAAAAACCAACTTACCACCTCAACAAGAGTAGAACACTACACCACCTCAAAAGGAGAAAAAAAAATTATACCATAACAAGCACATACCAATATACCTCAAAAATAACAAGTTTTATCTAATCTATAATGTGTTTATATTAGTAAAACAGTGTTAGTTGGTCAACAATAACAAATTCCAAACCCATAACAAGTGCTTATCCAAAAATAGGTGTTAAACAAATAGCAATGTTCCTAGCTCCAATAGGTAATAGGTGTTCATCAATGATTACCTTTCACCCAATAGTTATTACACATACAATAGGGATCCAACTTTTAACACATTAAACAATAGGGTTTTAGTTAACAACGAGTTCCCTATATACAATAGGGTTTCATGAGTCAACAATAAATCCCCTCCCAATCCCAAAAATGCCAATACATCCCATAAAGTTAAATGCCATTACCATGGCTACAATTCAAAAACTAAGTTTATTTATCCAATATGAGTTATAATGTGTTTCAACCATAATATTTTCCATATTTTTCTGATCAACTTTCCATAATATGCTTACCCCATTCAAGGTAATCCACCTTTAATTGCATAAACCCAACATCAATAGGCTAATATATTTGACTTCTTTTCTCAATAAATAAATCAAATGAATGATTCAATTCAAGCTATTTAGACCAAAAACCAAACAAAGAAAATTAAACTAGACAAAATATGCTCATATCCATTCAACATGGATTATCTACAAATACCATTTCCTCCAAGGTTATGGGATGCCCAAATTTGAAAAATAAAAGGGCAAAGGTGACCCTAAATAAATCTAAAATAATTATTTTTTGTTTTCCATCTAGTAGCATATAGTGACATATACTTATTTCTACTATTTCTAGGGAGTCTAGTTAGGTAAGATTTGGAATGGATTTTGAATTTTTTGAAGAATTTTGTACAAAATTTTTCATATAATATCAATCATGATATTATAAATTATGGACTTGGTCCAAGCTAAACATAATATTGGTGAAATATTCACCATGTACTTGCAATGTTAGAGAGCACTAGTGAGCTAGTTTATTCATAATTTTCTAGATAAATAATCGGTCATGATATTTACCAAGAGCCTACATAAAGATATATATTGCCATCTCAATATAAAATGTGCTAATACATTTGAATATGTTATATAGAAAGGATTATAGATTGAGAAAGCCCTTATTAAAAAAAGGGATAATCAAGTTATCTTCTCCCAACCATAACTAGAACTCAAACCAGAACCAAGGCTAGTTACATAATCAGAACCCAATTTAAATATCAACTTCAACATCACCTCAGGCCAACAATAATGAGAGACCAAAACCTTACAACTAAAATAATAATGTTGTTAGTAATGAGGTCACTAAGTCATGCCATGTTTAGATGGTGCAAACACTAGTTGTCCATTTACCTCCACCCATCTAGCAATCACCACCTCCATACATTTAGCCATGGCCTCTAAAAAACTAATATATAGATAATTAGAATCAATTAAAATCCCCTCCTCTAGGTAGAAGACTACACATTCCTAGACAATTTAGTGATAAAATATGCTCATATCCATTCAACATGGATTATCTACAAATACCATTTCCTCCAAGGTTATGGGATGCCCAAATTTGACAAATACAAGGGAAAATGTGACCCTAAATAACATATAAAATAATTATTTTTTTAATTTTCCATCTAGGCATATAGTGGCATATACTTGCTTCTACTATTTCTAAGGAGTCTAGTCAGGTAAGCTTTGGAATGGATTTTGAATTTTTTGAAGAATTTTTTACCTGAATTCAATGATATTTCTAAGAATTTTGTAAAACATTTTTCATATAATATGGATCATGAGATTATAGTTTTGGACTTAGGCCAAGCTAAACACAAGATTGGTGAAAGATTCACCATGTACTTGTAATGTTAGAGAGCAATAGTGAGCTAGTTTACTCATAATTTTATAGATAAATAATCAGTCATGATATTTACTAAGAGCCTACATAATGAGATATATTACCATCTTGAGATATAATGTGCTCATAAATTTGAAGAGGTTATATAAAAAGGATTATAGATTAAGAAATACCTTGTTAAAAAAGGGATAATCAAGTTATCTTCTTCCAACCATAACCAAAACCAAAACCAAGGATAGAACCATAATCAAAACCCAATTAAAATATTAACTTCAACATCACCTTAGGCCAACAACAATGAGAGACCAAAACCTTACAACTATAATAATAATGTTGTTAGTAATGGGGTCATTAAGCCATTCCATGTTTAGATGATGCAAACACCAGTTGTCCGTTTACCTCCACCCATTCAATAACCACCACCTCCATACATTTAACCATGGCCTATAAAAAACTAATATCCATATAATTAGAATCAATTACAATCCCCTCCTCTAAGGAGAAGACTACCCATTCTCAGACAATTCAGTGACCTTGGTGAGCCTATTGAATTTGTGTTCCAAACATTGGTTTAGGCAAATATGATCAATTAGCCAATACTTAAGCAATTCCCTAAATGGATTCATTTTCCTAATTGATATAAAGAACATGAATTTTTTGAGTATCATCAAGTTAGAGGACATTCCATATGTTGGTGTATCCAACTCAAGCATTTTATTGAAAATATGATGGAAAATAGAGAGATACAAAGAGATACCCATGCTCCTAAAACCAATAATAAATTAGGCATATACCAAAATCCATTTCCCCAACATAAAAAAATAACCAACAATAGTACTAATAATAATAATAGTGCCATAAAAACTCACTGTAAAATCAATAACAATAATGTCAGCCACAAAAATAATATTAAAATGGTCAAAACCAAGGGCAAACTGACCAAACTAACTAAGGAGGCCATCATGTCATCATGTATACCTATAAACATATTTAGTACATGTCTCAAGTGGTCATGTTGCCACTATTACCATAAACTTTTGGATAAATACCAACATACCTAGACCTTCACCCAATAATTCCTAAAAATTGATTAATGCCTATCAACTTCCTTATGTTGGTAATTCTTTTTTGGATTTTTTTAACATTTAGGCTCAACACTACCCTAGAGTTACCATTATAGGTTCCATTACATACCCATCCAACTACCAAATCCAAGTACCAGATCAAGATTTCATAATCGTGACTAGATGAGCCAAGGTTACTATCAAGGGACCACAACCAAATACTATAAATGAGCCCATTTAGCTTTCCATGCCTATCAAAAATAAACCAACTAAAAAACTAAGGGGAAGACCTATGATATTATGGAGTAGCTAAAGAAGACACTTACACATATATCTATCATAGATTTTTTGTATACATCTAGCATCCCAAAAGATATATTGAATGAGTACTTAAACTAATTCCTCATGCCAAATGACATCACTCTAAAGAAATTTCAATCCATGGTAGGACACATGGCCCCTAGCCAACATCTTACCTTTGACCAAAGTGATATGTCATCCCTAGGCCCTCTACATAATAAACCATTATAATTCAATATAAAAAACCATAGAGTTAAAAATGTCCTTGTAGACAACTTAACATTGTGTCTCTAAAGTTGATCAAACATCTTGGTTATATAGTAGCTAACTTGCAGCTAAATAACATCATTATCAAGGCATATGATAATAAAGAATGGGAATCTCAAGGTCCTATTAGCTTGCCAATGGTCATTGGGCCTTTGACCCATGACACTTTATGCCATGTTTTGGACCTAGAATTATCTTACAATCTATTATTGGGTCAACCCTAGATCCATGAAATCAAGGTTATACCTTCCATGTTGTATCAGTATATAAAATTTCTACATTCGATAATGGAGTTAAATATATCATCTGATATCCAACCATATTAGTATTGTAAACATATCAAGGTCAAGTATAAGAGCTATAACTATCAATTTGATTTGATTCCTATGCCCAAATCTGACCAAGAAAGAGTTAAAAAAGAAAAAGCCATTAAATCAGGATCATAAGCCAATTACATTAATCCAAATAACCTAGCTTCCACCTCATCCATACCTATATTAGACATTTCCAATCACTTATATATAACTGACAAATGTCTTAGAGAATACAATACCCATAATTCATTCCATATTTCCAAATTGCCAAAAAATCCAAAATCATATGGGAGAATTAATGCCAAAACCACTCACATAGAGTGGTAGACCAAAGGAAAATCTTAGCTAAACAAACCCATTAGCTTCAAATTGGCCTCTATCCTAGAATAATATCCCTTAATATAAGATGTTTCATGGATTTACATTGATGAGTTAGATAATTGTTACCAAAGCATAAAGTATCCTATTCCTAAATAGATTATAGATCACCTAGATTATGAACGTAAAGGACTAGGGCTACATCAGTAAATAATAATTAAACCAGTCTCAATGGCTAAGTATAAGGGAACCCTGCATACCTTATCCTCATTCCAACACCATCGAGTAGGGAAGATGATGTCGATAGTGATGTAGGGTTTGATTATAGCATCTATGATGACCTTGCCACTACAAATTTATTTAACCCCCATGATGTTTGTATTATTAATCATGTTTATCAACCTTCACCATTAACCATTTATCACCCATAGTTAATACATTGGGACCAAAAAAAGTCAACAATGCCATTAGATAAGTTTGAAAATGATGAGGTCATATTCAACTTTTTGGGATTGAGGAATCACATTCCTCTTGGAGATCACAACCAATGATTTTCTATCAGATTTGGATCCTACTACCTATTTCAAAGAGAAGGTGAACTTCCTTAGCTAAAAATAAAAATAAAATCAAGCATTGAGGTCTAAAAGTGAAAACCTCTTTGAGGCACTTTTTGACCAGGGTAAAACTAAATAAAAACACAAGTCTATTGGTGAAAACAAGTTTCTGGTGCCATTAGATAGGGATGTTCACCCCTCTTCTTATAAATCCATATATAGTCTAAATCCTATTTATGGATTTGAAATTAATATTGAGGAGAAGAAATCTTTTGAATATATTGTTCAAGAGTGCCCTGAAGTATTTGTTTCATGGCCTTTACCAGCATTAGGAGATCTTGATTTATCCTATTTGGGAGAATTAGACAAACTAAATAGCCAGAGGACTTTACCATTATTGACCAATTTACCTCCTTACCAACTATTTTATATGATGGTTCTACACTTCTTATGGAAGACACTTTAGAGGTTAATATAGGGGCCCTAGAGGACCCAAAGTGGATCAAACTAGGCACACCCCTCACTAAAGAGGAATGTGAAGTCTTTATAACCCTTTTGAGGGAGTTTTTTGACATATTTTCATGGGACTATTTGGACATGCCATGTTTAAACCCTACCTTAGTTTTACACCATCTTTGTGTACATCTTAATTATGGACCCATTAAATAAAATCTATATAATATGCATTCTTGTATTGTTGTGCTAGTCAAGAAAGAGTTAGAGAAACTATTAGATGTGAGATGCATTAGGTTGATTGACTATTCAAAATGGATTTCAAACATTATGTTAATGAGTAAGAAACCATAAATTATCAAAATATGTATTGATTTTAGATACATCAACAAATCTTTCCTAAAAGATGACTTTCCTCTACCTAATATTGACATGATAGTCAACTCAATGGCTAGATATGAAATGTTTTATCTTATGGATAGATTTTCAAAGTATAATTAGATCATAATTACATTAGGATAATAGCATATGACATCATTTACCACTATTTTTATTTATCAGGTGATGCCATTTGGACTTAAGAATGTAGGGGCCATATACCAAGGATCCATGACAATTATTTTCCATGATATGATGCATGACATTGTTGAGGACTATGTCAATGACATCCTAGGTAAATAAAAGACCCATGTCAATCATCCAACCATACTATGAAGAATATTTGAGAAGCTTCCTAATTACAATGTCAAGATTAATCCAAATAAGTGTGTATTTAGAATAACTTCTAGAAAATTATTAGGATTCATTGTCTCTCATTAGGGCATCGAAGTTGATCCAGCTAAAGTTCATGCAATTATCAAAATATCACCTCCATCTACCTTGAATGATCCGTAAGCTAACACTATTTTTTGTGTAAAAAGTTTACCTTGGATCCTTATAGGAAATTTATTAAATATACCAAAATTATTCTAAAAAATAATCAATTTAAAGAAAATAAATGCAAGAATACCAACCACACTACACAAGAATTGATTATGGAGTTCAAAAATGCCTATATCTCTGAGTTTGCAAATTAGTTGAACCACTTCATTATAAAATTTCTACAAGTATAAATAAACCCTTAAAAAACAATAATGAATTCACATGTTTTAAACCTTTTAATAATATCAAAACTCTCAGACAAATTCTTCACCTTCCTGGAACACTTCCAAATGTGTATGTTCAACCCTTTGAAACATCTTAAAACTCTCAGATAGATTCTCCACTTTATCAAAACACACCTCTAAGACTACATAAAACTCATCAACATACCTTCAAAAAGTCCCATAACTCATAAATAAACATTCCACCTTCCTTTCATGAAAATAAATCTCGCATTCCTGAAGTTCTCTGCCAAAAGTCTTACTTTAAGACTTTAAAAATTGGCTCAAACAAACTTAAATTAGGTCTCTCAGCATATGGATAGATTCATCTCTTACTCTAGATCTCAAATCTTAGCTCTTCATCTCTCAACTCTTTGAATCTTTGGCTCTTTATCTCTTTGGCTCTTTAGCTCTTAGCTCTTCATCTCTCTTGCTCTCAGTTCTTCAGCTCTCAGCTCTGCCATGAGAGCTTTAAAACCTTGAAATGAATTCCAATTCCAATTCAAATTTCAATTATTTCCAAATAACTCCTCACCCCTTTATATACTTGTTGGAGTTGCACAAATAGTGGGATTATTCATTATCCCTACCTTTTTTGAAGGGATTGGATAATATCCCATTTCACCATTTTTTATGGGATTTATATTATCCCTTTATAATTTAATTTGGAATTTTAATAATATCCCATGTATTTAAAAATATAGGGTGATAATTAGTCCTCAATATATGATGGTTTATATTGTAACCATATTAAAATGGATTTTCATTTGCCACATAACTCTATTTCCACGTCACTTTATGGCCACATCATCGAATTTGACAATAATTTTGACTAGTCATAACTTACACATATGGACTCCATTTTTTGAATCATAAAATGTGAAAAAAATATATCAATAAGCTCTACACCATGGAACTAGTTCATAAACATTCTAATATCATTAATTTTTTCAATTTGACTAGTGTTGACCACATATTGCCCTACTTTGACTGGAACTTGGACTAGCTACACAAGGAGCAAATAAACTCTGTTTCTAGAGTTCTACACGTCATTGGAAAGATATTGAAAATTCCTATGCAAGGGTATAGGTCTCAATCTAATTTTGGAAATTTTTTTAAATGATATTTGGATCATACCTCCCCATTGAGAAGGCTTTTTATCTACCAAAAGTTGGTATCCATTAAAATGCCTATCAATTCTGAAGATACTCTGATGGGTCTTATCAATCTACTCAAGTTTCACAACTACACTTACAATGATTAGAATAATCAATTGATCACATCTTTCATAATTCCTCTACTTCTACATGGCCGTCAATAGCCTCTACATATAACTAAGGTTTAGAATGTGATGACTTTCTTTGCTCCATGGCTTTGTAAGAGCCTCTACACAGATAAGCTTGCTGATATTTTCTAATAAACAACTTCAATAAGCCTTTACAGAAAAGTCTAGTGATATCTTCTATTGCATAGTTATAATGAGCCTATACACAAAAGTCTAGTGATCTCTTCTATTTCATAGTTGTAATGAGCCTCTACATAGATCTGAGATCCTGAAACTCCTCTAATACATGGCCTCAATGAGCCTCTACATAGATTTAAGATTATGCACCTACATCCATGTTCTCCTTTGCTACATGGCCATCTAAGGGAATCTACATAGAACTGAGATCTTAAATCCCCTCTGTTGCATAGCTATAATGAGCCTCTACATATATCTAAGATTTTGTATGTGCATCTATGTCCTCTTTTGTTTCATATCCTCAATGGCCTCTACACAAAAGTATGCATGGATAATATCATGCCCATCAACTTCCCCTTCTATTGGATAAATACCCAAGGGCCTATACATAGAACTACATATAGATCAAGTGCTTTCTAGGTTTACTAAATTGTTCTCTATAGAATAAAAATTGATAGAAACAAGAATATAACATACCCTAATATATATATGCCATTGTTAACAGAAAAAATTTACCAAAATGTGAGAAGACAACCTGAGTATGATAAACCTATCACTCAATTCTTCTCTATAGGTGAATCCACAATAAAATAAATTACAATTTTTACAATACATGTATATACAAATACAAATAGTGCCTATTAGGTCTTTAAAAATTGTGCATGGTGTATGTCAAAATAATGCCTGCATGGGTCTTATTCATACATCCTAGCTAGCACATTATTTATGCTAGTTTTATGAGCATATACAAATGGATAAACCAAATTTATTAAAAGCCTTTAACTACCACCTTAAGATTCCTTACCAACCATTTAATCCTAGTGTGAGCCTATATCCTTTAGTAGTCACCTTATGGATCATCATGTAGCTCACTTTCAGGTTCCTAATGGTCACTTGGTACATATGATTCTAATGTCTAACTAGAATCATTGTGACTAGGTCTAGAGACCTACCCTGTCTCAAACTACATTATCCAAGTGTGATCTAGGTGAAGCTCTATGCCATCGTATATGAAATATGCTTGATAAGTGAAGAGATATAATTTCTTATAATAATCTCATTCATCTCCAATGGGATGATATCAAGAGTCATCATATCTGAAAACTGTCTCCCAATTTCAAATCATAAGGTACAATAATACGTTTCCATACCTTAGACAATGCCATTCTATATGCCAACTATTTTGGCATGTAACAGTGGCAACATTGGCAAGCCCAATTAATGTACAACATTAGTGGTCACATAGCCCATTCTGATGTTCCCATAAAACATAAGTATAATGACACATTCCTCTAAAATAACTAGAACACTCTGCCTAGAAGCTCTCATAGATCACAAGACAATGTTAAAAGGTCTAGATGGTGTCCTCTATCAAATTGGGGAGTCTAAATGTTGATTGGTACTAAAAATAGTTGGAGCCTTTCCTATATCCATGTTCCTTTAATGAAACCACTGTGGTACATATCCATTGCTTCAAGCTAGTCCCAAATAGCTTGTGCTTCCATGTCAATACATAAATAGAAACTCACTAACACAATGCAGAAAAACTATTATTGATTGGCAAGAACTACTTTGATACCAAAACTGATCCTTAAATTGGCACTAATTTTTATGCAAAAAATTTACCTTGGATCCTTGTAGGAAATTTATTAAATATACCAAAATTATTCCAAAAAATAATCAACTTAAATAAAAGTAATTTAAGAATACCAACAACATTGCACAAGAGTTGATTACAGAGTTTAGCAATGCTTACATCTTCAAGTTCACAAATTATCTAAATCAATTCATTATGAAATGTCTAAAAGTACAAGGCAACCCTTAAAAAACAATAATGAATTCATATTTTTTAGACATTCAAAGAAACTCAAAACTCTCAGACAAATTATTCACCTTCCCAAAACACTTCCAAATGTGTATGTTTGGCCCTTCGAAGAATCTTGTAACTCTCAAATAGATTCTCCACTTTCCCAAAGAACACCTCTAAGACTACATAAAACTCAACAACAGAGCTTCAAAAAGTCCCAAAACTCATGGATGGACCTTCCACCTTCAAGTCATGAAAAGCAATCTCATATTCTTGAAGTTATCTACCAAAATTTTTACTTCAAGACTTTAAAAAGTGGCTCAAATGAACTCAAATTAGGTCTCTTAGCATACGACTAGATTCATCTCTTTCTCTGGCTCTCAGATCTTGGCTCTTCATCTCTTCGACTTTCAGCTCTGAGCTCTTGGCTCTACCATGAGAGCTTTGAAACCTTAGAATGAATTCCAATTCTAATGATTTCCAAATAACCCATCACCCCTTTATATACTTTTTGGAGGTGAAAAAATAGTGGTATTATTCATTATCCCCACTTTTTTTTATGGGATTGGATAATATCCCATTTCACCATTTTTATGGGATTTATATTATCCCTTTACAATTTAATATGGAATTTTAGTAATATCACATGTATTTAAAAATATGGGGTGATAATTATTCAATAATATATGATGGTTTATATTTTAACCATATTAAAATTTCTTTTCATTTACCATGTAACTCTATTTCCATGTCACTTTATGGCCACATCATTGAGTTTGACCATAACTTTGATTGGTTATAACTTGCACATATGGACTCTATTTTTTGAATCATAAAATGTGCCAAAAATCTCCTAATGAGATCTACACATGGAACTAGTTCATAAACATTCCAAGATAATCAATGTTTCTAGTTTGACTAGCATTAACCACTTGTTGACCTACTTTGACTAAAACTTGGACTGGCTACACAAGGAGCAAACAAGCTCTATTTCTGGAATTCTACATACCATTGTAAATATATTTATGAGTCCTATGTGAGGGTATAGGTCTCAATTTTATTTTTTAACTTTTCTAAAATTATCTCTGGATTATTGAAGCAGCTCTATAATTTGTAAGGTAATATCTAGTTAATCCAATACTTCATATCACAGTTAGCTGATAAATACCATCTATTTACACACTTACTAAAGAAGGGAATTAATTTTCTCTTAAAATTAAGAGTGCCAAAAATTATTTGATCATCTTAAGTAATATCTTTCCAATCCACCTATTTTATTTCCACCCACATCAAACAAGCCATTACTACTTTACCTATTAGTGATGGAAAATACCCTAAGGGTAGTCTTGTCACAACATGATGAATAGGGTATAAAGCATGTTATGTATTATTTGAGATAAACATTGGTTACTTATGAGCATAATTATATGTTGATTGAAAAATCATGTTTAGAAATGGTGTTCATAGCCCAAAAGTTATAGCATTACATGTTGAACAAAAAGACCATTGCTATTACTAAAGTAGATCTACTCAAGTATATAATTTCTAAAACACCTCTACAAGGATACCTGGTAATGTGTATCATGATTTTGAGTGAGTCTAAATTGATTGTACCAATTAGAATTACATTAAAGGGTAAGTACTCATAGATCATCTTATAGAAGCTCCTCTTCACGATACTCAACCTCTTAAATTTAGATTTCCAAATGAGGCCATTATGACTATCATAAAAGTAAAAACACCTCTTGAGGTAGAATAGTGGAAGATGTACTTGTATGGTTCATTCATAACTCATGGATCAAGTGTTAGAATATTTCTTATTATGCCATAAGGGGATTTTATTATAAAATCCTTTTGCATTGTATTTCCTTATACCAATAACATGGTTGAGTACAAAGCACTCATTACACGGCTTTATCAAGTACTATAATGGAACATCCACCATTTACTAGTTTATGATGATTCTTGGCTAATCATCAATTAGGGTACATACCAGTACAGGACCAAAGATGAGAAGTTGGTACCCTATAAAGATATGGTTGATACTCTCAAGAAATAAATTTTCAACATTTAGTTTGAAAGAATACCTTGAGCCAATAATAGAACAATTGATGATATGACTACTGAGGACTATTTTAGATAATATGGACTTATCAATAGTCTAATTTTTTGAAAACTATCATAAATAAAATAGACTGTATCAAGCTTTAGTTGGACTTATTAAAAATAAATCACATCTATCTAATGTATTTGTAATAAGTCAAATTATTTAAAATGATCCAAAAAAATTAGTAGTCCAATATTTAAAAACTATCATAAATAAATTGTAATTTAATAATAATTAATTGGACTTTTCAATAATTAGTTTAACTTATTATAAATAAATCATATCTATTTAATGTATTTGTAATAAGTCTAAATTATTTAAAATAATAAAAATTAATTAGTAATCAAAATTTTAATAACTATCATAAATAAATTGGACTATACCAAGATTTAGTGTGGCATATTACAAATAAATCACATCTATCTAATGTATTTATAATAAATATAAATTATTTAAAAATATTAGAAATAATTAGTAGTCTAATTTTTGAATACTATCAAAAATAAATTAGGCTTTATCAATAATTAGTTGGACTTATCAAGAATTATTTGGACTTATTACAAATAAATCACATTTATCTGAGTGTGAAAAACAATCACATCATGTCATTATAAGACCCATGGTATTTCTATCTTTAATCAAATTTATGCATCCATTCAAACTAGTTCATAGACTATGCATTTATAGATAATCATCTTGGTTAGTTTATTTCATAATGAAAAATAATTCATACATCAATTAGGTGCTTAGGTTATATGTGATTAGGTCACCTTAGATGACTAGGATGCCACATGTCAATAATTTATTGGATCATGAACTATTTTTAATATTCAATTGATATCCCCATGATTTTCAAAGTTGATCTTTTCTTATGCATAGGTTATGTGTTGATCATTCAAAAACTAATTCACCTATGTTGACTTTGGTATTTATGAAAGATTCCCTGAGATTGTGCAAAGTGGCATGATCATGGGTACTTAAGTTAGTGAGTACCTCTTCAATGTTTATATAGTCTCACATATAGTTGAGTTATTGAGATTATGACATATGTCATAATATTAGGTGCTCATACTATTCAAGAATTTTTTTGACTCTTCATCCTTCCACATAGCTAATTCATCAAGATTATGCCACATGGCATGATCTCAAGTACTCTAGTGTTCACACTTTGAGTTTGTAATAGATAAGCTTTATGGGTGATGAGTTACCAAAGATCATTTTATGAGACTTTAACTGTGACTATTAATTTGAAAAATAAAAATCTAAAAACCATTTGTTGAAACGTAAATGTTGAGTAATAAATCTTGATGCACAAATGTCGAATGCCCAATTTTTATTGTCAATGCATAGAATGCCAATGCAAAAAATTTGAAGACCTTTTTGAAAAACCTTAACAACAAAGTGGAAAAAACCTAAGACACAAATGTTAAAGTAAGACATTCTTAGTCATAAACCCCGAAGATCATTTTGTAAACATAGGAATGCCAAAGTATATTTTGTAGTGCAAAAAAGTCAAAGAGTAAATTCTAATGTGCAAATTGTTAAGTCCATTTATTGAAAACCATTTTGAAGGAAGAAAAATATGAAGTGTAATTTGAAAAATCACAAATATGAAGACCTTTTTTCAATTCATGAAATGCAAACTTGATATTTAGAATACATAAAATCCAAAGACCATTTTGAAATACTCAACATGCGAAGTGCACATTCCGATAGTCAAATGTTGAAGACCTTTTATAGATGCATAGTTTCTAAATACTAAATTTCTATGGTATAAAATACAAAATGAAATTGCCAAAGTGTATTTTAAAAGACACAAAATGTAGAGTGCCATTAGAAAACCTCTTAAAAAATAATTAAAATAATAAGGCATCTCCTAATTAAATCTAATAAAACATTTTACATTCCCAAAAAAATCACTAAATTTTGAAAAAAACATTCATATATTTCATTCCAAATTTAGGAAAACACCATTTAAATTTTTCCAATGTCACAAAATAAAAGAATAGATCCCAATCCTTTATCACTATTTTTAGAAGTGCCTAATGTGATGATGCATCCAAATGTCTATTACAATGACTTTTAAAAAATTAGTGAGAACAAGTGTATGACCCCTCCAATTTTAAGTTGGTTTCCAGGCATAGATAATACTATCTATAAGAATGGATCGTAAAGAGGTGTTAGTTGGGTTTGGCTTCCATTTCTTGTCCAAGAAACCTGAATAAATTTATGCTTCTTTTGCATATTTTTTTCCTACATGAACTAGGATGAACCAAGCTATTTTGACGCTTCATTATATATATTCATTTATTTGAAGTATCTAAATATTTATTTCATCTCTAGAAACCCATATTATGTAGTTCACTCCTATAGAATCATCAGGTCTAACAAATAACATATCATCATGTTGTACATCTTGAGTTAGATCAAATGATTTTTTTGTTTTTTTTTCATCTTAGACCAACATATATATCTCTAGATGCCACTCCAAAATCAAGGGTCCTATCATGAACCATTTTTTACAAATCTCTATGCAGGTGTATGGTGTGGTGACTTCTATGCTAAAAATATCCTTTACATTCAACATTAGAAGGGAATATCTCTTCTTTCATTATGTCATAGATGTTTTGGAAGTAATATGATCTATCTTTCCACTTATTATTTATAGTCAAACCAAATTCATTGATTCTATATATACTTAATCAAGTTATATTTATTTTCTTTTTCACTCTTTTTTCTACTTTTATCTAATATTTTTGCAACAATGGAATCTTGTAATGTTTCTCTATTTTTCAAGTCTTTGAAAAATATTTTCATTGGACTACCTTCAGGAACATTTGGCTCATCATTTTTTTTTCCCTATAATTTAATTTTTTTTTGGGGGGGGAGGGGGTTGGGGCGGGGTTCAATTTCTATCTCTTATAGACTTTTTAAAATGCATAATGGGTTGACCTTACTCCATGCACAGAAGAAAAAATTGACTTTTTGTCAAGCCTACTATTTTGTTTCTTCCCTTCAGTTGGTAACTATTAACATATTCTTTGAAATCTACTACTTATTAAATTAAATATGACATGAGGTTTCTTGTATTTTCACATGTCCTATAACTATCCATCATATTTTCCACAATACATACATCTTTCCTCTTTATAAATTCACATAGGTTTTAAAATGTGTCATAGATGTACTCATGGGTATGTCCTATAGGGATATATCCAACCTCAACATCGATGAAAATACCTTTGTAGACAAGGAGAGATAAATATTACAACACAAACCTGTACAAAAAAAACATGATTTTGTGATTTTGTAAATGTAATAGAATTACATTTAGTTCCATATATGATTAGACATTTTTTTAATATAATTATGGATGAAACAAAGTACCTATTAATATCACCACAACAATTTTATATTTCAAGGTATAGCCTAGAATGAAGTTTATTGAAGCCATTAATTGATTGTGCTTCTTCTATGTATTTCTTGCATTTAGGGTAGTAGTTATTAGAAAAAAGTACATCATACAATGGATATTTTGAAGATATAGGTTTATATAGTAAAGATCCATAAGTATCTAGAATTATTATTTTAAAATCCTTGAATTACTTATTAAATAGGGTGATAGTAAATTTATACCCTCTAAGAACATATAGTAAAAAAATGTCCATATCTACCTACACCATGACAATGTATTATAATCCCTACCATTGAAAACTCTACTATTATGTCAATAACTACTTTGATTTTTTTCATTATCCTTGGCACAAATGTTTTTGTATTTCCACCTTGTCATTAATGACATTGAGGCATTCTTTAGGGTATTGCTTTAACATTCATTTGTGTGTAATACATCTATCTTATAAAAAGTATCTAATTTAAGTGCATCATGAATTCTTGATTGATTTGGTCTTCCTGGTCTCTATAGAGGTAGCCAGAGCATTTTTATTGAGTCAATAAGCTACATGTTTTATGCCCAGTGAAGTCATTAGACTTGGAAATTATTGCATCATGAAAATTAGGTCTCCACATGTTATTAAATTTTGGCTAGGATATTAACTTATATTCCATATCTACTAGTTGTGCATTGATGTGGCACCTCATAAATTATTGAGTGAAATATGTTACAATATGTTTAAAAAAATTTCATGAGCTGTATATATCTATATATCATGTAATTCTTAGAGAAACATCTACAAAATCATCCACCAATTAGTTCAACAATTTTTTTTCTACCATTGTCTTATTTTGTGGCTTTTGTTGAAACCTCCCTACATGAAATTCATTTCATTCCCCATTTTTGTGATAATTTTGAATGTCAAAAAAACTACTTATCTTCAATCCATATATTTTAATCCAAGCTTCCAAATGGATCTCAATACCCTAAAAATCATTGGTAGTTTTGTTTTTATTTTTCTTAAACAAACTAGCAAAAAGGGCATCCAAGACATGTTTCCTCTTATATGTTAGATTTTAGTATCTCAAATTACAATCCTAACTAAAAATATTTTTTGGTACAAAATTTATCTACATACACTTTTGTAATCTCACTATCTATGCTTGAATCAAACTCCACTTGGCTAAGTGAAGTGTTTAGCTTATTTCTTTTTTGGCCTAAGTAGTTGTAGGCATGAGTTAATTTATTTGGATGCCTTTGCTCTAGGAATTTCATGTAAGGAATGACTTAAATATCCACTACTTCCAAAACAATTACAATTTCTTTCTATTTTGCTTTTATGTATGGTAAATTAATTACTCTACATTCAATGTCCATTATCTTATTATAAGGCCATTTAACGATAGATGTTTTAGTTACCTCTGTAGTGAATGTCTCACAATGTTATAAATCATGCCTTATGTAAAGTCAACACTCATTTTCTAACATAGGGACCAAAATTCAACTAAAAATTCCCCCCTGGTTGTGAAATTCAACATAACCAAAAGTAAATTTTTATTATTTGCAAGATTTATACATTTTTTCAACAAATTTACCCTTTTCCAAATTAAGTAATTTCTTAGGATATGCAATGTGGTAGGATCATAAATATATCAAACCAATGAATCCAAGCCAAAAATTTCTTGTTGTAATAGTTTTATATACAAAATTGAACTAAAATTATTTTATTCTTCTTCCATGTCATCCTCTATAGAAAACTTGTTTATGATGTGTTGCATCATTCTTGTAATACATATAGTAAAACTATCAACTACATCCTCCAAATTATCCATAAAATATCCAAGAAATTGAAGTGGTATAATTAGATCAAAATATTTTGTCACATTAACACTTACACATTCAATAGGTATTTCTTCATTGTGGCATGTGAAAGTGAGATTTATGGATTCCAAAGAGTTAGCATCTGGACCTAGAACTTTGTGTATTTTTCCTTCACCAATGACCTTACCATTATTTATGAGAGAAACATAGTCTCCACATTGGAAATCCATTGACATATGTTTTTTCAGCATAGACATTTGTAAAATACATGAGAATATTTGCTTATGGGTTTAGATTATGTATTTGATGGATAAAATTGTTATAAAATGTTAAAATGTTTATGGATTATGATTATGTTATTATGGATGTAATTTTGATTATTTAATGTATGGACTTATGTGATGTTCTTATATTAAAATGTTCATTATTATGGATGTGATTTAGATTATGTGATTATGGATTTAATTAAATTATGGATTGTGGGATTTTATGCTATGTGATGAAGGATTGTGGATGTTCATTAGATTATGGATTATAGATTTTATGCTATGTAATGATGGATTATGGATTTCAAACTTTATGGAATGTTAAAAAAAATTATTATAAATCATGATTATGTTATTTATGGATATGAATTAGATTATTGATTAGATTAGATTAGATTATGGATTTTGAAAAAAAATTATGGATTATGATTACTATGGATAGAATTACAAATTTCATGTTATGAGATTTATATATTTTGGCTTACTAGATTAGGATACTCATTGATATATGTGGAAAATCTATCTTTTAGCACAAATTTTATTTATAATGTGTCTTATTGGTCTTTATTGACTCATACCATAACTGAATAAAATTTCCTAAAATGGATGCATTTGCATCCTTAAATAACTGGTAATAAATATCCTAACAACCTTAAGTCAGCTAGATTTAGGATCTTGTTGGTTTTGAGATGGAAATTTCTAAGGACTTAATTTTATAGAAAGTGGATTCTATTAAGAACAAGGGGCTTTCATTTTTCATACCAAAACTAAGGTCAACCCTATAATCCTTTTGTGTCAATCCATGTAGACTAATCAATGCAGGAAGTCTACTAAATTAAATAAAGTTGATCAATGTGGGAAGCTTTCTTGGGATATTTTATGCATGATAACCATCCTTCAAGGGAGTGGTATATATTTTAAGAGATATTTTTTGAATTAGTTTTCCTTCAAAAGACAATTCTATTATTTTTTCTAAATTATATAATTTTTTGTAGATTTTGTAGATTTCATAGCTATCCTTCAAGGTAACAGTGTATTATTTTTCTTGTTTTGTATATGTTTTGTACATTTTTTGCTTTTTTTAGATCCCAATGATATTATTTATATATTTATTGGCCTTAGGAATCCTATAATAATTTCCCAAATCTTTGTTACACAAGATAATACTCTTATTCTCAAAAGGAATTAGTGAGAATGAAGGATTCTAGGAAATAATGATTTGGAGCTTCTTCCCATTATTAGCAAAGGTTATCCATTTAGAGCATGTTATAAATAGATTCAAAGTATTCATATTCAAGGATAAAATGGGTAATGTTTCCAAATAACCACATGTCTCTATATTTCATTATTTAGTATAAGAATAATAGGGATGTAGTTTTATCAAATCAAAAGAAAAGAAAAGAAACCAAGCAGACTAAGGTGATTAAGACTTATTAATAGTGGAAAGGATGCAAATGTAGTGCATTAAGAGGCTCTCATTTTGATTTTCCATCAAGAGAGGCCAAACCATATGCCCCAAATCCATATTTATGGGTAATATTATATGGTTCAAGATAATTTGGAGTAAATTTTCCCATTTGCTTTTTTCCATATTAGCGCATGTTGATTTTATTTTAAGAAAAGGTCACCAATAGTAAATTCATGTTATTTTAGATGCTTATTATAGGCATGCTTTATTTTTTCCTAATATACATAGATATGGTCAAGGGCAGTTGATCAATGCTCATCCAAGAGTTTGATCTAAGCTAATCATTCTTAATGAAAGTCATCCATAAAAATGATATATTTAAGGGATATGTGATGGGAAGGAATCAAAAGCTCAAGAGGAAGTACAACTTCAGTACCATAGACTAGGGATAAAGGAGTAGCACCCATAGGGGTTCTAATACTAGTTCAATAATCATATAAATTAAAGGGAACATGAAGATGCCAATTCTTTCCTACCTCATTAATGACTTTAGTTAGGATTTTGACAAAGGTTTTATTAGATGCCTCAACCTATCCATTATCCTGAGGATAGTAAGGCAAGCAGAAACTTAACTTAATGTTAAAATAATCATAGATCTCTTAAACTTTTTTGTTTTTAAAATATTTTCCATTATCTGTGATGATCATATGAGGAACATCAAAGTGACAAATAATGTGTTGACTAATGAATTTGATAATTTTATCTACTTTAGTCAAGATAAGGGGGATATCCTCTACCCACTTAGTAAAATACTCAAAGGTAATAATGATAAATCCATGACACTGGGAAGATTTATGATTGATTTGACCTATAAGATCAATCCCCCACTGGGAAAAAGGCCAAAAGTCTTATGTTACTTGTAATGTTTGACTAGGGACATTGGATAGGTTGGCATGTTGTTGACACTTTACATATTTCTTAATTTATTAATAAAAATCCTAATTTAAAATGGGCCAATAATAGCCCAATCATAATATTCTCTTAGTAATGGTATGAATACTATGTTCCTATTGTTGGTGATGAAGCATTGTTGTTGTCATTGATGTTAAAGTGATGAGGATAGAGTTGAGACTATGCATGATGAAATGGTGTATGATAAAGAATTTGTGTTTCTCTATTAAGAGATAATTTGAAGTAAATTTGGTAATTCTTATGGGGTTGATGAAATGTCAAGGTCAATTTCAAAATACAAAGCAAACATATTGTTGAGCACTAATATAGAGGAGCATACATGGGTTAATAAGTCTTTGAGTTCTATATGAGGTATTAACACAAGGTTGTGATATTACAAGATCATAAATATTTTTAATAATAGCCTTGTCTTTATAGAATCATGTTTGAATAATGACATAATTGAAATCTATATTATTTGAGTCCAACATTTGAGTACTGGGTATCTTGAGAAGCCTCGTCTAAACCCTGAGAAAAGGTGTATGCATGAATAATAATGAAGTCTAATTATTTTTATCATTATAGGCATGAGAGAGTGTTTAAATCTATGAAAACATGAGTAGGATGCAAATAAGACTTCATATGAGTTTCAAGGTCTAGTTTTGAGGCTTAGTCCTTACTTAGAGATCTAGTGAGAAGGCAAGGCCTGGTAGCATGATGAGGAGAGGTGTATGAGACTTGGAAGTTGAAGGTTGGAAGTGTTTGAATCATGGAATGAGTTCATTTGAAATTTTTATGAGGTATTGTGAGTAGTGAAAGAGGTTTCAATGTGTAATCATGGTCCAAGTATGACTAATAGCTCAAAGTCTAATGTGTAAAAGTGACCTATACTGACCTAATGAGGGGTCAAGATCATTTCCAAAAGGTATAAAATATATTAAGAGTATTTATAAATTTTTGATAGGTTTATTTAAGAATTTTTACTAATTTTAAAGTCAATATCTGAAATAAAAATTAAGAAATTTGGTGTTGAGGTCTTTTGTGTGTAAAGAATGGGGTATTGTAAACCTGAGAAGAAATTTATTGTGCTCATTATCATTTGAAACCTTTTAATTATATATTTATAATATAATTTAAGTTTTTTAAATTCCCTATCTTTATTTTCCTAGCATTGGTTTTGGAGATAAGGGGCAATCCTTTATGAATGATTGTTAAGAAGGGAAACTAGTCAAAACCCTCTTAAAACCCTTATAATGACTTGATAGGAAAGATATTTTTAATTATGGATAATAATGGTTATTTTACCTATTTTTATGTTTAGAACATGTAAATTACTCTTCCAATTTTCTCTAGGTGGTTTTGGTTTGTCATGATAGTGAGTAGAAGCTACAAGAAACCCCTTATTCTAGGAATTTTGATGTAATAGGTAGGGTTGACTAGGTCAAAGCATGTAAATGGATGAAATATGATGTGTAAAAAAATTATTTTATGCCCATGAAATTTTTTAATCATTTTTTAAACCTAAAATGTGCAAAACTGGTCATGGAAGTTGGCCTATCACTAAATAGGCCTAATGAGCAAGACAATGAGAAAACTAGGCAAGAATGAGAATGAGATTAGGGATTAGTTTAAAAATATTATGGATGGATAAAAATTCATGAGGTAATTTTTAAATAACTATAACTCATATCCCCTTAGTTTATAATTATTTATGATTATCATACACAAGCACAAAATTGTCATCAAAATGGTCTGTCTAAAACAATAAAGTCTGTGTAGACTAAAGTTGTGAGATTGGTATGTAAGACAAATATTGATATATAATAATTAAATATATATTTTAAAATATGATATAATTATTTTTAAGGTTTATTTAATTTCATTTTAATATCTCAAAAATATTCCCACATGTTTTCTAAGACTTGATCTTCTTGATTGTGTTCTTGGTGCTACAGGCAATTTTTTTGTGTGTGAGTGAGAATGATGTTTATGAGTCATTTTGCACTAATTTAAAGGATAAAATTCTAATTAAGTTGTTATAACATTACCTTAGGTTTATTTTAATGTATTTATATTCATGATAAGTCCATAATAAAGTATGGAAAGTCAAAATGTTATTGATTGTATGTTGATAGTGTTTGGTAGTTTTGAGTAAGTCTTTTACAAGAGTGTTCTTGAGGACTTTTGGCCTGCATGGTGAAGAATAAAACACTTGAGGATGTTTTTATTTAATTTATATCTTATTTATGTATTTTAATTTGTTTTATATTTCAAACTTTATTTCATGGATCATATTTTCAAGATAAACTTTCTGGTAGTGAGAAGGCATAATTATTAGTAAACCTAATTATTTGGTTCAAGGAATGAAAAGATAAAAATGATGTTTGGGACATAATACGAGATTATCAGGGGTCTATTAAAGTAAAATTTTAAGTTTCTCATCCATTTTTTTAAGGCTCAAATTTTTCCAATGAGGTCTAAGTGAAACATGTGCTTAGAAAAGGCCTAATTGCATTAGCTCTTGATTAGGCCTAATGGTAGTTTTGGCCCTTAAGGGTAATGACTGACCTATGTAGTTATTATTTAAATTTTTAAAAATTTGTATTGATATATTTAAATTGTGATCCAATCATGGTAATTTTATTGGATGACCAAGATGGGTATGATCAAGAGTCAAGTATAAAGGCAAGGCCTAATAGGCCTATTTTGATTAGTTAGAATATTGAGCATGTGAGTGAAGGATATAGAGTTTTGGAGAATAGGTAAAGTTATTTAATATCATCATATAAGTTTTTTTAATATTCCATGAATGTATAAATATGTGTCTATATGTGTTGATCAAGGTCATTTGACCTAATTATACCAAAGAAAGGGCTAGTTGAGTGAGAATGTTTGAGAGGATATTCAAGAGAGATTGAAGAGTGAGAAGAAAAAAAGGAGGTCATATTTAGTTAAGTGAGAAATATTTTTCGAAGTTTGATTATATATTCAATGTATTTTAGTTGTTTTTAAATTACTTAGGAGGTTGGAGCCTCCTTATAGGTTGAAACTTGCTTAAGGACTAGTTGAGTTAGTGCTTGACTATTAAGGGGTTGGTGCCTCACTAAAAGTTTAATGCATTGCTTATAAGATAGGAGTACACATGGTGTTTTAGTGGGTTTTAATCCCCTATAGGTTTTTCCACATATATCTCAAGTCTTTATGTTAATTTATTTCATATATGCTTATGTATACATTGATTGATGTATGTAAGTTAATGAATACTTCATGAATGTTAAGTAAAATTGGAAGACTATTTTAAGATAGCTAATTCACCTACCTTCTCAATAGATATACTTTCAAAAATTTGATAGGTTTATATTTTGTTGACACTCTACGCATTTCTTAATGTATTCACAACAATCTTGATTTAAAGTGGGCCAATAATATCCCAATCGTAAGATTATCTTAGTGATGGTGTGACTGCTAAAATGTCCACCACATGAGCTATCATGAGCTTATTTGATAGTGAGGGTAGATTCATGATTTTGGATATAATGAAGAGGGATAACATAAAAACCATGATTATATATAACACCCCTTAGTATTACAAAACATGTGATGTGATGTTGGAAAGCTCACTTGCCATTTTTAGACAGATCTAGAGGAATAATCCTCTGTGATAAGTAATCAAATATCTATGTGTACCAAAGATCTGATGGATTTTCCTCCACACTGTGGATGGATGGAAGGTCAATTTTTGTAAAATAAGGTTGATTAACCTTATGGATGAGGACAAATAACTTATGTTCTTGAGGTTAATGTGGGATAAATTATTCTAAAGAAGTCATGGTACTCGTAAACTTGTTAGTTGATTGAGGAGTGGATTGGATAGCATAATGATCGAAAGTAGTTAGTAATTAATCAGCCAAGGTCTTACAATTTTTAAGAGTATCATTCTTACATTGATATATGCCCTTAATCTGATTGACCACAAGTTAAAAATTGCCATAGATATTAAGTTTTTTAATACCTAAAGCTAGAATAGTTTGGAGACCTATGATCAAAGCCTCATATTCTTCCATATTATTAGTGTAGTCAAAATCAAGCTTAAAATATAGAGGTATAGGTGTCCCCCCATGAGGTATTAGGATAATTCCATCTCCCCCACCATGATTACATTTAGATCTATTAAATAATTGAGTCATTTGATATTTTGGATCTATTTGAGATGTAGAGGTTATGGATTCATCTGGGAATTCATAATTAACTAGTTGGTTATCAGCAAGAGGTACCTCAACAAGTTGATCAATAATGATTTTACCTTTAAGTAATTGCTTATGTATAAACTCTAAATCAAATTCCACCAAAAGCATGAGCCATTTGGCCATTCATTGATTCTTATAATGCTTTGAATTCATAAATTTTAGGGGATCTATGTTCGTAACCAACTAATTATTGTGATTGAGTAAATAATGGTGAAGCTTAGAATCTAAAAATACCATAGCTAGGCATAACTTCTATATGTGACAATATCACATCTCATATTCAACAAGTGTGTGACTGATAGAGTAAACTACTTGCTCTTTATGCTACTCATAATGATGGGCAAGCATAGCTCCAAGGGCTTGATCCATATCAAGAATTTACAATAAAAAGGATTGCCCTTCCTTTAGGGGAGTGAGAACTGGTGATGAAATAAGGTAGATCTTAAGATCATTAAAGGCCTCTTAATAACCAAAGATCTAATTAAAATATATATCTTTCCTTAAGAGGTGATGGAATGGTTGGCATCGATTGGATAACTGGGAAATAAAATGATGGATAGACTATAATTTCCCTTGTAAATAATGGAGTTTATTAAGATTAGATGGGGGTGGAATGTCTAAAATTCCTTTAATTTTAGCAAGGTCAAATTCTATTCCTTGAATAGAGACAACAAATCCTAAAATATTACCCATCAGTACTCCAAAAATACATTTCTTTGAAGTTAGATAGACACAAAATTGGATTAAGCGAGTGAAGATTACCCTTAGGATTAAAAGATGGTATTTTCATAATTTTGACTTACCAAGGAGATCATCCACATAATCCTCAACAGTTTTATGGATGATATCATGGAAGATATATGTCATGGCTCTTTGATAGGTGACTCCTATGTTATTTAGGCTGAAAGGCATAACTTGATAGTATAAGTTCCCTTAGGGACTAATAAATAAAGTATTATGTTGATCTTATAGTGTGATAAGGATTTAATTATATGTAAAGAAACCATCCATGAGTGATAACATTTCATTCCCAACTATTAAATCCACTAATTTTTCAATATTAGGGAGAGGCAAATCATCCTTAGGATAAATAAGATTAAGGTCATGAAATTTAGTACAAAGGCATAATCCCCCTATGGGTTTTGTAATAGGGATGATATTAGATACCCATTGAGGTTAATCGATAGGCTAGATAAAGTTAACAGATAAGAGGTGTTGTAACTCTTCCTTGACTAAGAGCACAATGTGAGGGTTCATTTTTTTAAGCACAAAATGTGATAATATTATGGATTACAATAGTTGGGTTGATACCAGGCATGTTACTATAGGACCAATAAACTACTTCACTAAGATCTATTAGAAACATAGTGAAATCTTGGTGCTCCTAAGGATATAAAGATTTTTTAACCTTAACTATTTATGGAGTCTCATGATATCTTATGTTAATGTCAATGGTATCCTCATTTTATAGACTAGAATTTTTAGATGGAATGGATTTACATAGATGAGATTTCTCCTTGCCTAAATGAGTTAAGATTGACTCATCATCCTAGTACTAAAGAATATGGATGGTGATAAAATCCTACCCTATCATGTTTGGGTAGGATAGAGGAATGGTTTTGACCTCCCCATTGCGATAATAGATGATTGGTTCTATAGTAATAGAATTGAATAAAAACAATTGGAAGAATAGATATGATGTCATCTATCAAAGAAGGGGTGTTGAATGGTGAGCATAGCAAGTCCTCTTTAAGGATAAGAAGGAGAGTAACTTCTAGGGTAGTTTTGGGATTTTTTCTAAAATCAAGGCCATGATTTTTATGGGGTTTCCTAAAATCTCTTGATGTAACCTCGTAAGGGCCTTGTTCATAGCATCTTATGCCAAAACCCTTCCAATAACATTATTATAGGTATGTCTTTACAAAGTGGCATTTATCCAGGAACAAAAAGTTTGAGGTAAATGTTTTAGCATGGGTTTGGTTATAAAATCCTAAAGAAGGTTGATTGATTTCCCCGTAGATCAAATGGTTGTGGAGGAAAGGTGGACCAAACGGAATAATTTATCTAAGGTTAGGATAATATGCAAGTTGTTTATCTATATGCCCATATTCCTAGGGAGTAGGGAGATTATTGAGCATTAATAATTGATAATAACTAATTAATAGTTCCTAAAATGTGGAATCAATAGTCTCTTTGCCAATTTTTTATGTAGAGATTATCTTACTAAAGGATGCCTCATTAGATGATGATGGGGTAGTGTTTTATAATGTAATTAAGATGTTTGGTTGAAAGGTGAGATTGCAATTTTTAAATGCATGGGGATCAAACAAAACATTATGGATTTTACCTTCATGTTTGAATTTAATACATTAGTGTAAGGTGGATGGGATACAATGCATAGTGTGTATCCATGGATTCCCTAAAAGGATGTTGTATTGAAACTCCCCTTCTATTACATAAAATAATTTAGGGAGAATGTGCATTCTTAATAAAGGGGAGATAGTATCATTAAATGCTCATAAAATGGCTGGGGATTGGGATATAACAATTTCAAGTAAATTTAGTTACTTAAATACATGAGAAGAGATATTTATACTAGCACCATTATCAATCATTACTCATTTTATTTGAGTCTAATCAATTTGGGCAATGATAAATAGTGGGGGATCCTAGTCATTAGGATGTAATGGTGATATTTCTAAATTATGGAATGTTATGAATAATGGTTTTTGAAGCAATGTAATGAAATCTAATAAAGGCTAGAGTTCATTAGCTTATATCTCATGGCCCATAAGGCTTCTATCTTAGCCTCATGATGTTGTGAAGAGTTTTGGACAAGTTCATATAAAGACATCTTGACTGGGAGATAATGAATCTATTTTAGAATAGATATATATATATATATATATATATATAAAGCATTATTTTCTTGTACTTCACCTAAAATAGAAATTTTAGGTTTTGGAGTGGGTGTTGTATGACTATTTGTGGTAGAAGTTGGTGCTTTTACAATAGTTACATTGGCTTTATCATGATTATGGTTATTATGACCCTAGGTTTGGGATCACATAGCTATGTGAGTCATGTCTATTTGAAACAAAGGGGGATTTTTTGTATTGTTAGACTCATCCACATCTAAAGGGTTCATGAGGGGTTGATATTGAGCTATATCAGAGGTTTTACCTTCCTTTACATCTCATTTTGATATTGTTGGTAATAAATTATTTCCTGAGGTGGACATGACCCTAGTATTTTGGCTATGGGGATGGTTATGATCTAACTATTCCATTAAAATGTTGTATTTTTCTAATAAGTTTTATACCATAATTTTTAGCACATTAAAATTTTCTATATCATGACTTGTTATTTGATGATACACCTATTTCTTATTTTCTTGATACCATACTAGTCTTTGAATATGAGGGTTAATAGGATTTATGGGTGGTAGAGTGATGAGAGAGGTTTGGAAAAGTTGATAAAGGATATTAGAATAAGACCCCTTCAGTGGATCATGACTAATTTTTTTTAGTCCTTTGAGGTACTGGTAGGGAAGAGGTATTTGACTTTGAACCTTAAACTAGTTGTTTGAATATTCCCTACAATAGGTACTTTGTTTTTAAGATAAGACTTTGCACCTAAACCTTATGGATAGTAGGGGTTTAAAGGATTATGTATTGGCATAACCACGGTGGGAAGATCTCATTATGATGATACATGTTATTTAATAAAGGATTCTATGATGATGGCTTTTATCTTACTAAAGGATGGGGTCCCAATATAGATGCTCTTGTTTGAATCCATGGTAGTGACACCTTCCCTTTTTGAATTTGATCAGGGGTAGTGGGGATATCCTCTTTAAATATTTCAATCCTAATGGGAGGATGTTGAAAGGATTTTCCTCATGGTTCCCCAAGGTTTTTGTTTTTGATATCTATAGCTTGTCTCTTAATTTCTCTAATATATAACTCTTCTTGAGTAATTAGGGGAATTAGTCTTGAGTTGGTTTGAGTTAACATGATAGTTTTTTTAGGGGGTAATAAGATAGAGGGGGTGGGTATGATAAATTTAGGTATTGAGATGATGTGAGTAATGGTATGTGTATATTATGGAATGTCTAAACAATCCTTTTCTTCAACAGTCTTTTCCTCTTTTATTTTTAGTTGATCATCCCAAAAGTGGATCCCAAATAATGAGATTCAAAAATCTTGGGTGATTTTTTAGGATATATTAACTTAATTCAAATGGTTCAAAGTTGTCTCCTATAAGGATATCAGGGATAGAAGTAATACCAACTTCTTTAGGCAAAATTTGATCATGGAGTTTGAGGTAGATCTTAAATTAGCCTACATAGAATTAGACATGGACGCATGGTTAGGGAATGATTTCTTAAATATGTATATAGATTGATTTAGGGTAACTTTAGGGTTATCTATTTGTAATTCCCCTTGATCAATAAGGTTCTATACTAGACCCTTGAAATAATGACACCTATTGATGTCATGACCTATTACATAGTAAAAGCTATAAAAGTCATTTCCTTAAACTAACTAGGCTTATTTTAAGAGTCATCAAGAGGTCTCACTAGAGGAATTTTGATGAGAGATGAATTTAAGAGCTTATCCAAGATATACATGTAAAATTATCCTAAAGCTGTATACTTTTCTAGAGGAAAATGTGTTAATGGTTTTTGAGATTGTGTTTGAGAAGTAGAGGTATTAGATTGGCCTTTTAATTATGGTTGTGTTAATTTTAAAACTATGGTATGATCTTCTCCCTTGGTTGTATTATTGTTAGTCCCTTTATAGGGATTGGATTTAAAGTATTTACTCCATTATTTCACTTTCCCTTCTTCCAAGGATTTAATTTCCAATTTGTGGGCCATCAAAAAGGCTTCATCAAAGGTTTTGAAGGATTACACCCATAACATCAATCAGATATGTGATTTAACTTATTTGGGAATAATGGAGTTTTATTCATATTTTAGTTAAGGGTCTAGATTAATAAATTAGTTCAAAATATAAAAATAATTATAGTCCTAATTTGAATAATTGTTTATCTTTTTCACCTTTCTAAAAATAGAAATAAATAGGAAGAAATATAACTTAGTGGGAAAATAGAATGAGATGGTTGATACAGAGATTAAAAATGGTTGTGTAGGACTAAGAAGGTGTCATAAACTTGAATCTAGATTTTGTTCAGTGAAAGGACAAGAGTGCCAAAAAGTGGATGCTTTGGTGTTTCACATTAATGTTCATTTTTTCCATTATTGTCCAAACTAATCACAGAGACCTAAAACTTTTTGGGTAGTTACATTATAACTATTTGAGAGTGCTTGTGAAATATTGAGTGTTGGTTGTCAATAAAACTCATTGTAGAGATGATTTTGTCTTCAAACCTTAACCCTCCATCATACTTGATAAAATAATATTTGAGTCACTCAAGAAGAGGGGGGTTAGTGTGTAATATGTATTGAATATGCAATCCACACCCCTTGTGTGGGCACTCTTCCTACATACCAATACTCAAAATAGGCATCAAACCATATGTAGTTCTCCCATCTAGTTTGTTTTGTGTAATAGTGTGATGCAGATGTAAATGCCAATTTGATAGTGTCTAATGTGGTTAAGGACTGGTATGAGGGTTTGAGCATGTTTGTAGTGGTGTTGGGTGATTGTGTGAAAAAAATAGGGAGGTTTTCTTTAGTGATTTGGTTTTATTATTTCTTAGTTTATAAGTTTTGTCACCTCTCTTGTAAATAAGCTTTGAGTGGGATTTCATAGGGAATAATTGGTCATGGGTCAGATGTATCCACACTAGGCCAACCTAATTAAAGATAAGGACTAAATGAAAATGACCATTTGGGCTCAAAGTGAAAATGGATAGGAGTGCCAAAAATGGGACACTTTAGTGTTTAGCACTATAGTCCAAATGGGGTACTCGTATCCTGTAGGCTCAAGACTTAGGGGAATATGATTGGCACAGGGAATACTTTTTAACTAAAGTGAAATGACTATTTACAAGATTTTGGATGACTAGTAATGATCAAAAAGGTGTCTAAAAGGGTCGTAAGAGAATGAAAAAAGGACATATGGATGGGGTATCACAAGCCACACTCAAAGTACCAATTCAGACATTTTATATGACTACATTTCCCCCCCTTTATTCTAGTGCTGCATCAAAACAAAATACTAAGATAAATGAAAAATATAAAGTGTACCTAAACTTACCTATAAGGGTGAAGCCCATGAATATGTGTGATGTTGAGTGTACATAAAGAGAGTATAGTGTGAAGCATAAATTTTTAATAGAAAACAAAGAGTAGATCAGTTCTTATTAGTCACACTATGTCTAAAATAAGAATGTATAAAGTCTATGTAAAAGAGAGAGAGGAAGATAAGGGAATGAATACACCTCATTGGATACATGAACCAATACAAAACTTTTTGTGATGTTGAGTGATGTTGAGTGATGTTATGTATGTGTTGTAATAAGAACAATATCATGAATGGAGCTAAGTGCTCAATTATTTGAGAGTGACTCAAGAACACAAATGATGGCCCTTTAGCTCCATCATCACCCACTATGTAGTGAATTTATGTGATCATTCATGTGTTAATAAATGTTTTCAATGTGTGTCCAATCCCTCTGAGTAGGTGGCTTAAGAATACAAAGGATAGCTAGACCTTTAGCTCCATTGTTGCCTATATATTTAAACTATGAATTGATACCAGTATGAATGTGTGCCATATGAGATGGCTCATGAATCCCATAAATGATCTATAATCTAATAATATGGCATGGATAGTTGAATGTGTACTAAGAACTAGGCCAATATTGACCATTCCAAAAGGTGGAGATTAGGCTTGTATGAAAGCCACTCTAAAAGTGAGAACTAGGCTTATATGAAAGCCACTCTAAAATGATGCCAACCACCTGTAGATGGAATAAGGCATGAAACTACTGAGAATACCTAGGTAATACAATGATTTGGAATGAAAAGAAGGAAAATGTGTCATGCATATTGCCTCCAATCATTGGTGTTTATAACATGGATTTTAATTTGGAAGTTTTACCAACTGCCCAATCTAAAACTAGAAGTGAGATCCATCATGCCATGAATGATGACCAAATATATAGATAATCTAAGTAAAACTATATTAAAACTACCCAATCTAAACTAAACTATAGCTGACAAAACAATAATTGACCTTACCTTTCTATATATTTCTAGAAATTTTGGGTTTTTAGCTATTTGGATAAGAGTGCCAAAATGGACACTTTGTTATATGGTGTTGTACTCCAAATATGGTGCTATTGTCCTTTAATATGACTATTTTATATTTTTCACTATTTTTTTGGTTTCTTCTACATGTTTTGAACTCTAATTTTTTTTTGAGTGTTTTAAAAATTGTTTTTTTATTGATAGAAGGCTCTGATCTCTATGACAAAACCCCTAGTTATTGCCTCCTCTTGTAAAGGTAGGAATGAAGACCCTACAATGACTACTCTCAGAAGAAATAGCCTTGCAAGTGTGTTATGTTATGAAACACATGATATAGCAATGATGATCCAATATATATCTCAAGATATATCATAGTTTGTATTGGATATTGTTAGATCAATAGGGATATGCCTATATATATGTAATAATGTAATAACATGTGTAGTATTAAACTAAAACTATAAATTTATTTAGTTTTTAAGGATTTATTGAGCATTATTTCCATTATGGCATCCAAGAAGGCAAGATAATACATGATGTGGATCATGGCATTGTAAAAAATTGAGAAAGAAACAAACAAGCATGCAAGGCAAGAAGAAAAAAACATACAAAAGAGGCCAAAGGGGCAAGAAAATAAAGGACATGGGCACGTGTCACTCAAACTAGGAAAGCATGCATACAAGGCATGTTTAAATTCCCACATACACATATAATCAAGATCCGCATGAGGGCCACAAGCACATACAAGGGTATAAGCAAAGGACATTGACAAATGTCTTAAGGCACGCATAAGTAAAAAAAATAGGAATAGATCAATGCAATCACATCTAGATACTAAAATCAAAAAAATAAGGCATGTAAATGATATCTATACTATCACATATAACTAATCAAAGCAAGAAGTGAAAGTATGTAAAACATGTAGTATAAGACTAGGTATATGCTAAGAAGTACATAAGTGATATATACTAGTGAATGTCGATAGAATAATCTATGTAATATATTAAGTAATGTATATCAACATGATAAATAGAGTGTGTGGTTTAGGAATTACATAACTTGGATGGTATAGTCATGTAGAAGATGCCCCCAATGGGTAGATATGTTGATGTATGTATCGAATGTAGAAGTAGGATGCCCCCTCAATGGGTAGAGTAAAGCAATTAAGGATCTAGGTGTCACTGCACACACTCAAAGAAGATCAAGTGAAGCATGGTAATGTACATAAATTGACAAAAAATAGCATATAATAATAAAATGTAAGTCTAGCATGGTAGTAGAAATGTAAAGCATGGATAATGCATATAGTTGAAGAGTTTTTGGTGTTTTGAGTTATTTGAATGTTTTTGTATTTTGTCATGTTATATTTTTTTTGGTAGTTTGAAATATTGTATTTTTTTTGGTATTTTTAAATACGATATGTAAAATTAAGAAAAAAGACACTATGTAAAAGTAAGCAAGCTAAGAAATTATGCACAAGTAAGCAGAAAAAAACTATGTACAAGAATGTAATTAAAGCAATATGTACACAATGACATAAAAGACTAAGTTGAAGGGGGTAAAGGATTCAAGGATGGAGCCCACTAGGGATAGAGATGGAGGAAGCGATCATGTCCATCATCAAATTCCTCAATATCATCATCATAAGTATCATCATATGTTGTAAGCTCTGTATACATGGTGGTTATCTCCTCCTATGTCAGTAAGATCTATGATCTTTATGTAGTCAAAGTTCTATCACTCGTAGTGGTGTTATCCTACTTAAGGTGAACTAAGGGTCATTATGGTGTTGAAGATGCTAGTTATCCTCTAGGGTATTTAGTTCTAGTAGATGGCAGTCTTGGTGGAAGTGGCAGAGCTAGTGTTGTTGGTGATATAATCTAAGTTATAACCTAAACCTGTAGTTTATCCAATCTCTATTGTAAATTTATACATGAGTCTCTATTATGGATTATGGTCCTATGAAAGAGACAAAATGGGTTACCATCCTACTATGATAACCTACTAATATATCTATGTCATAATGTAGGTAGTGTGATTAATCCATGATCAAGTAACATCTATAATATAATTTATGGTTGATGTTGTGTGTTGCCTGACTGAATTTGAATGACTAGATCTATATCCATAGAGGTAACCATGTGAACTATATGTGCCAAGTGATATTTTTGTGGCCATGAATATGGATTATATCTTGAGAGTGTAGTTTGAGATGCAAAGAGTGATGAAGGATGTGTGATGAGAGCTCTAGAGTCATCTTGGTACTCTCTTAGGCCAACTAATATAAAGCTCAATCCACACAAATATTAATTTGTGAGTGTGGGTGTTTTATCATCATCTAAAGTAACTTGGGAATTTCTATCAACATCATGCACATATGGTAACTCTAAATTTACCACAAGGGGTAACTATGACATGGGATTCTGATCAACTATAGTAGGAGAAGATGGTAGTGCTATAAGAGTATCTATAACCTATGAAGTAACTATGACTACCTAAAGATTTGTATCTATATAATTAATTAGGATTGTTGGAACTATTATTAGTGATTGCATAATTGTAGTAGGTGTAGTAACTATGATTGATGGAGTAGCTAAAATGGCTAAAGTTGTTATAACTAGCTAAGTATTTAAAGCTGAGGAAACAACTATAAGTGGAAGAGTGTGAGATGTGCTAGTCTCTCTTACCTCATATGTATTTGGTCAATTGAAGTGTGATGAGGTGGATATTGAACTATGATATGAGGTGTCCCATCTAGTGAAATAGTCTGAGATGACTCTATAATTATATAATATCTAAATGGTTGGTTATCTGTTGGGCATGTGTATAGGTATCCTTCATGGAGGAACTTAACACATTGATGAAGAGTGGAAATAACTACCCCCATAGCATATATCCAAGGTCATCCACATAAAATGTTATAATGAAGAGGACCTAACATGACCTGGAATTGTGTAGAGAGGGTTTTGGGACCTACGATGATATCTAAATCAATGGTGCCTAATGTCTATCATGGTATATCATCAAACCCTCTAATTTTCTTATATGCCTTTTACATAGAATCCATATCTAAGCCCATGGTTTGTAAAAATGTAATATCACATATATTAAGTCCAGAACCACTATCACCTAAAACTCACTTAACTACACTGGTTTTGACTTGATCTTGTATGAATAGTGGTAAATTCTAATCAATAACTATCTAAGAAGGCATGTCCTCACAATCAAAAGAAATAACATATTCTATAGTTTTTAATGTGTTGACCACTTATGTAAAATAAGAAGGCTCTAAATCAATGGGCATAGAAGTCTGAGTGAGTGCCTGATAAAGAATGTCTTTAAACACATTTACTTTCTAAAGTAGTTCTAACATAGAAATATTAGATGGTGTATTTCTCTACTGATTGAAAATATCATATGCCCTATGTAGATCTACTTGTGTAGGTGGGTTGGGCCTAGCATAAGAGGGAATATAAAGGTGGCAAGGTTCCTAACTAGGGGGAGGAGGCATGGCGGCACATTGAGTAACAGCTCTAACTACAATATCTACTAGCCATGTAGGGATAGTAGTAGCCATGGGATGAGAGCAAAGATAATTGATAGATCAAGATAGTGGAGGGACAAATGGTGTTAGTTGGCCTCTTTGGTAATGGGTAGTGACCTAGGGAAGAGAAAAATAGACCATGCAACATGACTCGGCATGGCATAGAGGCTCCAAGGGAGGTGAGGCAAGAGGTTTAAAGAAATATTTGTAAAGTTGATCAATAAAAGGAACAACATGCATGTGCTCTCACTTATGAAGGAAGTGAATAAATAATACAATGCATATGATAAAACTTTACATTAACATATAGTAAACTTCATCATTCATATACATGATAGGATTGAGTATGGACTCTTTATTGTTTGCAAGAAATGTTTTGAAATAAGTGAGATCCATTCTTGATTATATGTGGAATCTGATTTAAATGTATGGTGATACCTCAAGAAGCAAAAGGACCTAGTATATTCAACTAGGGTTTGAAATAAAATAATTTTTAAAATTACTATGGTGAATTTTAAAAATTAAATGTGAAAATTTGATTTATATATGTAGAAAAAATTAGAAGAATATTGCTAAAATTAGCAAGGAATTTTCCCTAGGATTTTTAGGGCTTTTGTGCATAAATAAAGTAAGTTGGGTTCACCAAATGATTTAACGTATTTGAGAATAATAGAATTTTATTCCTATTTTAGTTAAGGGTTTGGATTAATAAATCAATACAGATATAACAATAATTACAATCTTGATTTGTATAATTGTTTGTCTTTTTCACCTTTCTAAAAATAAAAATAAATAGGAATAAATATAACTTAGCTAGAAAATAGATTGAGACGGTTGATATAAAGGTTGAAAATGGTTGTGCAGGACTAGGAAGGTGTCATAAACCTAGATCTATCTTTTGTTTCATGAAAGGATAGCAGTGCCAAAAAGTGGATGCTTTAGTGTCCAATGTTATTGTCTATTCCTATTTATATTGTCCAAAATAATCATAGAGACCTAAAACTTTCTAATTAATTGTATTGTACATTTTTGAGCATGCCTATGAAAAATCAAGCATTGGTTGTCGATAGAATTCATTGTGGAGCTGATTTTGTCTTTTATGGAGCTAATTTTGTCTTTAAACCCTAACCCTCCATCATGTTTGATAAAATAATATTTGAGTCACTTGAGAAGGGGGGAGGTTAGTGTGTAATATCTACTTAACATTAAATCCACACCCCTTGTGTGGACATGCTACCTACGTACCAATACTCAGAAGAGGGATCCATATGTAGTTCTCCCACCTAGTGTGTTTTGTGAAACAGTGTGATGCAGATGTAAATGCCAATTTGATAGTGTTTGAGGTGTCTAGGGACTAGTATGAGGGTTTGAGTATGTTTTTAGATATGTTAGGTGACTGTGTGCAAAGAATAGGGATGTTTTATTTAGTGCTTTGGTTCTATTCTTTCTTGCTTTGTAAGTTTGGTCACCTCTCTTGTAAATGAGCTTTGTGTGGGATTTTATAGGGAAAAATTAGTCATAAGTCAGATGTATTCATGTTAGGCTAACCTAATTAAGGATAAGGACCAAATGAAAATTATTATTGGAAGTCAAAGTGTAGATGGATAGGAGCACCAAAAATGGGACACTTTGGTGCTCAATGCTATAGTCCAAATGGGGCACTCTTGTCCTACAGGCTCAAGACCTGGGAGAATAGGATTGGCATAGGGAATATTGTCTAGCTAAGGTGGAATGATTATTTTGAAGGTTCTAGATGACTGGTAATGAGCAAAAAGTTATCTATAAGGGTTGCAAGAGCATGCAAAAGGACCTAAGGATGGGGTGTCACAAGCCACAGTCAAACTACTAATTTGGACATTTTATATGACTATAATATGTTTATCACATGCTCTAGCAAATGATTCAATTAGTTTGGGTTATAAAATGGAAAAGGTGAGTTAGTTTATGAGACTCCTCCATCTAGTCATGAAATTAATGATAGATTCATCATCAAACTATTTGATGGTATAGAGGTCAGTGATAGTTACTATTATTATGATGTTGACAGAAAAGTGATTTAAGAAGATTTGAGCTAGCTACCCAAAAGAGAATAGGGAATGTTGAGGAATCAAGTTATACCAGTCTAAGGTATGTCTAGCTAGCAACATGGTAAAGTTCCTAAGGAGAATAGAATCATCATGAGCTATAAGATAGCAAGCATGTCTGAATGATTGAAGATGCTACTGAGGATTTTCCTTATTTTGAAACTTCATAAATTTTGGAAGATCCCACTATAAAGGGTAAGGTCTAATGGGGATAGCTAGTTTAATAGGTTTGTTATAGATTTTATTGTAAGTTATAATATTTTTATGCCCAAAGGTAGATGATTCTAAATTGTTCATCCTATTCAAATGGATACTCATAAGGTTTGGTTGGGTATTGTATTAAGGGATACCCCCAAGATATTCTTTTGTGGGTGTTGATAAGTATAAAACTGAGTGGAAAAGGGATGGAAAAAAGGATAACCAATTAAGGTGGTCATGATTGGTTAGGATGTCACCACATACTATGGAGCTTACAAAGGTATATAAGTAGACCCAAGAGATTGTAAAGGATATACACATTAGGTAGTCAAGGGGATATATTATTGATGAGGTTGACTTATGAGAGCTTGTTGAAAAGGTTACTTTTGAACATTTAAAGGTACGCTAGTTTGTATGGGTGGAAGGGTTGATAGGATTGAGATAAGTACATTATGAAGTGTCATGTTAAGAGGTGGAATAGACTTAGGTTAAGGTGTGGTGACATTCTGAGCTTGAGTACTGATTGGGGATAGACCACTAGATATTACTAGAGGTAGATTACCTAAAGGTTATGTAGTGTTAGTGTCACAAATTATTGGGGGATGATTGTTATGAGAGGATAACATAGCTATTGTAAACCCTTCACCTTCCTCTAAATTTATGCCATATGCATTCTTGGAAAACTATGTATGGGGGGAAAGAGGGATGTGTATAGTTTGGGAGGTGAGCTAATGGTTAAGCATGATTAGATTACTATTCAATATGGTGGAAAATTTAGGATCACCTTGAGTATAGTGCTAGGGAATACCTTCCCCTATAGACTCAGGGGAAGTAGGAAGAATAAGATAGTTCTCCATGGATGAGGATAAATTTGGGGGTTCAGTTTACTTTAGAAACTTTTGTCACATCAAAACCATGTTGTGATGAAGGAAAAGGTAAGAAATAAAAGCAAAAAACACATAATAGTCTTTTTATATTATCTCATATTTAGTGGAAAATAAAGACACACACACTACAAAATGTCCCTAAAGATATTTTAATTTTTTAACTTTAAAGTGTGATAAAAGAAAAGAAATGTTATTGAAGGTCCTAAGAATCAACAATCTACATATGGTTTTAGGTTTGTTTAAGCTCAAAAAGATATCTATACTATAATCGATACATGGCTTGGTATTGGGGCCTACCCCCTCACTTCACACATTATAGAATAAAGGTATTGGGTGCTTATCTAGTATATATCAAATAACCAGGGTTTAGATTCAGTCAATGTACTGAGTCAGTTCTCCTCTTGGTGATGAAATCCAAGTAGGATAGTCAGGATGAAGGTTAGCACTAGGTGATGAAATCTTAGTTGGTTCCCATATGTCAATTTTTAATGGATTTATTATGTAAGTGGTTTGGTATTTGTGTGAAATAAGTAATTTATACAATAATTTAACCCACTTAGATTATTCTATATAAATTACCTAGGCAATAAAAAATGGATGCAATTATTTTTAACCTTTAAAAAGGAAAGCAAATTTTTTATTTTATTTAGAATGAAGATAGTAATGAAGAGAAAAGGAGAGAAAGATGGATAAATTCACAATTAATTATAATAATAAAAATGAGACATTAGGGGTCCCACTAGGTGATCCATAATGTTATAGTCATTTTTCTTTTTTTCTTTTAATTTAATTAACTTACTAAAAAACCAATAAAAATTAGGGTTTATGATGAATACTTAGAGATACAAATATTATTGCACACTACTTAAACCCAATGATTGAAGTAACTTATTTTTGGCTTTTAAGAATAACCTACACATAAATAAACAACTTAAACAAAAATATATTAATAGATAGATAGGTGAGTTGCATGGTTAGGAACTAGTCCCAAGAAGTTGTGAGCTTCCTCAAGTGGATGTCAGATCACTATTTTCATAATTAAGTGGATAAATCAACACTGATATTACAAAATATAAAGATGCAATATCAATAATTATTATGATTTAATCTTCATTTAAGTTATCAATGTAAGCAAATTATTCATCCCAATAAATTGTAGCAGTATTCACATACTCTTGTATAACATCAAGTTGATTGGTAGTGAATTTAATAGAGGGAAAGTAAATAATGGCACAAAGTGCTAGCTCAAAGGCTATGTCACTCTGATTAGAGAAAATGGGTTGGGATACTATAGGTAGATCAGTGATATAAATGACATCATGCATAATGCCTAGCAGATTCATCTACGTATCAAGGCCATGTTTAAAAGGATAGAAAATTAGAATGATTTAAAGACAAGGTCTAAGATAAAATGTTCAAGTTTTTAAAAACTAAGTACAATGGATTGATGTCAATCCTATAAGATTAGTGTTGATTCTAGAAACTCAATGTTGATTTAGAATGAATCAATGTCTATTATGTCTAAAATTTCACTTGATTAAAATAGAGACTTTAAAATATGATAGATGTGTAATACAAAGACATAGAGGGATGAAGGTTGTATTCTAAAGGATGGATAAGCAGACAAATGTAAAGAAACTAATGAGAAATAAAATAAACAAGACAATTATTTACCTTGAACCTGGTTTCAAGCATACTGATTTATTTCCCAAAAATGTTAGTGGTTCTTAAGGCTTGAGATAATAGATGTGTATTGTATGTAGCAGAATTATGGTAGAGTGGTGCTAAGGTCTCTTTAGTTCTCCCAAAAATTCAAGTAGTATTTCAAGATTTAGACTTTTTGGGCCCCAAACCAAAGGTTGGTTGGGGATAAATGGATTGATGTTGATCTAGAGAATTGGTATTGATTGAGGTAAAATTATCAATGATTCACCCAATTTGGTAGCTAAAGGATTTATCCATGTTGGTTTTTTCCAACTGCAGGTAAATTTGGATTTATTAGAGTGAGTTTGTTTGGGACTAGGTTATACATAGGTAAAGTGGTTAAAATGTTAGGATTAATTAGGTTTAAATATATTTAGGTGGTTAGAAGGGTGAAAAGTTAATTTGTAAAAGCAAATTACTGGGTAACTAATAATAAATAAACTAAACTTTAAGATGGGGATATTTTAGAGATTAAAATAATAATAAGGGCCTATAACACTTAAAAATTTGTATATAATATACAAAATTATAGTGTTTATGTAAACTTAGTGCAATATAGTCATGAGAAGTAATATAAAGAGAAATAACTTGACAATTTCCCTTGTTAGTAGTTTTTAAGGTAACTTTGTGAAAGTGAAGGTAACTTGTGTTTTATTGTTTCTTCTCTATTCTATAAATCTTAGGGAAATACTCATTATCCTTCAATAAACATGGATTAATGAAGATTATTATAGTTATTTGTGCATTTTACATCATAGTATAAATTTTATCAAAGTTGTCAACAGTCCATATGGGTGTCAGATGGTCATCTAGAGAAAAACATTGACAAGATTGTCAAAATGTGTCAAAGGAGTCTCTTTAAAGGTTATAAGTATGATTTAAATACTTTTAAGTTACTTATAACAAGGTTCAAGTACTAAATGGACATTATTAACTACCTCTAATGCATACACTTCACATGCCATGCTTGGACTATCTCAGTCCATATAGTAGGGTTTATAAGCTTCTTAAGAACTAGGTTATTGAATAAAGATCAAAGCTTTCATTCTAAGTGAATATGACCAATGAAAAGGTAGAATTATGTGGAGGTAATTTAGGAACCAAGAGGGAACTCCATTAAATAATGAGATCATTAAAGAGAATAAGAGTTGATATTGAAGTCTTAGGAGATTAAAGTATGCAATACATAGTCTTAGCCTTGGAAAAAATCACCTACAGGCCTATGTTAAAAGAGAGTCTATTTACAAGAATAAGGAATGAATTGAATGATTTGAGAGACCCTAAATCTCATTTTAAGTTTAAATATAGTATAATAAATCATTTAATGCACCAAGATAAATTATTATTTCTAAGGTAAAGCATGAAATGCATATTATTTATCCTAAAACAACTACAGGCACACCTAATGGAGTGTACTCAAACCTATATCTAAGAATTAAAGGTAGAGTAAGGATTGAAAGATTATTGAGATATATGACACCTCAATAATTTTAATGGGATTTTGAATAAGGTTAGTGTATAGAAGGTGAGATTCTAAAGTATAAGGTTTTCACTCAAGAGAACCCTCTAGTCAGACCTTCACTTATAATAAATTAAGAAAGTGTTGAAGCAATTTCAATGTCAAGAAGGTAGACATAAATCCTTGAGATATGAGGTGGTTATATACTTAAATAAAACATGAAAAAAATGGATATAGTCCTAATAATAACCTTCATTACTTATAAATATCCTCATTACCTTTGAATAACACCTATAACCAATATTGGTAGAGTATAAGCTAGAAGAAAGTGAGGAGACATAATGTTGTAATCAATTGTATGGGGTTGTGAAGAGACTTGGTAAGATAAGAATAATGTGTTAAGTTTATAATTACATAATAAAATACTCATTATTACCTTAATAAGGTAAATACAATGGTGACAAAGAAATTTCAGTCATAGACCTTTTGAGACACATATGCAGCCTAAGCTAGTCTTGGAAGATTTGAGTGTTGAGGCCTCTATGGGCATGATCTAGCTCTAAAATTTGGTAACTTATTTTTCATGAGTTATTTATTTTTCCATGGTATTTTTAATGTAAAATTATTAGTTTAATAATCCAATAGTCTATCATATTCATGCCTTAATCTATTGACAGTCAATAATGGAGTTAGGATGACTATTTGGAGGTCTAATGGATCATGCAGGGGGTTTAAACATCATGATAAGTATTTAGAGGTATAATAATGTGATATTTATTATTAATACATTTTTATATATGGATAACATATATTTTTTCATGCCAATATGCCCTTGAGGGCTAGAAAAGAGGATAGACTTATAACTAGCCTATTCATACCAATTAGGGTTTTAAACATACTTGGGTGATTTTTGAAGTAAGATACGTCAGATATGGGTTTTATATGGTAAATAAGGTGTTTTTAGAGTGATTATAACCTATAATTTATATTAAATAGAGATAAACACAAGACCAAGGGATATATAAGCTATGACTACTTCAAACCCTAGGGTAGAAAGATGAAGAGAATACAAGGTATTGAAAGGATGGAGACCCAGACTAAGGAAGGTTAAAATTATTGGAATAAATTTTAGGATTTGAAACTCCAAAAAATATGTTTTTTAAGGATAAATATCTTCTAAGACCTCAAAACCCCAAACACACAGTCTTAACAGAAAGACCTACAGGCATGAATATGATAAAGGAGTTGAGTTGGAGTTTAAGTCACTTGAAGGTAGTTATATAATGTTGATATCAGGTAGTAAAGAAGAGTTTTATGATTTTTTTTGTACCCAAAAAATCTATATTTCAATCATATCTCCAAAGCTTAGTTAAGGCTAATCAATCCTAAAAGCCTATTTTAGGCCTATAAGGCCAACATCATGATTAAGCATACCCTAACCTTATCCAAGAATAAATAGGACTTTTATGAGGTGTGATAAGATGATAAAGGCATAAATAAAGTTTTTTAAATCATATATAATAGGGTAAATGTCATTTTTATCCTTGAGAGCTAATTCAAACTATTGACTCTAGACAGTCAATTTGAGTTGCCTATTCAAGAGCTCATATCTTTCATCACAGGAAGACTTGAATAAAATAATATTAGTAGGATTTAATAACCTTAGGTCACTTTAAATCCATGAATTATTTATTTTTATTAAGTATCTAAGTTTTATGAAACATTTCTATTATTATAATCAGGTCCAGAATGCATGTGAAACACTATAAGCAAACTTCTCTACGTATGTATCTTGACACGCCTTTTGCATGGGAATATAAGATTCTTAGGAAAGTTGAAGTGGTATATGTAATAAATATCCATTATAATAAGTTTTGGTTTGGGGGTATGTAATATATAAGCCATATTTAATAAGGTAGACCTCCAAAACCCTCCTTAAACCCTACTACATACTAGTTTTGAGAAAAGTGAAGATTATTTCACCCAAACACCCATGAATTGCCTAATAAACATTGTAAACATGAATTAATCTTAGAGAGGGTCCTGACCATGGTACCGTGTTATACAAAACTATATGTACCTATCAAAAAATAGGGGTTTTTGAGGAAAAACTATAAAAAGAGAGGTACAAGGTAGTTTAAGGAGATGTCAATCATTGTAGATTATTGTTTGGAACTTGTTTTACCTTTTCAATTCATTAGATGATTAGAACATGATTTCAAGGCCCTTGTGAGTTCATTATAATCAACTAATCTATTGGAGTGAAGGATAAGATGACCAAATCACCTAGTTTGATATATTTATAGGTGATTTTTTCCCAAGAAGGCCTATATCATTATATGTGGCATTAGTTCAGGACTAAATCTCATTTTCTCACAAATTTCTAAAGTTTCATGCAGGCCTTCATGGTCATCAAAATAAAATTAGTTAAGCTACTAGGCCTAATTGGCCTAGTAGACTTCATCAATCAAGTAAAGTTGAGAATGGTGTAGAAGGGTTAATGAATGAGTTCATGAAGAGTAATCATGCCAATGATTGATCTTTGAGTGCCAATTCATACATAACTAATCCTCATCATGAGTCAACTGGCCCTTAAGTGACAATCAATGCATGCCTGACATTCAAGTGGCAATAAATATACAAAATAAGGTGTATCATGCTTTAAGATAAGGTGGGGTTAGTCAAATACATCCTCAACTACCTCTTCTCAATGCCAAATAGCTCATTCAAGGAACATGCAACAACATCAAAAAAGAAGAGATCTTTGGAGGATTATTTATAACTAAAGTAATCTATGAGTTGATGATGGTCATGGATGAGTTTCCTTCTCTCCTCTACACCATTTTTATTTTTTTCTCCTCATATTCTATATGTAGAGGCTTTTAGGCTTTGTTTTTGCATCCCTCTCTTGGGCATGATAAAACTCTACCTAGATTGAGCTTTGTAACCTCTTAAGATAATAAAATGACTATTTTGGATTCCTTAGTACATGTTTAGTGTGTTTTTATTAGTTTCATTCAAACATGTGGTAGTGTTTTCTCCCTTGGTAAGTCCTAATCTCACCTAGTTACTAGTATATCATATTATGTAGGTCATATATAGTGTTTAATGTTGAGTGACTAAGATTGGAGTGGACATATTGACTAGTTAGTGTTTTGAATCAGGCCTTCCATCATTTCCCTCATGCTTTGATCACTTGATGAATCTTTTATGTGAAACACTTTTACATAGGAGTCCTTTCAAGTTTTAAGATTTAGTGATTTGCATTGCTTATTAGTGTTAGTTGGAGTTCAAATTGAGTGGATGAATGAATCATTTAGGTGCATCACCATCACTAATATAGGTTTTCCCTTTAAATTTATCCTTCTAACTCTTTTCACCCCCAAATTAAAATAGGTCTTAGTAAATTAAACATAATTGATAGATCAGAGGATCTAGCCTCATAAATCTAGAGGTTTGGTCTAAGATACAGGTATCCCACAACCTATAAACCAACCCAATGTTAGTCCAAATTTGAAGGAGATCTAAAAAATATACTTTATTAGGGTACAACTTGGGTTGCTAATAATTTTGGCATGCCTAGTGGGATGAGATTCAAGCATTGGAGCATTCACATCAAAATTTTAGTATTCACAAGTAGCTTTAAACATTCATATGCTCATCATCTCTGAGGTAAAGAAGGTTCATGTTCATATTTTATTACTATTGCTAGATATGGAATAGATTCCTATAATTCATTTCCTTATCGACATCCTTATGATCCATCCCCATTCCATTATGATCCCTATCCATCTCATTATCACCCCTATCAACCCTACTATGATCCATGTCAACCTTATCAGCAATATGGTGGCTCATACCAACACTATGATACCTCTCATGAGCCTTTTTATCCTCTATATGATCCATATTAGTTCCAAGATCAACCACATTTTCAATACACATATTTTTTATTATTTGGAGGAGATGAAGAAGATGAACCAAATCACTGGTGAAGAAACTTTAGCCTTGAGACAAGAACAATCATGTAAACAATCTCATGAGTCAATACCTACTAATACCCCATGCCACTATCCATGTATTATAATTCCATCTTGGTAGTAATTTTTTCCAATCATGCCCCAAACTACAATACCTTCAATGCAATAGGCTCATAAACCAAAGTTGACAATTTGGAAACAATTACAATAGTCAAGAATAAGCCCATGTTAAAGCTAAGGATAAGCCTAAAATAATTTATCCACCATCCCTCCCTCCTCAATATCCCAAGGCCTTCCCTTCATGGAATTATATGCAAGGATAATTGAAACAAAGAGAGGAAGTGATGGTTGTCAAGGTTGAGAAACCCTATGATAAAAACGAAGCATCCATGGTAACACCTTTGGATTTGTCTCACCTTATTGAGCATTTTCAAGGGTCTACCATGCCAATCCTTGAGAAAGAGCCTCTTATTTGTGAGAAAAATGAAGAAAATATAGTTGTAGTGAAAGAAGATGAGAGTGACTTCAATGATCAAGAGGAGGATATCACCATTGGGACACCCCTTGTCAAGGATAGGTATGATTCAATATTTTAGAATGCAAAAGAGGATGAGTTACAAGAGGTTGTTGGGATGAAAGATGAGACACAAGAGAAAGAGGTGTCAACTGACAAATAAAAATATTTTTATCAAGAATTCTTTGGTTACATGTTAGTTTTAATTCATCATGATAGTTCATAAGAACTTGTAGCAATGACAGAAGACAAGTACAAGATAGACAATGAAGTTGAGAGATAAGATGACTTTGAGAGCATGATAAATCATCAAGTTGATGTTGAAGATGAAACAACATCAAATGATCAATCAGAGATAAAAAAGGATAATTTGTAGCCTCATGATCATTATCAATAAAGTGATGTTTCAAATTGTGATATACTTACTCCTACACCTTATACTATTCAAATTGAAAAAAGTCCAATCACACTTGAGCTTGGTGAGAACCAATCAATGGAATTGTTTGAGATCATCAATTTAAGTTAATATTTACTTGAAAGTGATTCATTTCTAGTTGAGAGAAGTAGTCCCATCAAGCAAGAAGTGGTTGGCTCTCCAAGCAAACAAATCCAAGAAGATATCTTATTAGGATTTGACTTGTTTGACCCTTTCAAGCAAGGTTATCAACTCCTCACTCCATATTTAGATGTCTAGCCACTCTTGGAAGGTAGAAGTGAACTCAAATGGCCTTAAAATCAAATGCATCTCTCTTATAATCTACCCTTGTAGCCATAACACAAGAGACACTTCAAAATATCTAACATGACCATCAGTAGTTCATGGTTGAAGAAGAATTGATATTGTTGATGTAAGAAAGAAAGATATGGGAGAAGTATAACTATGTATTAGACTCCCATGTACAATATATGCACTTGAAAGTGGAACTAAAAGGCCCAAATACTTCCCCAAGGGGCCATGAACATGATAATGATCCTAGATATAATAAGGAGTTATCAAGATGTGGCAATCATATTTCATGGTGCTATAGTGGTCAATCAATTTTTCCATTTGACCCTAGAGGAAAGATTTTGACCTCAAGTTAGCTTTTTTATTTTGTTTTCTTGTTTCAATAAGTGGTTAACATAAGCATTAGTTTGTTTCCATGTTATTGTGTTTGTCTTGTTTTATTATTTACTTAGGTTAGGTGTGTTTATTTATTAGTTTAGTTGTGTTCCTTTTGTTACTTTTGGTTGCGTCTTCTTCTTGTTGTTGTAGTGAAAACAAGGTGTTTCAAGGTGAAAATTATGTTTGATATTCCAAGGTAGTCATCAAAATCATGTTGTTGTGTTTTAAAATTATCATTATCATGAAAATTTAAAAGGTTCTCTTGACCAGTAGGTTGATCAACCCTTATGAGTCAGCAAGAATGTTGGTAATTTTTCTTGTCAATGAAAAATTCCAACCCCTATAAATAAAAAAAATTCATGTCCTAGTTGTCATAGTCCTTATGTGATGTATTTGATTATCATAGTGTTTATTACCTATCAAGTCAAGCAATTGGGTTTTAATGTCTTGTCATGGTCATGTCTCAGTTTTGACTTGTGATGAGCTTCCTCATGGTATATTTGGTATATTAAATTTATGGGTATGTATATACTATTTTAAAGGTGGTGAAGATAATTAAATTTTCATGGATAAATTTCAAGAAGCTATAACATACTCTCTATGACATTTAGTGGCAAATCTCCTTTGTGAAATTATACGTATATTGCCTAAAAGAAGGTTTTGGTCTTAAAATGGAAAAATTACACCTCAAAATTCCCATAAATCATTTATAATACATTTAATCACATTAATATTCATGTCATTACTCTAATTCAAATGCCTTTTACTTTGGAAGTATCTCCTCTGCAAGCCTAAAGCATAGTTTGGCCCCTAAGAGTTCCCATGTGTGAAATATGCCCCTATTTAGCTCTCAAAAAGAACTATAAATTTTTTTAATTCCATTTTACTCATAATATTAATCATATTTCCCTTAAAAAAAATCAAATCTTTAATTTTGGATAATATGCAAGAAAAAGTCTATTTTTATGTGTTTCATGTGAGTACGGATTTGTACAGACTTTTTTGTACAACAAAGATCAAGAGTTTGAAGATGAAGTCATTATAGGTGTTTTAGAGAAGATTCAAGGAAAAATTATCCCATATAGGATCAAAACTACTCTCTTCATCCACTAAGCTTCTTTATAAAGAGAGAGACCTTTAGGTTTTTAGATGGTATGGCCATGAGAGAGAATTTCAAGATCTAGAATTTTTGGTAGAGGAAGGGGTCTGAGAGAGCTTACATATTTGGTCATTGGTTCTCATTTTGGCTCACTCTCCTTTATTAAAAATCCTTTACAAGTTAAGGTACTCACTATGGCTTCTTCATTCAGGCAAGCAACTAGTTTTTTTAGTTTTCTCCTCTCTTGAGCATGATAACAAAAAAATGGAAGTTTGTGGAGCTTTTCAAGAGTATGAACCACATTTATATGACATTATTAAACTTATTTCCACACATGTGAGGATACATTGATCTCAAGAAGACAAATAAATGCTAAAATTTTAGTCTACAAGTAGTTTGGAGATGTTGTACAGTTCAAGGGATGATCCATAGTTGTTAAGCACAACATATTTTATTTGAGAGGTTTCATTCGTGTTCATGTGTTCTTTCAATTTTATCAAAGTTTCCTCAAGGTACCAAAGCAAATATATAACAAATTTTCTCTCAATATCTTCATGGAGTCTCAATTTAGCATAATTTAAAGAAACTTAGCATGTATTAAGGTAATTTGGAGGTTACTAGGTTTCTCTTTTGATAGTACATACTAGCCCAAGAACCTCCAAAATGGTATATCCTATTGATATATATGTTCATGCTTACCTTGAATCCTTTATTAATGTATAGGTTTTGGATTCATGTTTATTTCACCTCCCTCTTGTGTCATCTCATTTCATATACTTTTACACTATCATTCACCATTGTATAACCTTATATTTCCACTATTTTCTTAGTTTCATTATTTACCATCATCCATTCAAATATCACCAACTTATCATTCACTTTCACCTCATATATCCATTTTCAAATAAGATTCAAGACTATTGGAAGAATTATGTTATAAATTTATTAATAAAAACCTTAAAACACTACTAAATAGGGAATAATCTCCACCTATAGTAGTTAAGGCCACACCATAAGATGAAAAAGTTCTTTAATACACCTTGGTGGTCATCTCAATGCAATTTTAATGACACTAGGGTAGAGGCTAGTCAATTAAATCAATAAAATAAAAGAAACCAAGTGAAATATAATCATGAAAAATAAGAGAGAGAGAGAGAGAGAGAGAGAGAGAGAGAGAGAGACAGATAGAGAGAGAGAGAGAGAGAGAGAGAGAGAGAGAGAGAGAGAGAGAGAGACAGAGAGAGACAGAGAGAGACAGAGAGAGAGAGAGAAATAACTTGAAATTTTCCCTTATTAGCAGTTTTTATGGTAACTTGTGTTTCCTTGTTTCTTCTCCATTCTATAAATCTTTTGGAAAGATTCATTCTCATTAAATAAACATGTATCAAGTAATATTATCAAAGTTATTGTCCCATTGTACATCATAGGATTAACTTTATCAAAGTTTTGAATAGTCTATACAGGTGTCAAATGGTCATCTAGAGAAAAACATTCACAGGGTTGTCAAATGTGCTAAAGGAATCTAATATGATTAAAATACTTGTAAGGTAATTCTAAAAATGTTTAATCACTAAATTAAAATTATGAATTCACTCCAAGGCATATACTTCATATACCATGCTTGGACTTCTTCAGTCTGTACATTAGGGTCTACAAGATTTTTAAGAGTTAGGATATTGAATGAAGATCAAAGATTTCATTCTAAGTAAATTTTACCAATGAAAAGGTAGAAGTATGTGGAGGTAATTTAGGACCCAAGTGGGAACTCCAAGAAAGAATGAGAGAATTAAAGAGAATAAGAGTTGAGATTTAAGTCATAGGAGATTAAAGTATGTAATACACAATCTTAGCATTGGAAAAAATCACCTACAGGCCTATGTTAAAAGAGAGTATATTTGCAAGAAGAAGTAATGACTTGAATGAGTGGCCTATGTTAAAAGAGGTCTATTTACAAGAAGAAGGAATGAATTGAATGATTGGAGAGACCCTAAATCCCATTTAAAGTTTTAATCTAGTATCATAGATCATTTAAGTATAAAATATCAATGATGATTCCTAAGGCAAAGTATCAAATGCACGGTCCTGATCCTAAAATAAAACTTATAGTCACACCTAATGGAGTATACTTAGCCCTATATCTAATAATTGAAGGTAGAGTAAGTATTGAAAGATTGTCAAGATATGTGACACCTAAATAAATTGTATGGGGTTATAAATAAGGTCATTTTAGAGGAGGTGAGATTATAAAGTATAAGATTTGCACTTAATATAACCCTATAGTTAGACCTTCACCTATAGTAAATCAAGAAAGTGTTGAATCAATTTCAATGTCAAGAAGGTAGACATGAATCCTTGAGATATGAAGTGGTTAGATACTTCAAGAAAACATTAAAAAAAACTAAATAGTCCTCATAATCACCTTCTATACACATAAATATCCTTGTTACCTCTGATCAACACCTATAGCTAGTATTGGCAGAGTATAAGCTAGAAGGAAGTGAGGAGATATAGTGTTATAATCAGTTCTATGGGGTTGTGAAAATACTTGGTAAGATAAGAATCATGTGTGAGATTTATCATAACATCATAAAATCCTCATTCTCACCTTCACAAAGTAAACACAAGAGTGATAAATCAATTTCAATCACAGGCCTTTTGAGACACATAGGCAACCTAAGCTAGTCTTGGAAGATTTGAGTCTTGAGGCCTTTATATACATGATCTAGCTCTAAAATTTGGTAAATTTGGTGTTCATTATTTTATTGATATTTCCATGGTATTGTTAAGGTCACATAATTAAGTAATCATCCATTTTTTTGTCACAGTCATGCCTCAGTCTAGTGATATTCAACAATGGAGTTTGAAGGACTATTTGGAGGTCTAATGGATCATACAGAGTGTTTAAACCTCATGATAATGATTGAGAGGAATATTAAGGTGCTAATTAGTATTAATAAAATAAATTATATGGATAACATATAGTTCTTCATGCCAATATGCCCTTGAGGGCTGGAAAAGAGGATAGTCTTATAACTAGCATATTCATACTAATTGGGATTTTGATCATACATGGGTGATTGTTGAAGTAAAATACCCAAAACAGGGGTTTTAGAGGGAAAATAACGTGTTTTAATAGTAATTATAACCTCTAATTTATATGGTAAAGAGATAAACACAAGACCAAGGGTTATACAAACTATGACTACTTGAATCCCTAGGGTAGAGAGATGAAAAGAGTATAAGGCATTGAAAGGATGGAGACACAAACTAAGGAAGGTTAACATTATTAAAAAAAATGTTAAGAAATAAAACTCCAAAAAACATTTTTTTGAAGGAGAAAGAGATTTTAAGACCTCAAAACCCCAAACACATTGTCTTAACAGAAATACCTACACCCATAAATATGAGAGAGGAATTGAATTAGAGTTTGAACCACTTGAATGTAGTTGTATAAGTTTGAGATAAGGTATAAAATATGATTTTTATGATGTTTTTTTAACCCCCAACATCTATATATCAATTAGACCTCCAAAGCTTAGTTAAGTCTAATCAGGCCTAGAAGGTCAACATCATGATTAAGTATACCCTAACCTTCTCTAATAATAAATAGGAATTTGATGAGTTGTGATAATATTATACATGTCTAAATAAAGTGTTTTCAATCATATATAATAGGGGAAATGTTAGTTTTATCTTTGAGAGATAATTCAAAATATTTAGTCTAGATAGTCAATTTGAGTTGCCTATTCAAGAGCTCATATCTTTCATCACAGGAGGACTTAAGTCAAATGTTCATAGAAGGAGTTAGGCACTTGGGGCACTTTTAATCCATGAATGATTGAGTTTGATTGAAGACATGATGTTTATGAACCATTGCTAAGACTATAATTAGGTCTAGAATGCATGTATAACACTACAAGCAAACTTCTCTACATACGTATCTTAACACACCTTATGCATGGGAATCCAAGATTCTCAAGAAATATGAAGGGATATATGGAATAAGTATCCATGTCAAGAGGTTCTAGTTTGGTGGTATGTACTTTATGAACCATTGTTAATAGTTTAGATAGAAGTGAAGATTCTTTCACCCAAACACCCATGAATCACCTAATAAACATTGGAAACATGAAGTACACTTAGATAGGGTCTTGACCATGATACTATGTTGTACATAACTATATGGACCTATAAAAAATAATGTTTTTTAATAAAAAACTACATAAATAGAGGTACAAGGTAGTTTAAGGGGATTCCAATCATTGGAGATGATTTTTTGGAACTTTTTTCACCTTCTCATGCCATTAGATTATCATAATCATGCGTACAAGTTCCATTGTGAGTTCATTCTAATCAGGACAGTCTGTAGGAATGAAGAATAAGATGACCTAATCACCTAGTTTGATATATTTATTGGTGTTTCTTTCCCAATAAGGCCTATTTCATGGTATGTGGTATCGAATCAAACCTAAATATCATTTTTTCATAAGTTTCTAAAGTTTCATTAGGATTTCATGGCCATCAAAACATAAGTATTTAAGCTACTAAGCCTAGCTAGCCTAGTAAACTTACTTGGTCAATCAAGTAAAGTTGAGAATGGTTTGGAAGGTCTTATGGATGAGTTCATGTAGAGTAATCACATAACATAATTGATCCTTAAGTGGCATAACTAGTCCTTTCATGCTAATTCATGCATAATTGATCCTTATCATGAGTTAACTAACCCTTAAGTGATAATCAATGCATGATTTACATTCAAGTGGCTATAAATATGCAAAATAAGGCATAGCGTGATTCAAGATAAGGTAGAGTTGGTGAACTACATTCTCAACTACCTCTTTTCAATGAAAAATAGATCATTTAAGGAGCATGCAAGAATATCAAACAAGAAGAGATCTTTGGAGGATTATTTGTAACTAAATCAATGTATGAGTTAATAATGGTTATGGATGAGTTTCCTTCTCTCCTATATGCCATTCTTCTGGTTATCTCCTCATCTTCTATATATAAAAGCTTTGAGGCCTTTTTTTGGCATCCCTCTATTGGGAATGAGAAAACTCTACCAAGATTGAGCTTTGTAACCTCTTAAGATAATAAAAAATGATTGTTTCAGATTCATTGGTACATGTTTAGTGTGGTTTTATTAGTTCGATTTGTGCATCTGGTAGTGTTTTCTACTTTTCAAGTCCTTATCTCACCTAATTACTAGTATATCATCTTATATAGGTCAGATACAATGTTTGATGTTGAGTGACTAAACTTAGAGTGGGCATATTGACTAGTTAGTGCCTTGAATTAGGCCCTCCATCATTACCCTCATGCTTTTATCACTTGATAAAACCTTTATGTGAAACACTTTTGCATAGGAATCCATCAGAGTAGTAAGATTAAATGATTTGCATTACTTATTAGTGTGAGATGAAGTTCAAATTTAGTGGATAAATGAATCATTTAGGTGTATCACCATCACTAATATATATTTTCCATTTAACGTTATCCTTCTAATTATTTTCACCCCCAAATCAAAGTAGGTTTTAGTAAACTGAACATAATTGATGCATTAGAGGATATAGCCTCATAAATATAGAGGTTTGGTCTAAAAGATAAGTATCCCACAACTTTTATACCAATCCAATGTTAGTCCAGGTTTGAAGGAGATATAAACAATCTAATTCGGTAGGGTGCAACTTGGGTTACTAACATATCTCACTCATATTATTTTCCATAGTCGTTATGAACATGATGATCTATGATTTTTCTATTTGATAGGAAGTAATATTTCATGAGCTAGATCTAAACACACCAAAGCTAAGGCAACACAAAACCCAAAACATTCCAAGTGGTCATATTTAGATCTATCAAGTATTCTATATTAGACACTTACATCTAGGTTAGTCAAAAGCCTTGACATAAGTGTATGAGGTCACAAAATTTAAAATTATAAAATTTGACAATTGGTCTATAATCTATATCAAATTTATTTTTAGCTTATTCCATATCAAATCTAAATGCAAACAACAATCCAACTAAGTACCATTATTTTCCCTCTATTTACAATATCAATCATTGATTGTACTTACTATTTCTAGCATATCTCCATATTTAATTTTAGAATATTTTTTATCTAAGTTTGAAAATTAATTATCTTGTTATAAAGATAGTTTATCACCCTTGTGCCCTAGGCTATCTATATGCCCTTTAACCCTTGAGTCCTTAATCTATATTTTAGGGTTAAACATTAGTGAATCATAATTTAAGCTCTTTTTAAAAATCTTATTGAAATAGAATTGAGCTTATTCCTCCTAACCTTAATTAGGGTGATAAATACCATCCCTCTAAACAAATCCATGGTATAACTCCTTTAATGGGTAAGGTATAATGTATATGTATGCATGTTCAATATGAATCACCTAGGTTTTGTGCTTGTGAATTCCTTAAAGATAAAATCATCATTATGATAAATTTAATAGAAGATTTACAAAATCAAAATCAATCATTTAGTTCAAATATTACATTATTGGAAAATCAAAGTCCATATGCCAAAATTCTAAAACATGTCAATGTTAATCATGTATATGCATATTCATCTAGCTATGTTATACCCAACAAATTTTCACATACAAATGAAAAGATATAACAGAATACATATAAAACAAGTGATTCAAAAAGTGATCAAAAGCATACTAAGATTTCAAGTTATGTTCTAAGGGAGATGCTTAAAAAAAAAGTGATCGAACTAACCCCTCTACATCCTATATGGATATCGAAATACTATTATCCATATCGTGGATATGTGGGCATCATATATATTTTTGTTTTGTATTAATTAAAAAAATACAAAGTCTAAAAGATAGTGGTGGTCCTATAATTGATTCATCACTCAAACAAACCACTCACATTATGATTACTTATCCTAAAATACAAGTTCCAACATATAAAATATGGTTACCAAAAGATAATTCAAAGCAAGAGAAGGGAAAAAATAATAAATAGATATAATATGTAACATTACCAGAGGTTCTAAAAATTCTAAATGCTATATAATTTCCAAAGGAACCAATGCTACCAGAACCACCATAAAATAAACTATATGAGCCCCCTTTATTGGTCAATATAAAACAACATGAGGACTCAATTCCAAATGATTATGAAATTGGTGATATTATTCTTAGTAAAAAAACCAAATATAGATAACATTAAGCAAAACATGTAGCTCAGGATGTTCATAAGGTATTAACATCTTAGGTGCACATGGATATAAATAATGACATAACAAAAAGGTCACAACCATAGTATGACATAGTTCCTTATTCATATAAAGATACTCCAAATGGTATATCACATGCTCAATAACAACCTAAGAGGTTGTATTTATCCTAAAATAATAATTAAATTGAAGATTATGGTCCTAATAATACATAATATTGGTATGATCTTGATGATAATAACTACATAGAATTGAGTATGATAAACATGATACAAGGCATCCACAAAGGCATATCCTTGATGATATCCTTGGGTTATAGTATCACTTTTACCTATACATGATTATGATACACATAGGTTATATAGTTCTATGATCACTTTACATTATCATGTTTGAGATCATATACTTACACATGCCTTTATCCATGCTTATATCTTTCATAGTGTACTTATATGATATGTAATTAACATTTTTTTATAACACATATGATCCATGAAATAGTATGGTATGTTTATTTTGGTTCCTTATTCTTTCATTTATGCACTTCCTTGATATTATTGTGCTTTTTTTAGCATTAGAATATGATCCATGATTTTTGGTCCCCATGCCTTTGTTTGCCTCTTTGACATTTTAATGTGTCATTACTTATTGTATGGAAATTTAACTATGTCATTCCTTACCTTGTGGATATTTGAATAAATCATGTCCTTTTGATTATGTGGAATTTGAACATGCCCCATATTTGAGGTCTCCTTAGACCATTTTAGTTTGATTTTCTTTTGAGTGCTCTTGTGTGTGTGTTTGATTACTTTTTGAGATTGTATTGTTACTATCTATGCATTGACATGACCTATATCATATAGTTTAGGACTTGATATCATCACATTATGTGTGCTTTAATGATATATATACTTAGACATCCAACTCATATATTTTATATGATATATTCACAATTTTCATGGTTATCTTATCCTTTTGAGGTAAGGTAACTACCAGTTTCTACTTCCCCTTATTTAAAAAAGGGGAAATATTAGTGGAGGCATATCATAGAGGCATGGCTTCCACTTTATTCATAGATTAAAATTGTAGTGGGGGTATGTTTAAGAAACATGTTTTCCACAATTACACTAGTTTTTAGTTTCAAATTATAGTGGGGGCATGTTTTGGAAACATGTTCTCCACACTTACACTAGTTTTTAGTTTCAGATTATAGTGGGGGAATGTTATGGAAACATGTTCTCCGAACTTACATAATTTTTAAATTTTCCAAATTACACAATTATATGATTCAAATACATATTTTTGGTAGATTCTATACATTGGTACCATATTAAACCCAATTTTTAGTATGAGACATACATAAGGTGCATATATTATGTAAAGTGTACCTAAATAACAAAATCAAATCATCTTTTAGATTTCAAACAATTTTATGGACTTTAGCTCACCAATTTGGACTGTTATGGATTATATTGAACCATATACTATAATAATTGGTTCACTTTTGGTATGGTTGAGGTGATTAAATTACTCAATCTTTTCAATTTTATAGGTTTGACTTGATTACACAATATAACCTCACTAGATTTATAGAGTCAATTAACTTGGTTCACTCATGCTCACAAGGTTATAAGTATGATTGGGTTGTATGGTTGAGATAATCTCAACTACCAAGTGGCAACTCACCTTTTTATCCAAGGTTTGGGGCATGTGTCCTCCAATATTTATATATTTTTTCACTTTCATAATTCTATGTTTGTCCTAATCTCAACTCTAATGGTTCATAATGATACTATTTTCCAATCAAGTTGTCAAAAGGCATGGCAATTACATCGATACACAAATGTACTCTTAAACCTAGATCTTTCCATTTCAATAATTTCAATGCTTATAATTTCATATTATATGCACTAATTATTTACTATAACATGTTAATGGTTATAGGTTAGTCACTATAAAATCACTCAATTTGAGATCACACAAAGGTAAGGTGTGTTATATACACCCAAGTATGCATTTCTTTTTCTTTGAACTAGTAGTTTCATTACTATATTAAAGTGGGGGATATAGACACTATTTATAAATTATATATTACCTTGGTCTTATACATTTGGAAAATATAGACTTTTGTTTTTCCTCTCAAATCTAAACCTTTATTATTGCTAAAAGGCTTGCATCTACTATCTATTTGTGCCTATTGATTATCTCATAGTTTGACTGATGTTATTCTAATAACTCAGACCTTCTATCATGCTCAAAATGGTATAAACCTATTTATCTTTTATTTCTACAATTTTTGGACCTATGCATGTTTTTCAGGTGCTTAGACATTTGTGCCCTAGTTAGATGCCTACATCAACACAAGTGTCATATCCTAATGTAAGTGTCTAATGACCTAAAAGTCATATAATTTATAGATGTAACATATTCTTATGTTGACCTAAGTGATCTAATTTGATACATTATCCAAAATGATTGTTATCTATTGATGATCAATCCTCATTCATTAATGACCTAGAATAAACCAAATAACTCACAAGGCAACATACTAAAAACATTCAATCTAGCATTCAAGAGAGAAAAGCTTCCCTATTTTCTTTATATCTATATCAATCATAGGGAAAACACATTTATAGGTTTAAAATACTAAATAAATATCTCATGGTCCATATTTTCCAAGTTATAATATAGGTCATAATTATTCTTACTCATCACATATTGCATCCTTATGCACACATAAGCCCACATGTAGGGGAGAACTACATGAATCTTAGCCCTATTTGGATTAGTGGATATGTAGGTAGTACCCACTAATAATGGGGGTTTTGGGGTTATCTCAACACTATGAGCCCATTAACCCAATTTTTACATAGTCAATATGAAGATGAAGAACTAACATTTAATTATTTGATAAGGAGTGATAGTCCATGAGCTAGATTTGAGCATATAAGAGTGACGGTGAAATAAAACTTAGAACATTCCAAGTGGTTACATCTAGATCTAACAGGTATTTTATATTAGAGATTGACATCCAAGTTAGATAAAAGCATCAACATAACTGTCTAAGGTAGACACAAGTGTCGAAGGTCGATGTTAGTGTTTGAGGTCATAGAGGTCAATCTTTTAAAATCTAATGATTAATCAAGAATTCAGGTATAATCTATATCCAACATGTTCCATATCAAATCTACATGTGCATAATAATCTAGCTAAGTACCATTATTTTTCAATTATTTAAAATATCAATCATTGGTTGTACTTACTATTTTTAACATATCTCAATATTTAAATTAAAAATTATTTTTATCTGAGTTTTCAAATTAACTGGCTTGTTATAGAGACAGTTTATCACCCTTGTTCCCTAGGCTATCTATATCCCCTTTGACCCTAGATTCCTTAATCTAAATTTTAGGGTTAGATAATATCTATCAATAGTTATATTGTACTATTTTTAGTAATCTCATTTGTATAAATTTAGAATACTATTTATCTAAGTTTTCTATTAATTGTCTTGCTTATTAATTTAGTGTACCACCTTTGTGTAAAATCTAATTGAATCCACTTAACCCTATATAACCACACATATTTAAATTTATGTCTAAATAGGTATAAGCATGTAAGATGTAAATTAACCCTTTTCAACTTTAGATTGAGCTCTCATAATTCTATAGGTGCAATATGTAATCTTGTTTATCTATTGATAATGCAAAAATACTTTTTGTAAAATACCTTACAATGACTTTGTATTAGGAGCCTATAATTTTGAGTTGGACCCTGTGGCATGTAAATCCTACCAAAAGAAGCTTAATAGTGCCTAAACACTAGTGACAAAGTGAAATAGGCCTAAAATAATTTAAAATTATTATTAAGTCAATTTTTTCATCTTCAAAAAATATAGATATTCAATATTAATCAGATATGGTCGAACCAAACTAGGTCCTAAAAAGACCCCAAGATAAAATAAATGGCCAAAGATATCTATAATATGGAAAGTAAGGTTAAATATGGTAAGATAAAAGTGTCACACAACCAAATAGAATTAGTATGACAATCAAAAGACAAAGAGAAATGTGTCGCTAAGTAATTAGTTTGTAGTTTGAGATTTATATATGTAAATTTACCTAAAAGTATTATGAAATAAGGTTTGTACCAAATATAGGTATCTAGATTTCTCCCCCTTTAATCTAACATTTTATAAGAACTATAAATACTAGATAAAAGGGAGAAAAGAGAATGTACACCTATTTTTAGGATTATGAATTAAAACTTGTTTGTTATAATGATGTCAAAATGTTCCTATAATGGATGATGTATGGGATTAGATATATGTTTGTCCAAATAAATAAGTATGGTTGTAATGAAAAATATATTCAAACAACTACACATGTATTTATGTCAAATGGTGTCACTCATAGAGTGTGTTCATTGAGTATGCTCATGGAGTGTGTTCTTGTCATGAAGAGTGGATGTGTTGAGGATAAATAGTTGACCCAATTACAATGGAGAAAAAGAAGGGTCTTATAGTCTTGTTCACTTATTAGGCAAGGAAATAGACAATCTTCCAAGAGTTTATTTGAAGAATAACTTCAATATTAAGGTGGAAACTCAAAATTTGGTTAATGAATAATGTGTTAAGCATAATTTAACCTTAACACAACTAAAAATGAATCAACCAGTAAAGATGATTTATAAATTCATTTTTTATAGTTTTTCTCAAGTCCACTCCATTTATGAATGAAAGGAATTGAATATTGTTCATGTCCCCATCATGACCACATGTTTAATTTTAAAGTTTCACTCAATTTATCTCAATGTATAATAAATTCATGATCAAAAGAGATTAAATAATGTTCTTTCCACCATCATGATTGCAAATATGATAAGTGTGAAGTGGAATGCCAACCGTTTTCCAATTTACTTGTAAACTATATTGTTGTGTATAATGTAGTATCATGCCTCAAAAATATAAAGTGTATAGATTTGTATGAATCAATATCATGTCTCATGAATCTAAAGTGTGTATATGTTCATGAATCAGTATCATGCCTCTTGAGTCTATACCAACTAATATAAAATGTTATGCATCTATTTGTTGAATATTAGAACCACTATCTCAGATGTATGTGTATTTATGAATTTTTAATTATTACTCCTATAAAATGTGTGCATATGAACATACATATGCACCTAATTATATATGAATCTATACTCAATAATTTTTAAATTAAGTGCATATGTATGGCATATGCCCTCCATAATTTGTATTTATGTGCCAATATGTGTCATGTAACTAAACCATCTAATATATTAACCATTTTTAAATATATGTAATGTGTCAAAATTGGATAATATTAATTGTGTATAATGTGTCAAACTCGATAATTTTAATCATGTATAAAGTGTTAAACTCTAATAATTTAAATCATATATAATATTCTAAACTTTGATAATCCGACTCATGTATAATGTGCTAAACTTTGATAATATGAACTAAGTGTCCTAAAATTTGATACATATTGTTCATGTGTGGGCTACATTTATATAACACACCTTATGTATGCCCCATTTTGATGTGAGGTATGCGATTCAATCAATTTGTGTGTGTAAGATTTGATGATTTCATAGTCTATATAGTAACATAAAATAGATTTTTGGAAAAAATTATGTCAAAATTATTGCTTCTCTTAATGTTTTGAATCCTCATCTATGATCCTTCATCAGGATAAAAATGAAATGTGGAACAACATGACCTTATACTCCATAAAATTTGAAGGAAAATTAGCGGTTGTGAGGAGTTTCCAAAAAAAAAAATGTCATTACAAAAAGTTACCAAAAAATGAAAAAAGCAAATAACCAGAAAGGAAAAATTGTAATTAAAATTAAGTGGGATTAAATAGATAAATTATGAGGACTTTCTAAATTTAAAATCTATCAAAATCTCTAAGACCTAATATTATGAAATATTATACACCAACCTACCATACACCAAGAATAGTTATAAAATTATTAAATAATATATTATCTATTGAAAACTATTATTCCAAATAAATAGACACCTAATAATGTTATCAATATTAAAATAACAAATAATTCAATAGGAAGAAAATAAAATATTTAATATTTTTAATATTACAAATATTGTCAAAATATTCAATATTTTTAATATTATAAACATTATTAAAATATTATATTACAAATAATATTTGTAATTTTATTAATATTTGTAATATTATAAATATTTTAATAATATTATAAACATTAAAATATTATATTATTTATAATATAATATTTTAATAATATTTATAATATCCAAAGTACAATTTTTGGAATTAGCATCTGTTAGGTTCCAAAAAACCATGACATCCATATAAGAATGTTGGGAACCCAAAGGATGGTAGGTTCTCAATGTACTTATATTTGAATAATGTGGAAACTCATATAACATCATATAATTAAAATTATATAACATCAGATAATTAAAATTAATGAAATCAATTAAAAATTATAAGGATCAATTAGTTTTTAAAAATTAAGATATTGCATTTCACTTCTGAGCTCACACAATTTCAGAGAAACTGGTGTTAATTAAGGCATTAGTGGTAGTGGTGATCAGATCTAAGTTACATTTGGTAAAAGGAAAAAGGTTGATGAAGGGTTTAATAGATCACCAAGGGCAGTTGGTAGAGCCAGCAATAGAAGAAGTCAACCAGAGAGTGTAGGATTCAATGAAAGATGATAAATAACTCATAGATTTGGGAGTTTAGTAGGGTAGTTCAAGAGGTGATAAGTTGTCTCATCTCAAAATAACTAGGGTTTCTAAGGATCATGTAGTTTAGTTAGGTTCTTTTGCAAAATAAGTCGTTATTATCAATTTTGAAAATAAAGCATTGGAAGAAATTCTAGAAGGAGAAGAATGGTTTGCAGAGAGAGGTTTGGTCTATTATTTTGATAGGTTATGGCCTTCACTTTCCACTCTTCACTAGTGGCTTTCAAATTCTTGGCAACCTTTATTGGAAGACACATTGGAGATCTATCCTTGTGCCAATGGGTTTTTTATTGTGACTTTTAATCATCTAGCTGATCATGATAAGATATTTTAGACTAAAGCATGGATTTTTGAAAATCACCTTGTACTCATGAAACCTTGGACTCCTAATTTTAACATGTTGATAGAAAATCTTTCTTCATGGCCCATCTAGGTGAGGCTACCATATCTACCACTTCAGTTTTGATCTAAAATTGGTATTTCTATTATTATCTCTATGTTGGGAGAATTATTGGAAGTTGATGCCTCTTCATTGCAACTTTCTCAAGCTAATTTTAGTAGGATTCTGGTGTGTTTAGATATCTTTCAAGGTCTTCCTAATAATATTGAGCTCAAAGTGAAAGATAGGTGTTGGTCTCAAACCCTTGATTTTTAGGGTATCCCTTTTAGATGCAAGAATCGCTTTCAAATTGTTCATCTTTCAGCATCCTACCAGAAATCCAAGAGGAAACTTGAATCTTCTTTGGGAAAGGAGACTAAGGTAGAGCATCTTGTTGTTTTTGTATTTAGTGAGTAGGATAATTCACTAAGAGCAATTTTAGAGATTATTCCAGAAAAGAACATGGATAAAGTAATAAATTTGGCAAGACCATCTCAGAATGCTGAGTTTATTAATTTTTTTGTTAATATTATAAATAAGAGTGAAATATCAAAGGATAATAAACCCAAGGCAGGGAATGGTGGGTTAAATTCAAAAGTAGATAATTTGGTTAAGGATGAGGAATGGAAGGTGGTTAGAAGTAGGAAAAAAGGTCATTTGATTTCAAGCTCTCCATTGAGAAATATTAGTTATCTTTGTAGAGCTAAGAAGAATTACAAAATTAATTTTGGATATTCAGTTTGAATTATTTTGAATTTAAAATTTAAGTTTTTTCGTAAAAGGTTGGCTATATGTCTTAACGATAAAACCATCAAACAAGGCTATTTTATTATTTTAAATTTTATGTTTATGGGATAAGGACCTATTTTACCCTAGTATCAATCTAAAAAATATTTATAATATTATAAATATTATTTATAATATAATATTACAAAATAAAATCTATAATATTTTAATAGTATTTATAAAATTACAAATATTATTGTATTTATTATTATAAAAATTAAAAAACCTAATTAATAAATTCAAAATAATATGAAATAAAATCTATAATAGTAAATTAAAGAAATTCTAATTAAAATATATGCATATTCAAAGGACCTAATAATATAAATAACAATAATTTAAACAAAAGAAAAAAAATAAAAATCAAACAAAAGATAAAGACCAAAAATTTGACCTAACTTTTACTAAGAATTATTTATAATATTAATAAAGAATATTATATAAATTATAAATATTATAAAAAAATTACAAATATAATAAATACATTATACTGAGAAGAAGGGCTTTCCTCACGCCAACCTTTCGAGATACTGGTCCAACGTCTACTTTTAGGATGTGAGATACATGACTCTGGAAGGTAAGTACACCCAAATTTTCTTACATCATTTCATGTTGCTTAACCATTTCATTAGTTTTAAAATAAGTTTGCCTTATTTATTTTGTGTAAACTGAGAAGAAAGGCTTTCCTCACACTGACCTTTCGAGATACTAGCCTAACATCTACTTTTAGGTCATGAGATACATGATTTTGGAAGGTAAGTACATCCTAATTTTCTTACATCATTTCTTGTTGCTTAACCATTTTATCAGTTTTAAAATAAGTCTACTTTATTTCCTTCTTAAGTCTTTAGAAAGCACTATCCTTCTCCATCAGGTGAATGACACTAACCCCATTCTCCATCAAGGCCTTATCCTTTTGCTCATTAAAAATGGTCAAACCCTTCTTGGTCAAAAGGTTCCCCTAGGAGGATCTTCTGAGGAGGAGGACTCCTTAAAAGAGGAACCTATAGAGGGATCTCACCCCCCAAAATAGTCTATCCAAATCCCCACTCGATGACCTTCCACTCAAGATACTTTTCATCCCCAAACCCAAACCCGTCAAAATTGGGTCTCCCACCACCTCTAACTAGAAGGGCAAGGCTATTGTAATAGTGAAATTTGAGAAAAACAAATAGATTCTAGAAAACTTCAATTCAAAGGTCTAACAAGCAAGATTCGGCTTGGCAAAGTTAATACATAACTGGAACAAGCTTTGTCAACTGGTTGAGGCCACTATTCATATATTTGTGCAATCCACCCAACCCCTGTCCCAATCCCCTACTTTTAAATCCTCCAAAGTCCTAAAGTTCCCCTGGGTTCCCTAAGGGGGATCCCCCAAAAACAAACTACTCCACATGTGAAAAATAGGAAGAGGCCAAGGATGATATTCTCTAGGGAACCCACTGAAGGCCTTAGGAATCGCACCCATGCCAAGGCATCAAAAGATAAATCAAGCATCCTGATAAAGGATATTTCTACTACTGAAGACACCTTGGAGGGCCCCTCCACTTAATTTGGTTTAGTTTCTATTTCATGTCTTATTTTGCTTTATGTTTTAGTGTTTTTTTATTGTCTCAGTCGTGAAGGGCCTGTTTAAACTTTTGTATCTCAATATTGTGGTTCCAGGTCCCTATAAAACCTAGGTTTACCTTATCAAACAAATAAAAAAATAGACACATTATACTAACCTTACCATTAATAAAAGTTGGGTCAAATTTTTAGTCTTTATTTTTTCGTTTGACTTTTATTTTTATTTTTCTTTGTTTAAATTGTTGTTATCTATAATATTAGGTTATTTGAATATGCATAGTTTTAATTTAGAATTTTGTTAGATTTATTATTATAGATTTTATTTTATATTATTTTTGATTTATTTAATTTTTATAATATTAAATATAATAATAGTTATAATATTATAAATATTTATAATATCATAAATATTTATAATATCATAAATATTTATAATATCATAAATATTTAATAATATTTGTAATATTATAAATATTATTAAAATATTTTAGATTTTATTTTATATTATTATAATACAAATATTATCAAAATATTATATTATAAATAATATTTTAAATATTTTAATAATAATGTAAATATTTTAATAATATTTTTAAGATTTATATTATTACAAATATTATTGTATTTAATATTATAAAATATTAAACATGTAATTAATAAATCAAAAATAATATGAAATAAAATCTATAATATTTGTAATAATAATATTTATAATAGTATTTGTAATATTATTATAGATGTTATTAAAATATTTATAATATTATTAAAAATATTATTTGTAATATAATATTTTAATAATATTTTTAATATTAAAAATCTTAAATATTTTATTTTCTTCCATTTGAATTATTTGTTATTTTGATATTGATAATATTATTAGGTGTTTATTATATTTAGAATAATAGTTTTCAATATCGATAATATATTATTTAATAATTTTATAACTATTTTTAATGTATATTACATTATTTATAATATTTCATAATATTAGGGCTTAGAGATTTTGATAGATTTTAATTTTAATATATCCTCATAATTTATCTATTTAATCCCACTTAATTTTAATTGTAATTTTTCCTTTCTGGTTGTTTACTTTTTTTAATTTTTTGGTAACTTTTTTAACAGTTAATTTTATTTTTGGAAACTCTTCACAATTGTTATTTTTATTTAGTTTTTATGGAGTACAAGGCCATGTTGTTTCACATTTCATTTTTCTCCTGATGAAGGATCAAAGACAAGGATCCGAAATGTTGAGAGAAGCAATAATTTTGATAGTTTTTTTCCAAAAAACTATTTTATGTTATATAGATAGATAAGGTTCATCATTTGTAAAAGTTGTTGGATTTATTTGAATTGTTTATTTAACACATTCACTTTTTGGATTTGTATTGTTGTAATTTAAATTTTTCATAAATTTACCTCAAGGATATGTATAGAGATGATATATTTTGATAAATTTGGTCATTGGATAGTGTTAAATCATTTCCAAAGTAATGGTGTGTATTTAGAATCAAGAGTTGCCCCCATTTTGTAACATTAGAGATGTTTTTTTTAAAGGAGATTATTCCCTAGACTTGGCATATTTTATTTTATTTTTAGTAGCTATGGAAATTATACCAAGCATAAGAACATGTGTGTGTTCTAATGCAACAAAGAGGGAGTGATTTTGATATACAGTATTTGAGATCTCATGTGTAGAAGGTTTGAAAGTATTAATTTGTAAATTGCGTTTGGCATAGTGCATAATTGATAAGTCAACCCATATAAATAGGTTGAGTTTATAGAATTTTATAATTAATTTACAAATTATTGATAACAATTTTTATCTTTGAGTTATTATGATGCCTATTGTTGAGATGTGCTACTTAGCCATTTTGAGCATTTGCAAACTAATTTATAGGCTGATTAGTAACATGAGGACTTGGTATGAAGAAAAAATTGTTTTTGTGATTGATTTTTATAGTTTTGAAAAAAAAAACTTTTATAACTTATTCATTTTTAGGTGGCTTTTATCTATTTTTTAGGAGTGACGATACTAACCCTCCAAAATCAATATAGTTATACCTCTAACAAAGCCATCTTTAATTCTAATGATACTGATCAGCATAACAAACCACTTGTGATGGTAATTCTTGATGATAATGATTATATCTAGTCAAATGTGACCTAAAGGATTGACTACTTCTTACTTAATATTGTTGTGTATTTATTTTTATTTTATTTTATTTTATCTGATATTGTATCACTTATGTGTGTTTACAAAGAGATTTGGATGTTATATATTTTTTATATGAGCATCACATGGAGATTATTATGAGCTTGGTTTAGATTAAACTACATGGAATATTCTTGGTAGGGTTGACCTTGGACATGTGGCATGCTTAGTTCAGATCCTATATGATATGCACCTCATGACCACCTTAGTAGAGAGATGGAATTATAATAATTGCACATTAAATTTCCATACAAGTGATATGATTATGACTTTGGAGGATGTGTATTAAATTTTGAGATTATTGATAGTTAGCAAGCAGGACATAGTACAAGCCATGGTGGCACATGGATATGTGTGTTGTGTACATAGATATGTGATTCGCCAGGCCTAAGGTGATCAGTATAGAGGGCATGATTACATAATGTTACTTGGGTATATCATCACATTAGATGTTTCATATTAATTAAAGTTTATAGGTTATTTTTTTAATTATTTTTTTTATTTTTTATAGTGTTGTTGTTTCCATTTCTTATTAAATGTGTGATTTTATTTATGGCATTGAAAAGATAGGTATGAGATATTTGTGGGTACCTACTATGGTATCCTAGTTATATAAATATTTATATAGATGTTTTTACATGTTTAATTTTTAGGGCTTGGTTCTATGACTTTACTACACTTTTTGGCATATGAGAATATTATTATAACATAGTTGATTGGAGGACCTCATGGTGGTTGGGCCCATCCACATATTTTTACAGAGTAATAGGTATTAGAGATTCATCGAGGGTGGATCACTGAGTATCATGTGATCTTAGAGAGGGTCATACTATTTGGAATTGCTTGGATTCCATATAGAGACTATGGTAGTTGGTCTAAGGATGCAATAGATTTATGTTTCATTCATGTCAAATTATGGATCCATGACTATTTACTAGTGTGGTGGAGATATTTTAGTACAATAGGGTTACACTTTAGTTTGGCATCCAGCAAGATGTACCTCTGAAATCATACCCTTGGATATGGATCATGAGGTTTTCCTATTATGTACGTGATATGCCCAGTTCTAGTCATGAAGATATATCACATTTACTTGTAGGGTATATGAACCCTCCTCTTATAACTAACAATATGGATGATGTGGGATGTATTGTCTAGTATACTTAGTGATGGATAAACATAATGTGGCATATCAATTTTCCTATTATAGTGACTCCAATTAGCATGCCCCTAGCTCAAGGAAGAGGAGACGAGGGAACAAATCAGGCTACCCCATAGATATCTCTAGTTGATGTTATATCCATTTTTGTAGTTTCATGTAAGTATATATGTATACTTGTGTATTTATTTTCAAATTCCTCTTACTGTTTTTAAGTTATTAATTTCTTGTGTATTTGTCATGTTTATGGTGTAGGTGATATTATTAGGCTACTATGGTAGACATGTCTATTCTTACTTTGATGTGAGACATTCCTTTTGATATATTTGGTAGTGGATTGATTAGGAGAGTAAACCACATTATAGGTGTACATGCACCCCTTTCTAACCCTACTACCATTGATTTTATAGTGTTTACTATAGTTTTAAGTGAGGGGGATTATTTACAAGAAAAGATAGATAAATAACCAATGCACACACATGAGAGTAGCATTGATATATTGAAGGATATTTTATCTTGATATAGTGATCTACAAGTGGATCTAGATAAACTATGGTGAATTTATAAGTTCTACAGGAACATGTGAGACAATATAGTTCTTAGTTACAAAGGTGTAGAGTAGATAACGAAGCCTCTACCTCTATAGCTAGTAGGCATATTGATAGTGATGTTGATCATCGATTGAGTTTATTATATCATAAAATTCTATCTGATTATTTATGATGAGTTTGTTGGTTTGTATTAAATGATTTATTTTAGATGGATTCACTCATTTGTATTTTATTATATGGTTTAATTTTCACATTCCAAATATCACATTTGATTTTCATTTTGTAAATATTGCATGTTTTTATAAATGTGATGGTTAATTGATATCAAATTATTTGAATTTATGTTCATGCAATATTTTATTTAAAATGTGGTTTGATTATTGTGTTTTGTATATTGATATATATGTCATGTGTAAAATAATATTAAACTGGATGAAATTAGTCCATGGTACCATTAGGTATCCTTAATTCTCAAATATGATTTCTCCATCCACTAGGGAATAATAATTTACTATAACAATATGGATATGATTAATAAATCTTCTGTGGAACATACCAAGAGAATTCATTTTCTTTCTTTTTCTATCAAATACTATTAACATGCACTTTCCCTTTATCTTTATATACTTGATTTACTTTTGGTATCCATACTTGTTTGGTAGGAGATGTAATTGTGCCTACATGATGTTATGCCATATGATTCATAAATATGAATTATCTAAGTTATTTAATAATAATATCTTGAGTGATCATTAGTTTCATAAATGGAACATTATCGATTAGATTAGTCTTGGTACAATGTGAAATAGAAGAATTTATTATCCTAGAGATGTCATATTTAGAAGTTTCAGATGTTATTGGTTCCTTTGTAGAAATGATTGGGATGTCTAGGTCTTCATTGAATGAGTAGTATAATGAAATGGATAATGGGATCTGGTAGATTGACCCTCCACTTTTCCAAATGTAAAAACCGTTATATCCATAGGTTGTGTAATTTTTTAACATATTATGTAATAGTCATTATCTCAATGTCCATTTTGACCATGATAAATAAAAATTTATTTTCCTTTTATTTTTTATATAAGATGATGAGGGTGATAATATTATATCCAAACCCTAGTTCTACACAAGTAATCCAATATCAAATGGGGCTATCATGTGAAATCGCTGAGTTGGACTAGCTTTGGTCAATCATTATTGACTAACCAAGCACTACACTACATTGCCAATACTCCAAAGAGCACTCAAAATCAAATATATATATCTCATTAATATGTATGTGTGAAATTATGAATTTAATCCTATATGTTCTTTCTCTTATATTTCTATTAATACAAGCATGTGGATATAAATTGACCCTTGTAACTCTAGATTGAACTCTCATAATTAGGTAGGTGCAAGGTGTAATCTTGTCTAGCTCTTGATAATGCAAAAATGCTTGTTTTAAAATACCTTCTAGTGACTTTTTATATATAAGAGCTTCTAAATTTGAATTAAGGACCTAGTCATGCACAATGCCAACCAAAAAACGTTCAAATGTGACCAAACAACAATCACAAAGTGAAAATTTCCCAAAAGTAATTAAAACCATTCATGCATTAATTTCTTCACCTTCAATTAGTATCAATGGTTGATATTGACCATAAATGGTATAACTAACCCAAGGCCTAAAAATACTCAAGGATAAAAGAAAGGGCCATATATCTCTATAATATGGCAAGTGAAAATATAAATGATATGATAAAGGTGTCATATAGCTAAATAGAATCAATAAGACAATAAAAACACCAAGAGAAATGTGACACTAAGTACTTAGTTCATAACTCAAGTTATATACATGGAAATTTGCCTATAATTATTATGAAATAAGGATTGTACCATATTCAGTTATCTACATATACTAGCATTACACAGGATTGCACATATTCAATAAGGTGACAGAAGTACATTTAGTTTGAATTCCATCTTCAAATTATAAAATACATAGGAAATACTTAGTCACATGGATTTGATAAGAGTAGTTCAACCCTTCCCTTTGACCTTCATCCTGGTTATGCAGTTGTCTTACAGTGCATGACAAGGGTTTGAAATAAGGAAAATAAAAATAGATATATTTACACACATTTGTAGACATCAAAACACACAGGAATCTTCAAAAATATAAATAAATGGTTAGAAACACTATCACATATCATTAAAAATACACAAGATAGAACCACTCTCTAGTAAACAATGTCAAGGTAGCAGAACCATCCTAGAATCTCAAACATTTCTAAGTATACATAGACTCTTTGTTTCTATAACTAAACACTTATATTACTTTTTCTGATTAATGTTGATAATTTTATCCTATCACAAACCTACACATACTCAAAAAAATCTAAATTATTCATTCTCCTAGTGTTTTCCTTAAATATAAAGTTGTTATAATTAGTTGTTACACTCATATTTTTTTAGTAATTGTATATCATAAGAAATATGATTTATTCAATTAGTTTTATGTTATTAGGGTCACTTTATTCCTAAAAATGGTTACAATTAGATTACCCATACTTTTTTAGATATGCATAAGATAAAGATGTGAAAATCCTATGTTACCATTCCTCCCTTTAGTGCTCTGACATGTAAACCTTCTTTAACTCAATAATTAATGTGATCTTGTTGTAACCTTGAGCCTTTTAATGATTTTGAGGATATAAAAGTTTTTTAGGATTATTCTAGAGGAATATTTATCAAACATCATGTCGATTTGGTTTTTTTGGTTAATATGTAGAATGTTGCTTCTTCCTAAAGGTTGGTTATGGCACCACACCCACCAACACTAGAGGATGAGTCATATTTTGAGTTTAAAAAGACCTATGATCATTTATATCAGAAGTGTAGAGCTTGTAATATATTGTTATCATATCATAGGTTGCAAGGCTCAGTTCCTACCATGGATATTCAACCACCATGTTCATCTACTTCTAGACTCTCTTATTATTTCCATAGGACTAAAACACATTATATGACAAATTATCAAGCTCTTAAATAATATGTATATGTAATTAATCTCAAGATAGTTAATTTACCTCTTTATCCAAACATTCCACCTTTTAAGGTTACACCTACATATATTCCCAATAACAGGGAGGTGTATTACATTTTACACAATAATTTTACACATTCCACATATAGATGTAGAGATATTTAGTATCATTTCTAAAATTTTATGAGGTCTATGATTTTAGATGCTCAAAAAAATTCACATGACCCATCTAGGATGGAGAAGTATCCTCCCCTATGGCTAGAACTACATCTTTGACAAAAATATTTATGCCCACTTCCTTCACAAGTGGCACCTCCTCTTCCTTGTCTATCTTACTCTCATCAGGAGGAATTATGTCCTTATAATTCTTATGCACCTAATTTTTCTATAGATCACGTCTCAAAGGAAGTCCTATTGACGCAGGAGATTACACCCAGGGCAAGGAGGCCTAGCTCCTGCCTTATCCTCGCAACATGGAAACTCCCCTCTCACCTATGACACCGGCAAAGCTGGAGGGGAGAGTCTCTAGATAAGGGCTAGCTCCCTTTGATGCATCGTGATTATTCCAGCAAGTGCAACACACACACACACACACACACACACACACACACATATGTATGTGTGTGTGTGTGTGTGTGTGTGTATATATATATGTGTGTGTGTGTGTGTGTGTGTGTGTGTATATAATAAAGGTGGGGTGAAAAGAGAGAGAGATGTAGGAAAAACAAACCTACTCTAAAAGAGGTGATGCACCAAAATAAGTCAACCTTCACACATCCACTCTTAGAATCAGACAAATACATACATACACTACACACTTGGCAGAAGGACCAAGCTACAAAAGACTGGCAGGGAGGCTTTCATGAAAACATAGGAAATAGAAAATCACTGAGGCGCTGTGAAATGCACATTGTAAGTAACTCCTATTCTGGTCTTCTCAAATTCCAGCTATTCTCCTTTCAGCTACAAAAATGGCACCTTGTAGATAATAGGTTTGTTGGTGTTGAACCTGTGAGAGCATCAAGAAATAATGACTGGACACAGACAAACACTCAAGACATACTCTGAAATATCTGTCCAAATGGAGGTAAAAAAATTGTGTTTGTATTAATCCAGGTGAAATTTTGTAGAGCTACGCTCTTTAAAAATGTGGAAGATTATTAACAAATGACCAAGTTTGCAATATATATGGAAAGGCAAGGAGGCTCATTTGGCATTCTTTATTTACAAGTGGCCTATTTCCTATTCATGAAAAGAAACAAGTCACTCAAAACATTAATGAGCCATCTGCTTTGTCTGCTCAAAATCTGCCCTTCTCTTTTAGATGACTTACATAGTTTGTCTACTCATTAATGTGAAATAGAGGAATTGGTTGCACTACTAGTTGATTGCATCCCAAATGATCAATTTGCTGGCACTATTTCACCTGCCAGAGTCACTTTTCTAGTTGGAACCACTTGGACTAACTGTTTACTCATCCCTTGCTTGTCACTTTGGTTTTCCTCCATTTTGTCTTATCTGGCTCTTTCAGTCCTCGAGGGTGATCTCTTGGCTAGTCACTACATTCCTTGGGCTTTTCCATGCTTGATGCTTAAAAAGTTCAAAAACAAATGACTAGTTTATTGCATTAAAATTGAAGGCCTTTGGGACGTCACCGTCCTTGACAAAAGTCATCGAGTCTTTTCCTTTAAAGTGCAGCCTCCTTAAACCAAGCCGTTGAAGTTGCCTTTGAACTAATGCAACCAAAAATAAATTGACCTTAAACATCAGGGGAAAAGTTGACCGAAATTTTGCCTGTGGGCAAAATTGGTCAACAGATTGGCGACTCACAAGGGAAGCATGCTTGTTATGCTTAGGACCCAGTTGCCTTTGAATATCCATTGGGTGCGGAGTCAGATGGTAACTTTGAAGGAATTAGCAACAACTCAAAATATTTTAAAATCAAACATGAAGTTTTACCCCACACGCAAAGGGAAACACACAAGGCTAAAAAACACTACTTGTGCAAACTGCACTTAGGAAAAGTAGAAAAAGAAACTGAAAACAAACTACTATATACAGCTAACCAATAATATTTGCTTCCCTCCTAGATCAAAGGGAAAATTTCTTAAGTCCCCTTCCAAGTAAGAAGACTTATGGTGCTAGGCAAGTAGCTGAATAAAAAAGAGAGTTGGTGACTTGCTCCTCTTGCCTGTCACCTGGTTTGGCTAGAACCCGAGTGGAGATTCAAACATGCTCTTAATGTATACATACTCTATTTGTTCTTAGAAGCTTGCCTCCTGCTGGTTCTTCAAGCTAGTGTTTCCCATCAAGAAAAAGATTGTTGCCAGCTCATCACCATAAGCCCCTTGATACACACTCTTGACTGGCTTGCTCTCTTCTGCCTCATGCTCGGGTTCCATGGTATGACCATCTTCCTTGATGACTTCAAAGAAGATATGTTTGGATTCACCAACCTCTCAGAGGGATAAATATAAAATCTTGTAGCCCCCTTGTAAACTTGTTTGAACTCCAACACTACCTTCTCCGCTCTTATCCAGCTCATAGCCTCCCTGAAGAATAGTGCAGCCTACCTCAATGACTTCAAACAAATCATTCAAAGCATGAACAAGAGATTGTCCATGCTCCTCCATGTCACCTAAGGTGATCTCCTCCTCATCCACACTCATGAAGTCTCCTTGGTCAGTCATGAACTGAGCATACTCTTCTTTGCTTGCTTCTTTTCTGACCCAAGATTCCACTATTTGCTTCCAACTCATGACCTTGGGATTGGAAATTTCCCCTTGTGAACAAGGAGTAACGTTAACCTCTTCAAGGACCTAAGCTAGTTCATGATGTTCCTTCTTCTAGCTTAGAATTTGGAGATCATGTTGAAAGACTTGAGGAGGTTGGGGAAGATTTGGGAGGGTATGCTCATGTACAGGAAGAGTTGTCTGAGAAGAGGCGTGCTGGAAAGCTAGGTGCATGGGATTGAGGGTAGGATCGATTGATGCATCAGATGAGCCAAAAAGATCAAGTGCCATCTGATAGAAAGGATTTGGCATACAAGAGGGATTTTTCTCTAGAATAGGAGGGGGCAGACCTCGGGCCAAAACTTTTTGATTTTCATCCCTCCACTTTACCAACACTTCATCAACACTGAAATTAGCTTGTGGATTGCTGAAAGGGGTGTCTTTTGGCATTGGCTCTTCTATAGGTTCTGAAAGCTCCATCTCTCTCTCTCCTAGTAGTCTCATCTTAGCCTCTAATTCCTCAACCCACTTAGCCAGATAATCCTCATTTTATACCTCTTAGGGCTCGAAGGAAACACCATAGAGATGGGGAGTGCATGAAAATTGTCATGAAATGCAAGGAGCCTCCTAAAAAAAGGTGGAGGGAACTTGAAAAGGACTAACCTAATCTTATACCTCATACTCTTGGATAATGTCTTTCACCCCCTTGCTATTTTGTGACTCGACCACTTGATTCTAGCTCAAAAAATTTAGACTGGGCATCTCCATTGGGGTTGATGAGGCCATAATGTGAGAGGGAAGCAAAGATTTAGATTCTACTTCCCTTGCTGCCAAAATGGACTACTACATCTAAAGGTTTTCCAATTTGATCCGTCTATCAAGATTAACCTTAAACACAAGATTTGTCATTTCAGAACTCTCCTCAACACAATTGGGGAAAGGACTTTGACAGGCTTGATTTGGCTTATAAGCAAGGGTTGTATATGATTGATATGATGCTTGGGGTAGTGAGTATGCAGGTTGATAGACTTGGTAAGGTTGCCTCTGATGAATACTCAGCTTCTCCTCCAAAGATGCGATCAAACCACCCACATCTAGCATCTCACCTGTAACCCTATGCCAATTGGCTCTTTCAATGGGAGTCCATTCCTTCTTACCCTGATTCAGTGCATTTCTCACTTTATGGATGACATGATCAGGAACTTTTTGGCCACATCCCCTTCTGGTGTCAAGATCTATTACATATTTTTTGTATCCCAATAGTGCTCACTTGAAGGCAGAAATGGGTTGATTGGCAAAGAGACTGGGTTGAGTGGGAGCTGTGACGTAATGAGAAAACTCGGCATAAGGTTGATATAACTCATGAATGGGCTAAGACTGGCCATATTGAAACTGATAAGGATCAACGTAAGGCTGGTAAGGATCATAGCCATGCTAGCCAAGGAAAACAGGGTCCATGGCTCTAAACGATGGGATTATACATACCAAAATGATGTTTCTTGATGGTATGGTACCAAAACTACTTAACTAGTTGATTTAACTCAGAGTCACCATTGGTGTTTGATGCAGAAGCCTCTAAAGGCTGGTCGATTGAAGAACACACCAAAATTATTCAATTATTTAGACAAAACCTGTCCCAGTTGGTCCCATCGGGTGTGCTAAAACTGTTGACACAGGAGATTGCACCCAGGGCAAGGAGGCCTAGCTCTTGCCTTCTCCTTGCAACATGGAAACTCCCCTCTCACCTGTGGAACTAGCGAAGCTAGAGGAGAGAGTCTCTAGATAAGGGCTAGCTCCCTTTGATGCATCGTGTTTATTCTAGCAAGTGCAAAACACACACACACACACACACACATATAATAAAGTGGGGTGAAAAGAGAGAGAGATGCAGGAAAAAAAAACCTACTCTAAAAGAGGTGATGCACCAAAATAAGTCAACCTTCACACATCCACTCTTAGAATCAGATAAATACATACATACACTACACACTTGGCAGAAGGACCAGGCTGCAAAAGACTGGCAAGGAAGCTTTCATGAAAACATAGGAAATAGAAAATCACTGAGGCGCTATGAAATGCACATTGTAACTCCTTCTATTCTAGTCTTCTCAAATGTCAGCTCTTCTCCTTTCAGCTATAGAAATGGTGTCTTGTAGATAACAGGTCTGTTGGTGTTGAACTTGTGAGAGCATCAAGAAATAATGACTAGACACAGACAAACACTCAAGACATACTCTAAAATATCTATCCAAATGGAGGTAAAAAAACTGCATTTGTATTGATCCAGGTGAAATTTTGCAGAGCTGCACTCTTTACAAATGTGGAAGATTATTACCAAATGACCAAGTTTGCAATATATATGGAAAGGCAAGGAGGCTTATTTAGTGCTCCTTGTTTACAAGTGGCCTATTTCCTATTCATGAAAAGAAACAAGTCACTCAAAACATTAATGAGCCATCTACTTTGTCTGCTCAAAATATGCCCTTCTCTTTTAGATGACTTACACGGTTTATCTACTCATTAATGTGAAACAGAGGAATCGGTTGCACTATTAGCTACTTGCATCCCAAATGATCAATTCACTGGCACTATTTCACCTGCCATAGTCACTTTTCTAGTTGGCACCACTTGGACTAACTGTTTACTCATCCCTTGCTTGTCACTTTGGTTTTCCTCCATTTTGTCTTATCTGGCTCTTTCAACCCTTGGGGGCAATCTCTTGACTGGTCGCTGCATTCCTTGGGCTTTTCCATGCTTGACACTTAAAAAGTTCAAAAACAAATGGCTAGTTTATTGCATTAAAATTGATGGCCTTTGGGACATCACCATCCTTGACAAAAGTCATCAGGGTTTTTCCTTTGAAGTGCGGCCTCCTTGAACCAAGCCGTTGAACTTGCCTTTGAACTGATGCAACCAAAAACAAATTGGCCTTAAATAGCAGGGGAGAAGTTGACCGAAATTTTGCTTGTGGGAAAAATTGGTCAACAAGTCCTTTCACCTAATTTTTTAGTTTAGATATCATTTGAAATGAGATTTTATGGATGTTATTGATGATGTATGTAGATATATTTCATTATATTTGGACAAGATACTTCATTATTTCAAATTTGTCATATGATTAGATTTCATATTTTTATCTTTAGCATGTGTGATTCTTGTCATTTATATTTCTTGTGTTATGATTATTAATTTTTAGTACTTTATTTTAATAGCATAATCTTTGCATTAAAATTTTATTTTTCTTATAATAGACCATTATTTTTTTTTCAAATCTTTGGTATCTTTTATTCTCATTATTTTTGGGTGTTTTATTTCACTCACAACCAACCTTAGTCACCCTTGTGGACCTTGGTATCACCTCCAAGTTTTTATGCATCCTTGGTTGTCCATTTGGATGCATTAGTACTTTATTTTATAGTCTCACATTTTTATTCTTGATTAATTTTTCCTTTATGGTTCTTTGGTATAATTTTGTACTCTCCCTATTTTGGAATGATTTCTCATATCAATGCTTGTGATAGACCCTATGTATGTTTGAATGGCTTCTCTAGTGACATAATTACCATATTTTATAGCACTTCCCTTATTAGGGTTTCTATTTTTTTGAGTTTACTTACATCCTCATGTACTTTCAAATATGTATTTTTTCTCAATCACTTTTGAAGTAAAAATCTCACTTCTTGTAGTCAGTTACTAGCACATCCTCATCATTTCACCCTTTTGTACATGGATGACTCTTCCATGATCCTAATTTTTCCATAATATTTAATTGGGGCATAGTTGGGTTAGTTTTTAGATTGCACATTTCTTATATATCAAGTTTAGGAGTCTCTAAGCATCATGGTCTTTAGGTTATCCTCTTTAGTGACCCAGTGTAGGCTCTCTAGTGTTTGTCATCTATAGCACCCATTGTTGGTTCTTTTCAATCCATATGGAGAATAATAAAGAAAAATCCAAAATATTCAAAATCCATATTTTAAAAAACTATAATTTTAAAAGGTAAAATAAATCTTAAAATTCATATCTCATTAGAAGATGTAATTTTTTTTAGCGCACCCCCTTTCTAGTTGAAGCTCAAACTCCACAATTGGCCTCATGATAGAGCCAAAGTCCTCTGGGTGTATTAGGATAGTATACTTCAATAGGATGTCTCATTAATTATCAATATCTTACCTTATGGTTCCACCTACTTTCTCACTCTAATACCCAATCTTCATAGTAGACCAACGAATTTGTAAGGGGTTCTGAGGAGTGAGGAACACATTGTGGGACAGTAAGATAATTTTATTTGTCATGCATTTAGCCTTTATGGGATGATATTTATACTTAATTTTTATCCCAACCTTACACTTTCTAGGTGGGGTTATATACTTCATTGATGTCAAAATCTATGAGCCTTGCCCACTTGATAATAGTTTCTTGTCTTTGCTAAGGATTTATACATCACCCTTGTGGTGCCTTGCTTTATTATATGTCTATTTTATCTTTTCCAATATCCCATTGATGGATATTGTTATTATATGATCATGTTCATCTTGTTTATATTAATTTATATATGTTTCCTTTATATTTGACTCTCAACTTTCATTTATAATGCTTTTTGGATTTTTAATTTTTGAGTTGCATTGTAAGACATTGGGAAACATAACTAGGACTTCCTCACAAATGCCCATAAAATTCATATACAAACCATATCTATAATTATATTTATGGGTTTAGGTGGTCTTATTTTCCTATATTTTTCTTTGGCACAAGCATTGATTTCAAGTTTTCACTCATTAGAGTCTTTGATTTCTTTTGTTAACAGTCCTTGTTTGATTTTAATTTTCACTTCTCTCACATTGAATTTTTTTTCAATATTATATTCCCCTTTGTTTGATTTAAGATTTTACTTATTTTACATTGGATGATATTTCAGTCATGGCATCCTTGTTTTATTATATTTTACATTTTATTACATTTTATATCCATTTTTACAATTATTTTTCACATCTTATGTTTTATTTTATCTTACATTTTTTATGTGATTTATGATTAATGTCTTACATTTTTTTAACTATGGATTCACCTCCTCTAGTTCTATCTCTAGATCTACTATCACTAGTATTAGTTATGGTTTCATCTTCAAACATGTACCCATAAGCAAGCAGATGAGATCTTGGTCAATTTATGGATTTCATCGCATATCTATATATTATATATTAGTGCTCACCCCTATCTATACTAATTATGGATATGGTAACAATAAAATATGCAATATCTTATGTTTTAACTTAATATTTTTAATTTAATTACATTTTAAATGTTTTACATTATTCTTTGTTAACATATTTTATTTATTAGTTATTCTATCTACTTACTTAGGATGTCATTTTTACATTTTACATTTTTTTTTTTAACCATGTATTTTCTCACATATTTTAGAAAATATTAAAACACATGATAACATAATATTATAACCATAACACGTGATAATGTCCAAAATTTTACATTTCCATATAGAAAACAAAGAATTAAAACCATAAAACAAGGAATTAGAACCAATGATGTGTGTATGTGTGTGTGTCAAATGTTTTCTACATCAATATACATCTATAGTTGTGGACTAAATTCATCCCTATATGAGTGAGACACCATTATTCCTAAATAATATAAGGATATATACACCTTTAGATACATTTCTAGTGTATCATTATGAGACCACAATTTTATGGCTTCCCCCTGTACTCTAGACAACTTCATCTCTAGCTCTTAGATCCTAGTTGTTAGTTATCTCTCACATTATATAGTAGTTATATAAGTATCCATTTGGGTTATCCCTCCCTATGGCTACATCCACATGTTAATTTTCACCTACTTCCATGTTTTATCCTCTCCTCCTTTTAGGACTATAGTTGTAGTAGTGATAACAGCCTGCTCTAACCATTGTATTTCCAGTGTAGTAAACCTAATAGCCTGAACAACTAGCATGCTTTCCAATATTAGGTATTATGGAATTCACATATTTTTGGTATCATTATAAATCCATAAATTCATCCAAGATCTCATGGTGTGATACCTCAATCATGGATCCCCACCATGCCATATTCATTACAACATCCACAAAATCAAACCAAATCAAAATCATATATATATATATATATATATATATATATATATGAAAGTAAATATATCACTAGCACCTATAATGTATATCTATAATACTATAAAATAAATTGATATTAAATAATTGATACATTTTATGCCTATATATGGGTCTCTTTATAATAGTATTTGTGACTTCCCTACCTTTGAGGACATGCTCTTCCTCTCAACTTAACTCAGTGGGGCTCATATCCATCTCTTCCTCTAAACTACTATGACTTGACATCTTAATGGCCTCATGTGTCCTCCATCAACCCATATATATATAACCTATGTAGATCAACCTTTATCATAGGTGCATGTGGATTATCTCTTTCCTTTTCCTTTGCCATCTCCTCTAAGAACTACCATTATGGTCATCTCCCCCCATTTGGGACATAATGAGGCATAAATATTGGGATATTATTTGATAGCCCATTTATTTCCATTTCTTGTTCTCTTGAGTTCCTTTACCAATGGGTTGGGACTACTAATGGTTCCACAAAGTGTTTTTGTCCAATCTATCTCAGAAATCAAATACACAAGTAATTTTAGGGTCACCATGTGTAGTGGCCTATGATCTTAGTCCACCCCTATGTATCTTAGATAGCCATGTTTATGATGATTCCATGATCCCTGGTTATGATGTGCGTATGATATCATCACACCTCACAATCAATAGTGATAGTTGTAGGTGGATCAGTCACACCATAATGTCCTACCCTGACTTCTTGATTTAAGGTAAGTGGTCCCCAATCTAATGTGGTAGTCATTTTATCCTATACATATGGAATCTATAATATATACAACATGAAAATAGTGTGTTGGGACTCGTATTTTGATGTCCCTAATTAAGAATAATATAAAAATAATGCATAAGTTACACCCAAATTGTATCTCCCATATCATACATTGTGTCCTAATCTAACATAGACAGACACAAGGATACAATTTATATCTACACAATTCTATTTGAATTATGACACAACAAACACATAGTCACTAAGCCAATGATGACCTTCTAGATGTATGTAATTCCCAATACATAGATGTTAAATAGTCTCATAATCATCTTATGCTAAATGTGTCAGTTACACTTTATGGCCTATTAGTCCAGCTCGTGCCACTCTATGATGGGCTCATGTGTATTGAAAATTATAGGATTTCCATCTATTTATAACCCTAATATCCCATGTACATCCTTAAATATGATGTTAACTTCTACATTGTTCCCATCCACCTCCCAACTAAATGTGTCCAATGCCTAAGAAATATCATCACTAGCTCAACACTAAGAGGTACCTAACACGTCTCCATGATGCCTTTGAACCTCAAGTTGATTAGACATGCTCTATCCAGATCTATAAGTCAGCTAATAGATATTGTATCCAACTCATTTCTACACTCATTTATAGTCATCTTCGCCTCTATAAAACATCAAACAATGGTACCTAGTCAAAATTTTGATGAAAAATATAAAATTGATTTAAAATATCACTAAAAATTGAATTAAAAAAAAATGGTCTTTATTAATATTGCATTGACAATTTCTTCTAAGCTACATTGGCCACTTACCATTTCTATTACACTATCCATGTAATTATTTTTCTATTGCATCAGACATACATGTATGGCATCGGCCATCTAATTTATTTTTATTGAATTGGTCAGAAACATATTATATCAACCATGTTATTTGTTTTCTTATTAGATTCACTATACCTATATGATATTTTCCATCCATTTTTCCTTTTAAGATACCACCCATGATTATATGGTATTAGCCATTTTTTTCACCTACTCTATTGTATCAATAACCACATATATTACCATCAACTAAAATAGTTTTTTACACTTAACTACATCAACCATACCATATGGTATCAGCCAGGGTTGTGATTTTTCACTGCCCAATTTCATTTTCCTAGCTGATATAGTTTCCTGACAATAATGATTTCTTCCCTTGGCCCTAATAAATATCCATGGCCCTAAATTTGACACTTGATTTTTTAACTATCACCCATCAAAATTTCCTCTACATTTTGATTCTTGTTGGGGAAAATTTAAGTAAGCAAAATTTTTGTGGCACTAGATTTCTTAAATATACTCTATTTTACTATAAATACCTAATCAAAAAATAAATGCATCACCTACCTACATGGCTTCTTATGATTTATCCTAAGTGACCTCCCATGTGTTTACCACACCGTCTTCAAGCCATCATCCCTTGTCAAGCCAAAAATGATCAACCACACCTATAAGTTTTCAAAAATAAAAAATGACCAAATGATTTACTATTTGATGCATTTATACCTCCAACTTTAGCATTTTGTTCATATATTTATTTTCATAGGTCCTTTTGATGAACCAAAAAAATGTTAGGATCTTTGCAAAGTAAATAATTTTGTAATGTTAATAGAATTATTTTTATAAATTTGGATTTCTATCTTAATTTTTTGTATTCTTGTCAAGCTTATAAATTAGTACCTTCCATAAACTACATCACACACATCATTTCTATAGTATGCAAGGTAAGTAAAGATACATAATTATATTTAGTCATTTACTTTTATTCTTACTTTATATAATTTTGTGTTGTGTATCTTTCCTAAAACATCATCTTTCATTACACTATTGTGACACATGATGATCTTTGGGTGGGGAATACATATACTTATTAATTTACTAATAATTTATTTTACAGGTATTATTGGCACATCAATTCCCCTGGTTGCATGTCCTAAGGCATGCACTAATAAAGAGGTGGGGTCAGCTCATGATACTTTACAGGATATGTTTACCTAATATTTTTTTATACATTCATTAATATCATTCTAACCTCCTTTGATTCTCTCTTCTTCTTCATTTTCACTCTCCTTAAATCCAATATTGCTAGCCACCTTGTATTTTTATTATATTAGCCTAGCTGATATAGTCCATTTCCTACCTATCTTTCCCTATAGTGTATTGGCCTAGTTGATATAATTTTGATTATATCCATGTCTTCCCAACTGTATCGGTCTGGCTAATATAATTTTGAGTTTGTCAACATCCCATTCAACTATATCATATTGGCCAATACTATTGGCTTAGAGTCCAGGGTTATTTTTGGGTTTAGATCTATATATATAAAGGTTATATTATTCATTCCCAAAACACATAAAACTCATTTTATCTATGTATGCTCACATTTTCCCCTTAAGTATTAAAAGGAGGAGTTAGACGTTAAAATATTTTTCTTCGAGTTTAATATTTTCTCAGTGTCTTTAAAGCTCAATAGGAGGAGTCGTGCCTAAAAGGTTCCCCATGATATTTGGATTCCCCATCTAATGACATCTAGGTCTACATTCTTATTGCTTTAGATCTTCATCATATAACATCTCTTGCAAAGTGCCACTAGAGCCAAGGGGGGGATTAATTTGTTGACAAGTCAACCCAAAGTTAATTACCTATATCTTTATTCTTTTTTATTTCTTTACTTAGTAGATAGATTTGATTTGTTTATTATTATAGTACCATTTATGTTTTTATCCTTAATTTCTCATTGTGCCATTTAACTTTTATTTATTTTAGTGTTTATAGTATCTTAGATCTAGGTTAACCTTATTCATTAGATCTTTGCATATGGTTTTATTATAATATCTTTGGTACATTTTTGTTACTATTAGTACATCATTGATTTACTTTAAGATATAGTTATAACCATACTACATATATTAGGCATAGGATTTGGAACCCCATATCCTAGACATTGAGTGTAGATTTCTTTTTTATATATCTACAATCCCCTGATACCCATCTCTATACCATCCAAGTTTACGTAATATCTATGTTAAGATCTTTTGTTTGTATTCTAGTCTATAGAGAGAAATAGGATTGTCATATTGGCCATCCCAGCCTGCTCATACACATCCTTACTATGTTCTTTGAATTTATGAGTAGTTTAACTTTGACATAATGATATTACTTCATTGAGATATTGAGATGTGTTTTTATATTCTTATATGCATGTGTTGTGTGTTGATGTATGTTACTTGACATTGTTTCATTTAATTACTTCAGTTATCTTAGGGTATAAAAATTTTATGTATGTAATGATAAGCAAATTATAAGAAGTAATGAGAGGAAAATGAGATTACATTTAGCATGGGTGTATAATTCATATTATATGTGTAGTGTCATATTGGACACCCTTGATTAAATTCTAGTCGTATTTATGTTATATAAGCTAGTTTTGAATTTTGACAATTTTGGCCAATCGCAATTCATACCCTTTTTACCCATGTCTTAGAAGTTATTGAAATTATAGGTAATTCAAAGGATGAATATGGATTCAAAATGAGTATTCCACTTGAAAAAATATAATGGACAAAGAAATCAAATTTTAGAGGGTTATATAGAGTGAAAAATAGATATTTTAAGGTAAAATTAGAGGTCTATGACTAAAAAGTATGTATAGAAGCATTTTTAGGAGTCTTAGAAGACTTTAAAGACAACCCACATTATCTTTTATGGAATTGGAAGGGGGATAAATTTATAGAGCATGGAAGATCCATGCATTGCCTTCATGCTTTTTAGCAAGGTGTATGGGCTTAGTAATAGGATTAAATTCTTATGAAAGACCTTTTGGAGAAGAAATAAATAAATGGCAAGGAACATGTGTCACCTTCTCATTGATCAAGAAGATAAGTGTTTTCAAAATAAAATAAAATAAAATCATCTTTTTCAGAACCTTTTTTCATTATTTCACTTTATGAAGGATATTTTGTGTTAGAAGGTGGAGAGAGAGCTTGAAGTAGAGAATATTTTCCTTACAGTAAGACCTAGTTGAAGGAAGTTTTGTTTAGTATAAAATGGAGGATCCAAGGTAGGCTACCTTACTATACCCAAATCATATAATTTTATTCTTTATTTTTAAAATATCTTTCTCTCTTATTCATTTCAATTTTTTATAATGGTTTGTATGGCCTTATGCCTTTCTCCCTTTGGTTTTATTTTATTTCCTTGGTTGGGCCTTTGTCCACCATGTTATTTTTAGCCATCTAATGGATTTAGAGATTAAAAAATTCCTCCTACATCCTTTTTTTTACAACCTTTTAATTGATTTATAATTGTAAAATTTTGTTTCCAAAATGAGCTTCACATGTAGGTATGTTGTGTGCCTTCTTGGTGTAAATTTTGGGCATGGGAACAAGCTTCCATATTTCTCCTACATGACTCATTTGTATATGATTAATCACTAGGATTACCACTATTTTTTTAAAGTTCTATGTAAATGGGAGAAGGGTTTTTGACAAGGATAAATCTCAAAGTAGTCCTTTTGTCATCCCATTTAGTGGAGAATGAATATTCTTGTCCATATGGTTGATTTATGAGTCTTTTTAAGATCTTACGATCTCTTATTATTTTATTGTGTTTCAAGTGCTTGGATTTTGTGTGCTTCTTAAATTAGTTTCGTGGGTTTACGTTTTGGGTGGTAATAAGAACCCCTAGCTTGTAGGGAATGTTTCCAAGTTGAGCCAATGAGAAACATTTTCCTACTTCTACTTACCCACACTATACTTTGTATTAACTTTGTTAGTACTACCTATGCTTGGAGTTGGAATGCGTTGGCTTAAGGCATGCCTAGGATAGTCATGTAATGATAGTATTATGGTTGGGAGGTGATCCCCTCCTTAATTTGGCCTTGTGTAATTCATTGGAGAATGGAGCTTGGAGACTAGTCCTCATCTTAATCTTATTAGTTTTATATTTATTGGTTGGTTATTGGGAGAATTGAAATGTATTTATTTCAATTTTGAAGTGTCTAAAAAAGAGATAAAAATATAATTTTATTAAGCTCGTAGTAAAGTGTTGTGACACTCCTTATTTTAACCTTGTTGAAAGGAAAAAGTGTAATATATAGACTTTTTAATTTTAGTGGAACATTTAAATCAAAAATATTATTTGTAAAATGTTAACTTAGTAATTAAAACACATTAGTATAAATAAAAATATTTATTTTTCACTTTAAATATTTTAAAATACTTACAATTCCTTATACTATAAAGAGCTAAAATTATTTTCAAAATATTTTTTATATTCATTTTTTTACTTAAATTTATATTATATTGTATTTTCCCATAATTAAAAATCAATTTTTGGAACCGTAATTATTTTTTAGTAAATTTTTAAAAAGAAAAAAAAAAATGTAATGCCTTTATAAAATGACATGATGCACCACACCTCAATTAATAAGATATCAAGTGCCAAATATGTAATACAAATTTATAGAGACGTGCTAAATAAATTTTATCTTTTGGTAAGGTAAGTCATAGATTAGGCTTATGATGACCATGATCGTGACCGCACAGCTAGTGATCTTAAGCCCAAGAAGGTTGGTGGGTTGATTTAAGCATTGCTCTAAATATTTGTCTATTTACTTGTGTACGTCCTACGTGTCTAAGATTAAACTATGTTATCGTAGATATATAACTAGCAGTTTCCCCCATGGTGCAAAAAAAAAGCTGGAGGTTAGATAAAAGTAGTTCATGTGTAACAATCAAGTACTTTAATTTTTTTTTTAACTAAATGTTTATATTTTTTCTTCATTATTTTATAAATCTTTTTGATTTTAAGTTTCGTAATACAATTATCAATTTCTTTGATTTTTGTTGTAAAAATATTGTATAATATTTATTATAATTTTTATATACATTGAAAATTTATAATTTTATATATTATATAAATATTAGATTATATAATATATATTTTAAAATTATCAATTTTTATAATATATATTAATGATGAAAGTGTTGAAGTTATATATATATATATATATATATATATTACAAAGTTAATGTTTTTATGAATAATATGAAAGGGGTAATTCTGTGAATCTTTTAAAAATGTTCTATATAATAAATGTGATGTAAAATAAAATCATATTTACAACAACAATAATAAAAATATACTAAATAAATAATAAACAACATATAACCTATGTTTTTTAATAAATAATATAAATAATCAAAAATTATAAATGGTAAAAGGAGCAGATTTTTCCATGATAAAAAAGTGTTGTCATGTCCTTACCTTTAAATGTAAATAATCTTTTGTGGCACCACTTCCTACAGATTGTCAATTCTGCACGACAGATACAAAATAAGAATGATCTCTACAATCATTAATAAAACATAAAACACATTTGATTCCATTATGAATTGTCTGACCTTTTGGTAAGGAGGAACCATATTAGCAATGTTGTGCACCACAATTGCCTCCTTTAGATTAACTTTTAGAATAGTGGACGGATATATTCATGAATCTACGCATGCAAATACCATGAACTGCAACCGGCACCAAAAACACCCACAATTTTTTTATTAGAATACAAAATTTTAATATGCCTTAAAAATTAAAAATTCTGAATTTATCAGATTTATTAAAAAAAATTAAAAATATTTTATTTAATAGAATAAGAAAATTTAAGTAAGAATAAATATTTTTAGTGAAAACAAAATCCTCGTGAAATTTTTAATTAAAGGTTAATGGGAGATTGATTAGATCAATAAACAAAGACCAAATGTGATTGTAAAGATCCCAATAAAACAACCAGCAACAATCAATTAGAAGGATGAAAGAGACTGTCCATGACTTGTCAAAGTGACACTAAATGTTGTCATTTATGGCCCCTTTTGAAGATTTTAACCCTACCATTTACTTCCCAAATAGAAACCCTAAAACCAATCATAAATTATACTAACCAACTAAATGTGGGTCTCCCTCTACCCTTCCCGTCAATTCACAATAACGTAAAATCAAATATGCACCGAGCAATGTATAAGGAAACTTGTGATAGAATCGAAGAAAGTCACTTTCACAATATAATTGTTAAATATAGGAAATGGATGTGAAGCGGTTCACACTCCTAGAAAGAAACATAACCACAATACATATACATTATATATATGTCCTTTCCAAACATGGAGATAAATGCATATTTTTAATCTGTTGAAAGCGTAGAGGGGATTTTTGAGACCGTTGAAATCCTTGACTGAAATGGAATGCAGTTCCACTTGAGTTGAAATAGCTAAGATAAAAAGAATGGTGGCATTGTTGCTCTTGGGCTGAATTAAAGAAAATAAAAGAATAGAACTTGATATGGCAACAACGATAATGATGTTGGATGAAAACGTTATTTTGGGAGGTTCAAAACCTAGACATGGTGACAACAAAGATTGCATGAAGGCTAAGTCAGAAGATTCGAGTTCTAGTTCGACGAGGATAGAAATTGGTTCAAGAGTTCAATTAAAAAATCGAACAAAAAATTGACATTAAATTAAAAATACATATAAAAATAAATCAAAGTGAGAATATTAAAGAAAATATATACAAAAATTAAAAAATGCATAATTTACAAATGAAATAAATTAAATTAAAAACATTATATTTTTTCAATTATAAACTAAAAAATATTAAAAATAAATAAACTTAAAATATACATAAAATAAATTAAAATACATAATTAAAAAAATAAAAAGTTATAAAAATAATTATAAACCCAAAAATAAAAGAAAATAAATAAATTATAATCATCAAACATAAAAAATAAATGAAGACATAAAATAAAACGTAAAAAATATATGAAATAAAATTATAAAATATATATATATATATATAAATAATTTTAATAAAAAATTAAAAAAATATTATTATTTTTTAAAATTATTAAGAAAAAATTACAAAAATTTATTAAAAATTATAAATATAATAAAAAATTATTAAAATAAAAATATGAATGAATAAAAAATATTTACAATATAATTTAAAAAAATCAAATACATAATTAATCAAATAAAAAATTAAATAAATAATATTAATTTTTTTTAAACAAATATATAAAATATAATCAAAACATATAATAAAATAAAACTTAATTTCAAGTTTAAAATAACAAATTGAAAAAAAATAAAATATAAAATATAAAATAAAACAAAATGAAATATAAATAAAATATGAAAAAATATAAAAGCAAATGGTAAACTTTACTAAAAACAAAAAAATAAATTAAAAATAAACCTTACCTGCATGTTGTTGTGATCATTATTGTGTTGCATTGCCAAGGATCCCTGTTGTTGTGTCCTTTTTGTTGCATCATCGATGCCTGGGACCTACTACATCATCATTGACCATGAATGAAGGTCACCTGGGGCATATTCCTTTCTCATGCATCATCATCATCATCATCATCATCATCATCATCTATCTAAATACTTATCTACATGTTCATCCAATAGAAATATGTTTGGTTTGCAACAGGTCACTTGTTCGAATCATAGGAGAAACATTTTAAGCATTAAACCTATGACTCAATTAGCACCTTCTTATGCTCCACTACTTCAAAAATCCTAGTTTTGCAACATGGAGGATCATCCACCTATTTATCCCTATGATGACTATCCCTTGCAAAGCATCCATAAAGAGGCAAAATCCTTCATTTATGATGGGTAATTTGCTGAAACAACAACAATAGCATGGTCAATGAAACTCTTAACTACTTGTTTGAAATAGGTTGGGCTCACTACTAGGGCAATTAAAAAAATACTTTAGGATCCTTGGTTGCCATCAGCTGATACTCACCTAGTAGATTATTTTTTTTACTACATATTGTGCATCGTGCGACTCCACCTCCAAATCCATCTTTATATTTCTTACATGATATACCACATAAGCACTATGTTCTCCAAAACATTCAGATTTAGTCCTTTATTTGCCTCTTCTTCTCTATAAATCCTCTTGGGTCATCAGCCCCTTTGTTTTGAATGAGTCATACATCCTCATTTCACACAAATAGATATGCATGTAGTGATGTGTGTTGTGTGATCAGGTCAATAGATGTTTATGTTAGGCATTAACCAATCTCTGTGGAAACTATGTAGCATCTTCCAAATTATGTTTTGATTATTTGCAACAGCATATGTGTCAATGGTTGATTGGGGGAAACATCATATGCTCTATTTTTGTCTCTTGTGAGATGAATCTTAGGGCTTCACCCCTCTATAATAAGCCTCTGGATTAATTAATTAATTTAATATAAAATCTATGTTTGATTTTATAAGTTGGTGGATGTATTTTTTATATAGTCCATCTTTCTTTTACTATTATTTACTATTATTTTTAATAAAACATGGTTTTATATTAAAGTTTCAAAAAAAATCATATTTTTGGAGTTTGAGTTATGACAATTGTTAAGGATTCAAAATGAAAAATCATCACGACAAACCAAGAAATTATAGGGAGGTCCCATGGGGACCACTTGCTTACCTAAATTCTTTCTCAAATAATGAAACTGCCTTAACTCGACTTTCGAATTCCATGACTTAGAATAATGGCCACCATGTGAGATTTTTCCCCTAAACACCTTTTCCATCTATGTGATAGCCCAAATAATCATAGAGATGTGTCATAAGAATTTTTGAACTAATTGTACCCAATGTTATATTTCCTTGATTAAATCTCATTCTAGATACTTCTTTAAAATGCATGTTTCTGCATGTGGTCTACCAAGGTGGTTGACCAAGGTCCTAAAATGTGAATAAGAAGCACTAACAAATTTTCATCTTCTCCCAAACCTCATTCCTCTTTTCTTATATTTTTTCTCATCTTAGGTTGAATAAGGAAGCCTTTATAGGCTTTCATAAATATATTTAGGTCTTTTTATCTATTATGATCTAATGGTGAGGAAATCCCAAATCTGATGGTGGAAATTAAAAACTTCATCCTTTAAGGGTTGTTTAACCCTAAATTTATATATGTGGGGGTATTTAGGGTTAATAATATTAGATTAGCCTTCCACAAGAGTGGTGAATTAATATGATAAATATGCCAATTAACAAAAAACTTAGTAAACGGTATTCTAAATTCATACAACTGGGAATGTTAAAAATAGTAAAGCACAAATATTGATAGATATTATAATAAATTGGAAACAATTATATTTATTTGGTTTACTATGTGCATGTAGATCTAAGCAAGAACATATCAGAATTGGACTAGATGATGATCCTAAACAATCATAATATTTTGGAAATATATTTTTTGTGGCCTTAGATGTTTGTGTCTAATCTAGATAGTTGCATCGATGTAGGTGTCTAACTTTGTCATATGTATCCTATACAGAATATTGAATAGATATAGATTTGACCAAATAGAACCTTCTAGATTTTGCGTCACTTTTCTTCTAATCTCTTTAGATCATTCACATAAGTTGTCGCTCTTTGTCAAATGATCAAACCCTAACTCTCCACCCTTGGATTGACTGTGAAAAAAATAGAATAGTAAGCTCACATTGCCGAGCTGGCCCTAAAGATTAATATGTCAATGGGAACTACCTACATAGATAATACTATGAAGAGAGACTCATATTGATGTAGTTGTACCCTACATGTTGGCTTGTGTGTGCACAAGGGTGAAATATGTGATAAGTAAAGACATGAAATGACCTAGTTTCTTGCTCATAGGTTGTTCTTTGAATGCCTTAGACTTGTAAAAAGATTTCTCCTATAATTGATATGGAAAAATGGATAAATAGGCTATATTGACTCACTTTAATTCTTGATTGAGTGCTTCTCAGTATATTATCTTATGAGTTATATATGATTTCCATGTGTAGAATGAATGAGGGTTAAAATTGTATTTATACCAATTCTTTTCAAAAATATTTTGCATTAAATCATTTAGGTTGACCTTTCGGTTATATTTCTTTTTCAAATTGGATGAATTTTGGGCACTAGAAACTTTTTAGAAAAATGGACAATTGTGTTGATGCATGTGTCCATCTAAGACATAAGTGTCCAAGGAGCTAGAAAATAGATATAGGTTTAAAACTAGACATGAAGGATAAATATTAGGTTTAGATCATTTTGTATATAATAGAAGGTCGGGCCATCATAATAACAATGGTCAAATTAATATCTAAGAAACTAATAATAAAGAGATAGTGAACATGAGCCTTTCAGTAGTGAGAAGGTCTTGAATTGAAAGATATGGCCATGATAGATATTTTCCAAGTGTACAAGACTGAGGCACTATATAAATCAGATGTTAGTAGCTATAGGGGATAACATTGGATATTTTACACTCTTTTCAATGTCACACAAGATCTTTTTATTTTATTTTAAGCCCCTTTTTAAAAATTAGCTCAAATTAGAATTACAATTCATGTTACAACTTATGGTATAGAGTTGGGCCCTCTAATTGGATAAAACCACCTAGGGTCTTATTTTAACCTTGTCTGGTACATGAGTGGGTCTTTTGACCCTATACCACATAGGATTCCATCCTATATTAACTATGATCCTAAACCATAATGGTGAGTTCTTGGTGCTCAATAGGTTTTATGAGGCTGTATAGACTACTCGAACCACAATGAGTCAATTAGTAAACACTAGGTCAACATGGGCTTTGTAAAAACCATAAGACCACCTATATATTGATAACCATACTTGAGATTCCAAGAGACATAGTTTAGTGGATGCTTTGAGTTTTTAAAATCACTACGTGTATGTGTGCTTTGTTCATTCTCCAAAAAACATTCAATTTTTTCTTGTTCTTTTGTTGCATTTTTTATAGGCATGATAATGATCATAAGAAAGAATACGACTAATTGTATTCAAACCATGTTTCTAGAGATTGAAAATAACACTTCTCATATTCTACCAATACTTTCTCATGATTTTCTTTAGTACTAAAAATTTTTAGAGTAAGTTCTAACAACTCAGCTCTGTTTATTATTTAGGGAAGTAGATACTAAGCCATTTCTAACACTCATTTTTTTCAATTCACTCAACATTGTTGCTCAATTATGCTCAATATATAAAATATGGATTTAACCATCCTATATTAACTATGATCCTAAACCATAATGGTGAGTTCTTGGTGCTCAATAGGTTTTATGAGGCTGTATAGACTACTCGAACCACAATGAGTCAATTAGTAAACACTAGGTCAACATGGGCTTTGTAAAAACCATAAGACCACCTATATATTGATAACCATACTTGACATTCCAAGAGACATAGTTTAGTGGATGCTTTGAGTTTTTAAAATCACTACGTGTATGTGTGCTTTGTTCATTCTCCAAAAAACATTCAATTTTTTCTTGTTCTTTTGTTGCATTTTTTATAGGCATGATAATGATCATAAGAAAGAATACGACTAATTGTATTCAAACCATGTTTCTAGAGATTGAAAATAACACTTCTCATATTCTACCAATACTTTCTCATGATTTTCTTTAGTACTAAAAATTTTTAGAGTAAGTTCTAACAACTCAGCTCTATTTATTATTTAGGGAAGTAGATACTAAGCCATTTCTAACACTCATTTTTTTCAATTCACTCAACATTGTTGCTCAATTATGCTCAATATATAAAATATGGATTTAAGATATATTTATATATTCCATCTTTTTGAAGTGAGGAATTTTACAACCTTTCTCAAAATAAATATTTATGTGCATCATGTGTTATCAGGTATTATAGCCAAATCTATTAGAATCTTTGAAAAATCACAAGAAATTATATAACCATCATAAAATATCATGTGTCATTCAATAGTAATACCACATCATGTGAGGATGAGAGAGATCTAAAAATAAAATGCCCAAATGTAAACTCCATATGGATTGTGTGTATGTGTGCACGTGCACACACATATACATGATTTAGCCTTTGTAGGGTTTAACTATGTAAATATTATGGTTAGATTAAAGGGTTGAAATATCTAAATTAGTTAAATAAATTGTAATAATCAAACAATAATTTATTATAGCATTTGACTTTCTAAAAATAGTAATAAATAGGCATAAATATATACTTATCTAAAAAATGACTATCACAGATGATATGAGTTTTGAAAACTAAGTTTTGGATAGTTATGAGTGTCATCAACAGGATTTTGGAGTCTGTTTGCTCACTGGATAGTAGCACCCCATATGGATAGTAGTGCCATGTTGATGTAGAGTCTTCAAAGTGATGGTAGTGTCACCTTTGTGGGACTATTCTTATTTTTTAAAAACACATGTGCCTATGTTTTTAGGTCATGTTCCTGCATGTACAAAACTTGAAGATCTGTGTTATGCCTAGAAAACTAGATTTAGTGTGTAAACCCTAATCCTCCTTATAAGTATGGCATGATCAAAAATTATGTTCTCATTAATGGGATAGGTTGGACATCCTCAACACTCTATTGTGAAGATATTTTCCTACACACCAATACTTTGAAGAGGGATCAAGCCCAAAGTAGTTATACCACCTAGTATTTGATGCAAGTGCAAGTGAATGCTAGAATGAGAGTGGCCTTAGATGCTTTGAATTTTCTTGAGATTTAAAATATTTGAAAACTAGGCTCAGGGATATTGCAGATGGTATTATGTAGAATGAGGGTAAAATGGGGATCAAATACCTTAATTTTTCTCAGCTTGTCTTTGGTTTGAATGTATTTTTGCATCTATTTTCTTTCTAGTGAATAGAGGTCAATTAAACTTTTATTTATAGAGATTTGTAGCTTGTGAGGATAAAAAATGTGCTCAATATGACCTTAGGAGGGACACACATTTGAAAAAGTATCTTTTGTGAAGAGTTAGGGCTAAGGATAGTAGCGCTCAGTTGGGGACACTAACTGTATGTGGCTGTAGTGTCCTAAATGTGGCGTTAATGTCCTCTTCGTAGACTATTGAGCAAGTTGGGTTGGGATATGAGAAGAAAATTTTGGGAATATGTTTTGGTTAACTATAGGTGACTATGGTCTACACAATGACTATAAATGTGTGTCTAATGCTCTAGGATAGTTTTAGGGCTAAGCTAGGAATAGGGTAACTCAAGTGATACTCTTAGCATCCAAATGCCACTTTTAGGTCCCTACATTTCCCTTCATTTATGTTATTAATGTACCAAAGTGAAATGACTAGTATAAAATAAAAATAAGCATACCTATACTTACCTTGGAATTGAAGCCCATGTGGTTGACTCTGTGTATATGAATCTAGATCTACTTATGTGGAATATGATCCAAAACAATGTCCTGTAATGAAACATGAAAAAATTAGTCCTTACTTGAGAGATGATAAAATTCAAAATACTATGCCAAAAATAAAGTAACTGAGTAAATTTGAGTCAAGAGAGAAAAAGAATGAATACACCTTGTTGGGTATGTCAACCAATGCATGAACCTAGTGACAACCTGTGTGCGTGAGTGTACATAGTGATTATATCATTGAATAGATTGGACTACGTTGATGACTTTCTCAATCTTCATATGGGTGGCTCAAGAACTCAATCTAGTTTTGACTTCATTATTTCCCACCCATGTTCAATAGATCTTAATCTCTGTGAATAGCTTGGTAAAATTGTAAGTGTATCTAAACCTCTCACGTGGGTGTCTCAATAACTCAAGCTCCATCATTTTACACCTATGTGAAGTATATGAATCCATAACTATACTTTTTAAAGTGATAAAAGTATCTAATTGAGTAAATCTAATTATGTATGTCAGTTTCATGGCTACTCAGGTATATTAGGCAGATCTAGGCTACTCAAGAATGCCAACCACTACAGATGGAGTAAGACATGAATCTAGTGATAACTTGGAGTTTGATATCAAGTGTATATAACATATATAATGACATGGAGTTTACCATTCCATTTGATCAACCTATTTAGCTAAGTATATAGAAACTATGTGTCGTACACATGCCCCCAATCTAGTATCTGAGTATACTAAATTTGAACTAAGTATGTAATAGTTTAATCTGTGTAACTAAAATAAATGTGGGAATGATCATGCTACACATGATGCCCCAAAATATGAGTAACTAGTATGAATCTAAGTTATAATGAATGTATTTGAGAAAAATGTGAACATAACTATCAAACATGTGATGGTATCTATGAAAATTTGTAATGTACCTAGTGTATTGGTCTGAATCATCTAGATTATCCTAAATTTGGGGCTATTAGATAGTAGTTCCCTATAGTGGACAGTAATTCCCTATGGTGATAGTGTCCCAATCTAGGTGTTAATGTCTACCTGGTTAAAAATATGGGTGATCTGAACTATTGTTTGAGTCTCTATTTTTTGTGTTTGCCTTGTGTTTGATTTCTAAAACTGAGTAGGTGTGCTAAAATTTATCTATGAATAGTAAAGTAAGAGACTAAGCTCTGTGACAAACCCTTATGAATTCCCCCTCTTTTGATGGTGGTTATGAAATATGTGTAAGAACTACCCTCTAAATAAATAGCTCTACAAAATGTGTTAGTTGGAGCATGTGCATGATATTATAATAAAATGTACAAATATAACATCGAAATGTAATTGTATCTAAGCATGTGTAAGTAATGTAAGATTTATGTTGTAATATATAATTGCACAAGGGTGTCAAAATAGATGTAATCAATATATATAGTAGAAAAAGTAACTACCTAGGGGGATAGGGTATGATGTCCATCACAACACCCAAGTAGGAGGGGTAGATGCAAAATATCCTTTATGGCATTAAAAATTGGTGTATGTGTAACAAGAAAATACAAGTGTCATGGTGTAGAAGTATACAAGAAAGCATACACACAAGCACATGAGGCACATAAAGGTAGGCCAAGGGGATAAAATACAAGGGGTATTGGTACATGTCACTAAATCTAAGAATGAAAACATACAAGGACATATTCAAATTTCCACATATGCAAGTAATAAGCAATTTGTATTAGATACACATAGAAGGACATGTTCAAATTTTTTCATATATAAGTAGTAAAATCACACATAAGGGACATGGGAACATATCCAAGGCATACAAATAAAGAAGTAGCATAGAGACAAAGAACAATGGCGTATTCAAATGCCCTTCAAGATGAAAGAAGCATAGGGGCACAATCAAGTCTAATCTAGGAAAACTAGAAATGAAATCATGTATAGTTGTGTAGTACAAATCTATGTAGATTCTATAATGCATATGTACTAAGTCTAACTAGTGATAATCAGAAAAAAATATAATCAATGTAGAGAAATGATCAATATAAAGATAAATTAATGCATTTTTAGAATGTATAACATGTAAATATAAAACCTAGTAGTAGCACTGTGTATGAAATGTCCTCAAGTGGGTGGATGTATCAAATGTATAAATATAGATCGGTATAAATGTCCCCAATGGGTAGATGATAGATGATCTAGATCAATGTAGTGGTTTGGAGTCCTATCTAGAATCTTGAAGCACTCAACAAGAACAAGTAAGCATATGTGTATGATACAACTGACTATACTATGATAACTAACAATATGCAATATATGACAAGTAGTAGAAATGTAAAAATAGCAATGCATATAATTTGTAAAATTTATGTTTTTGAAATATTTAATTTTTTTTGTATTTTGACATGTTATATTGTTTTATGTTTTTTGAGTATGAGCTATGTACAAGTAAATGAAAATAAACTATGTATAAGGAGCGATAGAGATAAGGAAGTATGTACAAGATTAGGAACCATACTAACAAATGAGTCTCATGGGAGACTGGCTATCGTTGTGGCCTATGTCAAAAATAGGAATGGTAATCTCTTGTGCAGTGTGATTGATATGTTGTAGTTTAATGTTGTTGTAGTAATAATCTAAGTATTATTCATCATCAGAATCATAGTAACTTAGAGTGTTATAGAGATTTGCCTCATATTATGGAGTTGACCTTTCTGAATTGTGTTTTGGCATATCGATTGTGATTTTTCCCTTTGAAACTATGCATATTATAGACATATTGTGTTGTCAAGGCTCTTTTGATAGAAAGCCTTGTTTGAGAATGCTTTTGAGATGAGCATGATTTTGACTTTACAAATAAATATTTCTCTTTTTGTAATATTTCTTGTGTATCTAGATGTTTTGCCTTGATAAATTATATTTTTGAATGATTGAAACAACCACAAATTTTTTTTATTTTTGATTTTTTTTAGAAGTTGCATATCAGAGTATGCATTTGGATGCATGTCAAACCCTGACCTTGCTTACTAAATTAAGTGGTACATTCATAGCATACTCATGTATACAAAACTAGAAAGGTTAACCTTAACCTTATATGATATTAATGGGTCATAATAAGTTCATAGATAGGGGAACTAAATAAATTTATCCTAATTGATAATCAGGTAATATCAACATGCTAAACTTAAATAGAAACCAATATCAATTTTTATACATGAGGATTATTCTAAGTTTTCTTAGGCATACACTAAGAACATCATCCGCATAAAATAGATCACAATCATGATGAAATGAAAAACATAGCATCGTAGGCAATTACCAAAGTGCTACCAGCCAAGGCTATTCATTTCTCATGGTATATGGTCACTGCACCATTGCCTACATACTATTTATGTCATTAATAAATCATCATGAATGACTCCATCTAAAGGAAAGGTCAATATTACCCTAGTGATCAACTTTGTCATAGAATGGATAAGACATGAGGTATCCAATCATTAAATCTATATCGCTAATTCCATATTAACAAATAGCCAATGCAATGCAATACACAAGGAAATCAATACAATTAAGACACACTAAAGCCAAACATATATATTTCATAACATTGATTATATTTAATCAACCCTTGATTTCATGGAAGGGAGGCATGTTATCCTATCAACTTATAAATCTTACATAAGTAATTCTAGCCATACATATGATTATAAATTTAATACAACAATTAAAAGTTGAAACATAAACTCTCCTACAACCAAGGAGTCAATAATGAAGCCACCCAACTTCATACACCATCATTTCAAGTGTGTTCAAATAGGGTTGGATAAAGTATTTCCCAAAGGTGAGTACCACAAATATATGCATATTATATATTTCCAACCATATCCAACCATGGTGGAGTAGGACATTTCTCATAGATGCTATTATGTTTTATTCAAGCATACAACAAGTTCCATCATGAACTAATTTATAGAATACATAAAAACATCAAGGTCTCTACATGATCAATTACATATACTAAAACTCACACCATTTGGTATGTCTACTTATCAAGAAGATTCCATCCAATGAGGGAATAAAACAATATGCATACCCAACACATAAAAGTGATGTCCAACATATACATTTTCATCCACATTTCATGTGTATAAGCATTTAATCAAGATAGAGGTATCACATGGCATTGCCATCTCCTAATGCAAGTAATTCAAGGATACTTTATTTGTTCCCAAGTTATCAATTCATTCAAGCTCTTAAATAACTTATTCTCATAATAGGTAGCCTTCTAATATGGAAAACAACTTATAAAATTGATCATTTTAGCAATGTAACTATCCAAGTTTAAGGATGAGAATCAATCATTACGATAATTGGCTAACAACAACATACATATCTATGTATGTAATATTATAAGTCCTAAGTATAGAAACAAAAATATGTTTACACTTTCCATCTATGCATGACTACCAACTCATCTAAAATTGTTCACATATACCACATACAAGTTGAAACATCCAAGGAGTCTCCATGTTCCATACACGAGTTGAAAACCACTAAATAATAACTTTATCTACTCATGATATCATAAGAATAGTTCCAATGTATATAAAATGAAAATAAACATATGCATAAATATAGATCTAAAGGAAATAATTAGATAAGTCTCAAAATCTATCATTCCATTTAATATTCCAAGCTTACTACTAACCAAAGCAAGCATATTCAAGCATGCCTAAATTACCAAAGATATAAGGTCCCTTTGTCTAATAAATATCTACACCAACAATGTTGTGATGGTAGAAATCAATAGAATATATAAAAGTTTTATAAGTTTGCACAAGGAATAAATTCCACTCTTAAAATGGGCACAACATCATTTACCGTACGATCCATGATAAAGATAACAAGGAAATACACTAGCATAGCATTAGCAATTGATAAACAACTATCAATCCAAATATAAAACTCAAGTGTATTTAAATGATCAAACTCAAATTTGACACTAAACCTTCACATGTTACCTCGCGCTCGAAATTATAACTTGCACTTCCTATTCCCTAAGGATCACTATCCAAATACAATGTTAGCATGCCAACAACCAAAAGCAAAAAGTAACTAAACTAAAATCTAATGGAAGTAATCATAAATACGTCTACTAATCATGCTACATAAAATCATTATATCATCTTATGCTAAGAAGGAAATAAAAACATTACCAGACATATCATACCTATCCATGAAGTCATCAAGGAATGGTGTAGCAGAAACCAAAATAGACAAACCCTCCCAACTAGCTCTATGAGCCCAACCATTAGCTATATGGTGGTTTTAGAAAGTAGGGTTAAGGAGGAAGTTTAGAACAAGTTGGATTCTGTACTAATGGACATGACAACAAAATAACATAACAGCAACAAAAGATAAAATCATTAATCCAAGGTGAGATAGAAATAACCAACCCATCATCATATAAATCAAAAGTGGAGATAACTAATTGTAGGCTACCAAAAGATATATTAAGGGATTAAATAACTACTATTTTTTTACAGCATATAGAATAACTGACTTGGATGCCCTCCAAGTATGTGATCAGCCCATTAGCCTCCTAGATGCACATTTATAACCCAGACATACAAGCATAATAGTTAATGTTTTGTTATTCAAGTCTAGTTTGAGAATGGTGATCCAACAAGGGTACACTTCATGTAGTCAAAGATAAAAATAAAAACATATAATTCAACTATCATATACCACCAAGTCAAGATCCCACAAATAAAAACAACCAAGTGTGATAATCATGCAACTCAATGATACAACATTCTCAAAGTAATAATTAAGGATTCCAATAATCATTCAAGACAATAAATCAATTTTAAAGCCCATTACCAATATAAAATATTTGAGGGATCATATTGAGGTCTCATAACCTCATATAATCTCTAAATATTAAAATTGGGTCACATAAGTTATGGATCAACAGACAGTTTAATGGTTTTTATTTAAAAATGAAACCCCTCTTTAGAAAAGAGGGTTCTAATAGGGTTTTTCCAACCCCCAAGGCTTAGCAATACATAATAATAAAAAACTCTTATTCAAGTCAAAACAAAATTTATTCTTTAACTAACACATGAAGACTCTAATCACAACCATACAAAGGAAATTTTAACCCAATCGACTTATGCAAGGGATCAAAATAATCATTTTTTAAGGTGAATAAGACACTTTAATTTATCTATGTCATAATGAATTCAATCATAATTCAAATGTACAAGAATTTATCACTAATCTATGCACATGCCCTTTGGTAAAATCATGCCACTTGATACCATTGTGTGGTCGGTCCAGAAATAAACCCAAGCATAACTAATAAAGTTTAGAGACCTAATGTTCACCAACAAACTCATCTCCTTTAACAATTTAATACTAAAATGACTTACCACATTGGGAAATTAAATAAATATGCTAAAAATAGCCTTATGCCCATCTAATTGGATAAAAACCCCAAATTAGATTATTCAAAAATGGAAAGATATAAAATGATAATCCAAAATATGTCATAAGGGTGAATATACCCAGGGCGATTTTGTTTAAATATAGAAATTTATATTGACAAATAAATAATTTTCTTAAAGTTTTAAAATGACCCCCAAATCAATTTTATTTCCAACATCATTTGCCTTGAGATCAAGTATGCCCAGGTCAATTTTAATTATTGGAAGAATAAATATAACACAACATAATTCTACCCATAAAGTTGATTAAAATCCAAAATCGGTTATTACAAATGAAAGTTATATAAACACCCGAGCCAATCAACCTCAAGATTAATTAAACCCTAGGTCAATTTTACCATTCAAGGGTATATACCAGTAATCAAAAGATTCTACCCTTAATACTTAAGGACCCAGGTCACTATAATTTAAATCTAAAAATTAAAATGACAAAGGAATAATCAACCTCAAGATTCAGATATAACCCAAGTCATTTCATTCTTATTTTATCCATGAATTGATTTTATTAGGTATACAATTAGGGAGAATAAAGTATGGTGACCCATCAGCATCCACCAAGTTAAATAAATTAGAAAGGCAATAGTCTAAATCATTCTAATCTACATGCAAGGTTTAAATGGGATTGAATACATTATTTGATAACAAAAGAAAATGGTGAAGATAGCTCATCAAAATGCTATGGAATTCTCAAAATACATGGTTCCATAATACCCATAAACACTCATCCAAATACATAAAATAATAAGTTTGGAAAAGGCTAGGTCATGGCATTCACATGTTAAGATTGAGCAAATACACAACTCTTTAGACCATGAAACATATACCAGGTAGAGGGTTCATCCGAGTCAATATTTGTGGAAACCAGTTGATATAATCAATCTCCCTTTTTCAAGTTATAAATAAAAGATAAATATTGGAAATATATGGACTTCAATTAATTATGATTATGCAATTTAGGCATATCACCAGTTAAAATTCAAAATTGTCTTACCTAGTGGGATGTAGGGGAGAACAAGTTCAAAAAATGCTCATAGGATTTATGAATCCAACCAATAATACATTTTTCTCTAATAGTGAATCAATCCTTAAAATAACCTTCTAACCTAAGTTTTTAATTCCAAGCCAACTGCTAATACCAAAGCTAAAAACACTCTTGTTTCTCTTCCCTCCCCCCAGCATTTTTCTTCCCTTCTCCATTTTTCTTTTCTTCCTTCTTCCCTATGCATCCTTCCACCTACCTCTCCCTTTTTTCCTTACTCCCCATTCTATTCTCCATACTCCTTCCATTCCACATTGAATGTGGAGTGAGAAAGTGTCTCATCCCCCAACTCCATCAACCCCCTTCTCCCATGTGACCTCCCATGCCAAGGTCCTAGGGATAATGGTCATTAATGACATTTTTAAAATTTGAGTCAAAAAACCAATAAAATAATAACGTAATTAATATCAATTTAAATAATAAAATATATATTATTTAAAATTTTAATCAATAATAAACTCATAAAAATAAATAACCATTAAAATAATAAAATAGATGTTATTTTAAAGGTTATTAAATGTCTAAATGTCCCATGACCAATTAACCTGACCATTAATAATTATAGAGTCACCAAGGTTAATAAATTATGTGGAAGGGAGTGTCATGGAGAGATAGATCTAGGTATGTCTCTTAGGGAGTCTAAAATAAGTGAGGGTGAGTCAAGTGGAGCTAGGCTGGTGAAGAGTAAACAGAGGGGAGAGAGAAAAGGGGAAGTCTAAGCAGATGGATTCAAAACCATGTAGATACATAGGGATCAATAATAAAATGATAAGACATAAAAATTGAAAATCAACAAGGCATGAATTAACATATGATGGTATAACAAATAACACAACTAACCAAAGGCATGACACTAACCAAGAACACAAGGTTACATATCAAAACTTATTTGACTACTCATAACCACTTTGCTACCCAAAAAATCAGTGCCAGCATCCAACCTATCTTATAAGTAGCACCTACAACCATCAAGTGTATCCATCATTAGTATCTAATCAAAAATATTGATAAACAATAAAACTATAATGAACTATAATAAACTACCAATGCATTAAATAATCCATACATCCTCAAGTGTAAAATTAAAACATGATATATACATCAACCTATGGTCAAACATCATGGTGTCTAAATCAATACACAATCTAATTAATTAAGGAAGTGAAATAATAAATCTACACATGATAATATCAATGCATAAATAGTCATACAAAGGTATATAAAGGCAGGGTCGTAACCTCCTCCCCCTCTTAGAGACGATCCATCCCAGTAACCATATCAATAGCCAAGGTCCTGGCTGCCCATGAGGACATAATCACTCTGTTACCAAAGGTTCCACTACTCAACCACAATATTAATTATAAAAACCATCATCTTACATAACAATTAGCAAGAGGATGTAACACTCCATCCTGATAAGATATATTTGTTATTCCCAACATAAATCATAATTACAGCCATGTAATTCCTTTATTTAAGCCATAAAAAATGTCTAATCAACTCTCATGTCATTTTACAACACTAAAAGAATAATAGGGAGATATCACAAGTCAAAGTAGCATTAAATGCTAATACACATACCTCAACTCAGAGTATAATTCTATGTTTATGATATATAAGTCATTTATTAACATCCAAAATAAATAATCAAAACCTTGGAAAAAAGTCTAATAGCTCTAAATTTGTTCTTATTTTTCATAAATCAATGGTATAACATTGTTTAACATAGTTCTAAAGAAACTATTAAAATTCAGCCACTTGTATAGGCATGACTTTCTAATCAAAACAATATTACCAACCATGAGAATGAATTTTCCATCTTAATAAAGGCCAATAAAAAGCTTCCATTTCCTTCTAAGCACACCTCTTTTAGCTAAAAGCTTGTGAAAGATAGGTATATTTAACAACTTTTGACTATTTACATCAAAAATTAGAATAAAGACATAGTTACTAAATAGACATCCCTCTTATCAAGAGGAAAACACGTCATAAAAATCTACAAGTTTTGTAACAGTAGTTAAAAATTGTACAATCTCATCAAGATTTAGCTATACATAAACAATCTAAAACAGTGTCTTTACCAACACACATTATGCCTTATGCATAATTTAATCAACATTCATCATAAAATGCTACCATAGGATAGTAACCCATTTTGAATTATTACTTCCAAACTAATAAATAGAATTTATGAGATAGTGCAACATCTCACACTATCCACATTGAATAACTAAAAAATTAAACCCAAGGCTTACATGTTACCTAAAGGTTTACCGCATGCTCTCAAAACACTTTTTTAGATCACATGATGGTTACATGAATCACAGTTCCACCATCTTACTGCACTTACCTCATGGTAGTAAATAGAAAAGAAAAAAAAGATGGGTGCCCAAGATTACAAAATTTGCCTGATCAAGACTTATAATGTTCATTCTAAACATAAAACTAGCATACTATTTAGTCATGCATAAATAATACAAAAATATATTCATACCAAAATATATATACATCAGGTATAATAAAGACATACCTCAATCATAACATGTTTACATGCACATGCCAATACACGCATGAATTTTAACAAGTAACTCCTTGCTAATTTACATAGATGCCCACAATGTAGGACCAATTGGTGCTTCACAAGTCTTACACAATGAAATTCCACATAGGATATTTAACAACAACCTCTGAGAGGTAGCTAAATGGAATACTTGCCATAAGGTGACCATTATGTAAGAGGGTCCCATGGCCAATATATGGCTCTCATGGTGCACATTCTGAATTAATCAGGTGGCTACCTCATACAAAGGGGTGGAGTGTATTTTCAGCCTACGAGAGACTCCACTCCCTAATCTATACTTGATCTAAACCATTACATAAATAGTGTTTTTTTACCCTCTATCTCATACTAGCATCGATGTTCATAACTAGAACAGTGATACGAGATTACAAAATACATCATGTCATTATACCTTAGTAGCTAAACAAGAGATTTATCTTCCATAAATAATTTATAGAGAACAAGTGCTTAGATTCATAATTCATAGCTTTACAACATATGATCACATATATAACACAACTAGAGCACCAAGATAACTAGCTTGATAGCACAAAAGTCCACATAATTCACATGGTTAAGAACTTTCACATCTCACAAAGCTTTTATAATAAACATATAACAATGCACATGAAATAAGGGGTTACTTAAGGTAAATACACATTCAATATAGGTAACCATGCCAAGGTATTTTTTTGCACATTACAATAGTCAAACATGCAAGTGTGTGAAGCACAATGATCCATGAATCTCCATCAGTCCATCCGATGTGTAGATGCTATGCAAAAGACATTAGATACCTATCAATGTGTATCAATCCCAAAATATCTTAACTTATTGATGCAATTCAATCACTCTCACCCACCAAACCCTTTAGGCTTAAGCCACACTCTTGGTCCTCCCAAGATTTCATATATCAGCCTCATTAGATGCCTTACCTATACAAGCAATCAATGGACATCCAAGCATTATCTTAAGATTTGAACAACAAGCTTATATCATGATTCAACTAATTGACTAAATCCAACATGTCAAAGGTTGAATGGTGATGTTTGTTTTAATGTAACATCAAATTAGGAAAGGGTGAGGTTAGCTAAGGCTCAAAGAGAGTACAATATCACTACTATGGAAATTACAATTTCTCACAATTGGTAAGTTCCATTAGAAACTTTTAATAAGCATCCTCATGAATGTCATCCAACCAAGAAACATATTAGAAAACAAAACCTCCTTAGTTTGCTAAAAAATCCAACACATTGGATAAGTTAATGCCTCCTAAACATTTCCATTGTAATAAAATTGTTGTATTGCTACCCCAATCATGCATAGTGACACATAGGCCAAGCCATAAACTATGGATGCTTACCATAGTCATTTTACATTGTCATTATGAGAAGATTCAACATAAAAAACTTGTTATAAATAGAAAAAGGAGTAGGGCAGCCTTGCTACCTATAAGCAACTCACCCTCGTGGAGATGTTTCCACTCCAATAAAACTATCCATAGTATGAAAACTATCTAGCACACCCATGAGAGTTCATAGGCTCTCAACAGCTCAAGGCAATCCTTTTCATGAGTGGAGAGTTAAATCTTTGCCAACTTACCCAAGAAGCCAGTCCTTTTCACACCTTGTTATGCCCTCCAAGTTTAGGTTGAACTCTCAATCTTTCATTGGTCATAATGTTCCAAGTATCTAATGAAAATTCACCCATACAAGCTGACCATAGATACCAAACATCAATCTCTTGATTTTAAAATCAAATCTTGTATCACCTAACTCCCATCAACCCACACATACAAGTGAATGGTTGATAGGTGAGACTTACCTTGATGTAATTGGATTCAAGAAGGGTTAACCCCAACTAAAGCTAGGGTTGATAACAACTAACATAAGAGCGAATATAGATTCCTTGGAATTATTATTTCTAAGTGAAACATGGAATATTACATCAATAAAATACAACACAACACCTTAACCTTCAGCTTAAAAGGATGTCTTGTGAATTACTTCATAATTCTACATGATTGGAAAAACTCATTGATCATCATGAGTCAACTCTAGTAATCCCAAAGTTCCCTAGAGAAGAAGCATTGATCTGATACTAGATGAAATGACCTCAATTTTTTTTTTTAAGTTGCATATCAAAATATGCATTTGGATGCATGTCAAACCCTGACCTCACTTTTTGAAACAAGTGGTACACATATAGCATACTTACATACACACAGTTACAAAGGTTACCCTTAACCTTCTATGACATTAATGGGTCATAACAAGTTCATAAATAGGGGAACCAAATAAAGTTGTCTTAATTAAGAATTAGGCAATATCAACATGCTAAAATCAAATAGAAACCAATATCAATTTATATATATGAGGATTATGCTAATTAATCTTAAGCATACACTAAGAACATCATCCACATAAAATAAATCACAATCATGATGGAAATAAAAATATAAAACTATAGGCAATTACCAGAGTGTTATCGATCGAGGCTATTCATTCCTCATGGCATAGGGTCACTGTACCATTACCCACATACTAGTTTAAGTTCACGCATCATTCATAAATCAGCATGAATGAATCCACCTAAATGAATGGTAAATATTACCCTAGTGATCAACTTCATCATAAAATGGATAAGACTTGAGGTAGTCAATCATTGAATCGATATAGTTGATTCTATATTGGCAAATAGCCAATGCAATGTAGTAAATAAATAAATCAAAACAACTAAGGTACACTTCAGCTAAACATATATATTCCATAAAATTGATTGTATTTGATCAACCCTTGATTTCATGGAAGGGAGGTATGCTATCCCATCAACTTACACATACATAAGTAATTCTAGCCATATATATGATCATGAATTTATTACAATAATTAAAAGCTGAGACATAAACTCTCCTACAACCAAGGAGTTCAATAATGAAGCCATCCATCTTCATACACCATCCTTTCAAGTGTGTTCAAACAGGGTTGGGTAAAGTATTTCCCAAAGTTTTAGATTAAGGTAAAATCAGGTTTTGAAGGGACCCCGAAACCCAAGTACAAAGAAAGAAAGATAAAGCCTCAACGACCACAGGCAGAACCTAAAAACTACTCCAGAGAAGTAGCAAAAACAGGTTTTATATGGACCTAAAACCACCAGAGAGACCACCGGTCAAAACCCAGATTTAACAAAGATCTGGCTGCACCATAGACAGAAGATAACAAAAAGAAACTAGAGAATAGGACTAGTAAACATAACCAACAAGAAGAACCAGACTATTCTTCCAGTTCCAAAATCATTTTCATAGTTTCTTTACCTTTCACAAAAATAGTATCCTGAGTAGTAGTTGCCGCCAACTTGGCTCCCTCTTGTGTAGCCTTCTTTCTAGAGCTTTGTCTCATCTTTTTGCTAGGCCCTTCCAAGGATTTGGTATCCTCATTTGCTCTTTTTTCGATATTGACAGTTGCAGCATAAATGTTGGACATTACTTCCTCCATTTTCGTTTTGTTCTCCTTAATGAGTTCCCAAAGGTTATTCTCATAATCTTTGAACTTAACGGGGATATCTCTTATCTATTTTTCCATGTTGCTAATTTTGTTCCATGCAGCTTTCTGGTTATCTTCCATAATTTCCAATTTCCTTTTGAGATCCTCAATCTCCTTACACATCCAAGAATCAAATTGGAGAGAAGCCTCTGCTTTGCAATACATGCATATTGTAGATTTATAACCATATCCAACCATGGTGGAGTAGGACATTTCTCATATATTATATTATGGCTTGTTCAAGCATACAACAAGTTCCATCATGAACCAATTAATAGAATACATAAAAACATCAAGGTCTCTACATGATCAATTACATATGATAAAGCTCACACCAGTAGGTATGTTTACTCATCAAGAAGATTCCATCCAACAAAGGAATAAAACAATATGCATACCCAACACATAAAAGTGATGTCCAACATATAAATTTTCATCCAATATTCATGCGTATAAATATTTAAGTAAGATAGAGGCATCACATGACATTGACATTTCCTACTGCAAGTAATTCAAGGTTACTTTCTTTATTCCCAAGTTAGCATTTCACTCAAGCTCTTAAATAACTTATTCTCATAATATAAAACCTTCTAATATGGAAAAAAATTCAAAAATTTGTTCATTTTAACAATGTAACTAACCAAGTTTAAGAATGAGAATCACTCATCAAGAGAATTTGTTAACAACAACATACATATCTATATATGAAATCTTGTAAGTCTTAGGTATAGAAACAAAAATATGCTTAAACTTTCCATATATGCATGACTACCAGCTCATCTATACTTGTTCACATATACCACATACAAGTTGAGACATCCAAAGAATCTCCATGTTCCATACATAACTTGAAAACCACTAAAGAATAACTCTAGCTACTCATGATATCATAAGAGTAGTTCTAATGTATATAAAAGGAAAATGGACATATGCATAAATATAGATCCAAAGGAAATAATTAGATAACTCTCAATAGTTTTCTTTCCATTTAAAATTTCAAGCTTACTACTAACCCAAGTGAACATATTCAACATGTCCAAATTACCAAATATATAAGGTCCATTCGTCTAATCAATCTCTACACTAACAATGCCATGATGGTACAAATCAAGATAATATATAAAAGTTTTACAAGACTACATAAGGAATAAATTCCACTCTTAAAATGGGAACAACATCATTTACCATATGATCCATGATAAAAATAACAATGCAATACACTAGAATAGCATTAGCAATTTATAAATAACTATCAATCCAAATATAAAACTCAAGTATATTTAAATGATCAAACTTAGAATTTAAAATTAAACCTTCACATATTACCTCATGCTTAGCATTGTAACTTGTACTTCCTATTCCTAAAGGATCCCTATCCAAATAAAAGGTTAGTGTGTCAAGAGGCAAAATCCAAAAGTAACTAAATTGAAATCTGATGGAAGTAATCACAATTACATCTACTAACCATGCTACATAAAATCATTATAACATCTTATGCTAAGATGGTGTTGTAGAAAAGTAGGCATTTCAGTCATGGGCCTAGTCATATGCTTAGCTAGCTATCCAAAATTAATTTAGGCTTATTCTAATGGGGTGCAAGCCTTGACTAATCCTATGGTGCTCAACATTTAACACTTGACTATGCTGGCATCACTTTACATAAGGTGCAAACCTTATGTTCTCACTCGAAGCATAACACAGAAGGGACTAGGGTCTATGTTGGGTTAGTTGAGCCATGGTGTAACTCTATTCTTCAAGGGCTTGGTTAGTGCAATGATGGTTATAGCTTCATGGGTGCAAGCCTTTGGAGAACCTTGGCTTACAAGTGATCATGAGCCTAATCATGTGCTTAACTAGTTATCCAGATTAGATTTAGGCTTGTTCAAATGGGACACAGGCCTTGACTAATCTTATGGCACTCAAAATTTAACACTCAACTATGCTAACATCACTTTACATAAGGTGCAAGCCTTATGTTCTCACCTGAAGTGCATCAAACAAGGGATCAAGGTCTGTGTTGGGCTAGTTGTGCCATGGTGCAACTCTATTATTCAAGGGCTTGGTTAGTGTAATGATGGTTGTGGATTCATGTGAACAACACTTTGGGGAACCTTATCTTACAATCATGTATGCACTTTATGGGAAATTAGGTATATGGTTGAGGGACTTAAGCATCGGTTTATGCTTAGGCACATGTATCATTACGAGGCATAGGGTCTTACCCACACTGAGAGATTTTCCTATAGCGTTCACATGGTTCATCATTAGCCACAAGCATGCCATGAATGAGTTAGATTATAATATCATAATAACTCAACATACATTCTGTAGCATCAAGAATTCAATCCATTAAATATTGCATAAAGCTTCATCATTAACTAAGTTCAACATAATACATTATATAAGTAAATAAAAACTAAGTATAAGCTTGACATAAATTACTAGAGGCCCAAAAGATCATATGAAAGCTTGCGTATTATAATGGGGAGCATAAAAATTATCCCAAACTACTTATAACTCTAATATAAACCATCTAGGATCAATTAACTAGAGCTTCACTACTCTAGTTCATCTCTCTTTACTAACTAGAATCAGCTTCCTTTTATAGAGATTTGGAGCATTTCAAGATCATGGGGATGGAACACACAAATCTTGTTGAGATGGAACTAGAGTTACACATCCTACCATTTCTATTATGATTAGCATTCACTATCCCATGCACTTGCTTCCCAATGTTGATTGATTCAAAAAGGAGTTGTTAGCCACTTGCTAGCTGGCACTACTAGATGACAAAACTATAATCATCCACCATGATTGACTCATACCTAGGTGTTTATTGAGTTGGTATGGGTCCACTACTTAGGTCAAAAAGGGACCCAATATTACCCCATACAAAAATGCTAGTCTACCCTTAGACTAGACTTCCAACACCTTAGTTGTGCAAAACTTGGGTGTGTTATGCTACAGTTCTACCTTAAAGTCCCTGAAACCCTAAATTACAAGCTTGATTTATTTAATATCATTGTCAATCTCCATAGATTCAGCCTTGAGTGTGAGCACATCAGTATTGTCTAATAATTTTATGAAGGCCTCTATCCTTTCCTTTTCTTTTCTAACCCCACCATCTAGGATGGCTCCTTGCTCACTTACCTTTGTCTGAAAGGTGTAGAAGATTTCTTCTAGGTCTTGCTCTTAGGTTTTAAGCTAGGCACTAAAAGTGTTAACCTGCACCATAATCTATGTATACTCAACCCTACTAATAGTGTATGCTTGCTTCATCAAGGCATCCTTCACCCCTTTTACCTTTTGGAGTTGCATGTTGATGATTGATGCCTAGGTGAAGAAGTTGTAAAAGATAACATCGACATCTTATATGCACTCTTCTTAATTTGTAAAGAGGTCTTCTACCTCATTGAGCTTCTTGTTTCTCTTTCTAGATGAAATCAAAAGGGTCTTCCTTCTCTTATGATATTAACTTCATTCATGAGAGCATCTACTCCACTAGCATGTACACCTTATCAACCTCTAAAATTTTAAAAGTGTCAATACCATCCAAAAGGGATAGATCTATTTCTTTCACATGCTCAACCAACTACTAGAGCTTGAGCTTCATGGTGTTAATCTTTTCCTCTATCTCTAGCACTATATTCTTCTATTTTATGATGCAAACATTATTAACAATGTTCTTTCACACTACCTTGGAGGCCATTTGAAAGAGGGCATTAGCTAACCTTACTAGGTTCATTTCTTGAGGGTTGATAAGTTGGTAGTGATGACCCTCCTCTAGTTTTTTAGTGCTTTATATTGCTTTCATCAACACCTCAAAGTGAGGATCATCCACGTAGCAATCAAGTTCAAAGGACACTTGATGGCATGTCATCATCATGGTAGCTATGGGGGGCATGTATTCCAACATGTAAAAATCCTCATCCTCAGTATACCCGTTCTATACCTTCTCTCTATAGCTTAGCTCAAATTCTTTTTTTGTGACAACCAGTTCTATTTACTCATGTTCCTCTCTACTGGTAGTAGTGCTTTCTTTAGTGCTTTCTTCTTATTCCTCTTATAGGGGTTCTTCTTCAAACTTTTCTCCTTCATCTACTTCATCTTCTTACTCGATACTAGATTCACCATCCTATTCTTTCCTTACACCCTCTATTGGTTCCTTTATAGATACAACATAACCTTCTTTGTCTCCAGGTGCCCCTTTAATACTAGGGTGTATTTTTTCAATAGCTTCCTCTATCATACTAGTTGGGGTGCTAAGAACCTCTACTACTTTGTCCTTTATGGGTTATACACTTGTATCAATTGTTTTCTCTTCTCTCTCTTTCCTAGCCTTCCCCTCTTGGGCATTCTTTATTTGTGCCTTCCTCTTCTTCATGATTACGATGATTCTTTCCTCTTTGGCCCTTATCTCCTTAACCTCAACTTTGTCTATCTTTGATTAGGTCATGCCCTTAACCTTCATGGCCTCCCTTTTCTGATATAACTTTAGTGCCACTTCTATATGATCCTAACTGAGGCCTATTTTTGTCCATCATTGCCTCATCTCCTCATATCTTGTGGAGGCTGCATTACAAGTTATTTGGTTTGGGTGCTTGAAGGTATTGATTTTTTAAGCATGGTAGTATTACCACCTTAGAGAGCCTCATGAATTTTAACAACTTTTGGATCATCCTCCATTTCTTCTTTTACCTACTCTCTTCGCATTGACTCTCTCAATCCCTTGTTCTGTCATGTCAACCTTCATCATTTCTTCTCTTATCTTCTATAGATCCTGAACCTTATTAATATTTGTATCATTGTGTCCAGGCTTCTTCCATACTTATTCCTTCCTTTCCTCTTCACCTTGAGGTGGTGAGGGAGTCTTCTTGCTAGATGAGGAGTTATCTTGTTTAGGTATAATGTGCATACCTTTCACAAATCCTACCTCCTTCTCCATCTCTTCTTTCTCCATTTGCACCTCTTACACCTTTATGTTCACTAGGCTAATGGTGGGCATCACAGTAGGAAAATTTAGATTATTTTTCTTCTCTTTTGATATAGGTAAAGTCTTTGGTGTGAACTTCATGTGCTTATTTGTAGGGGATGATGGAGAAGCTTCATCACTAGAGGTGATCTTCAATTTCATGCACTTCTCTATCTCCTCAAGTTTTTCCCCTTCTTCTTGGGAGACTTTTTCTTCTCAGCTAGCATCGACATTCCTTTATCATTGATCTTGATGGGGGATCATCAGTCTTCTCAACATTGGGGCCCATCTTCCTTGGCTTCATCTCATAGTATAACCTATGGATGTACCTAAATATTGTTTCTTCTTAAAAGGGGTGGATATCAGTGTGATCTGAATCATCCTCTTCATCCTTGGTTTATTTTCTCCTTGGGTGCATAAACTAGCACCATAACCTATTCCTCTCCATGTCTAATTCCCTTATTGGGATACCCAACTGATAAAAATTTGGGATCCTTTAAAGTGCATCCCTAAAGTATTTGGATGAGAAAGCATATGGGAGCTTCAACCAGCTTGACTTATTAACATCAGTCAATTCTACGTACACTATGTAGAAGTGTTGCATAATGGCAAAGGTCACCATTCCATACATGCTCTTAGGGATCTCCTAGGGGATATGCTACTCTAACCTGAATGCTTCTATGTATTTTTCACACTAACAAATCACTCAAGTTTTGTGATTTATAGAGAAGGATATAGGGCAAGTGAAATCCTTGTACTACTAAATTAGGGAGTCATTGTGTTCTAGGAAAATCCAAAGATTATCCTCATCACCATTGGGTACTTCAATCTCCTCTATGACTATTAAGATTAAAATGGACCCCCACCTAAAGTTTCCCTTTACCATGTGTCAATCCATTGCATTCTTTACAATCTCCTATGCTATAAATTTTTCAATATTAAACTCTACATCCTATTTCTTATGATAAGTGATGTAGAGGTAATTTTTGGTGATGTCAGTCCACCAACTATGGGGGTAAAGTTTCAAACTTATGAGGCATACTAACACCCTCATACCAGGGTCCTTACAGTATTTAATGAGGAATGTGAAAACCCCTTGTAATAATTTAGGATCTTTGAAACATGCTCCACCTCTTCATCATCGCTAATAATCTAATGAATATCTTTTCCAGTGTCTAAAATCCTAGTTATCCTTCCTATCAAGCATGCCAAAATATTCATGCATCTTCCTATAAAATATATGTGGTTTTGATGGACTTACAAAAGAAGAAACTACATGAGTTCCTCTAGATTTTTAAAGCATAGAAACTCATAAATCTACCTTGCATGAGAGGATATTAATCTATCTCAAATTGAGATATCAAATAATGTTACACCTTGCTCTATTTTATTTCCTATATCAACCATCCAATCTAGTGTTAGGTCTTGCACATGGCTTGAGGTATGGTGGTTATACTCCTTCAACTAGTATGTGTGTGTAAAATAATTCTAATGTTCTCTTATTAAGACTTTTATGGGAAATTGTATCACCTAATAGGATATCTTCATCAGTGCCTTAGTGTCAACTTGTGCAATGCTAACTCCTTCCACTAGTGGCACTACTATTCTTATAGTGGCCACTTTATATGTTGTACACACCCATTTTAGATCTTGTTGTGCATATTATGAACTTGATCCATTTTAATTTTCCCCCATTCTAAATATACTATTGTTGAATCATGGTAGGTTTGGTTTGCCAAAGCCTTGAATGGTTATTGATGCTTTATATTCATGAGGTTTGTGACTATGCCTTTAGCCTTCAAGATTTATGGGTTATTAATGGTGGCCTAGGAATCAACTCTATTTTATATCGATTGGTTCCTATATAAATATCTCCCTACACCTCTCTACGCTAGTCTCAATATGAACACAATTTCTCCTACTTCATAGTCATTCACTTTTGGTGCTTGTAGGTGCTCAAAGTCTCTCTGGTAGGGTTTTTTTGCTTTGACTCTCTAGTTCACTGGTTTTTCTCTATTTTTCTCTAAGTCTCAAGTTCAACTAAAGTTTTTAACCTCACCCAGCTAGCCACTTATTATTTTATACCCTACCTTCATCTACCATCTTTAATGTAGGTGTCTTAATGGCATCGTGGTGCTTAGATTTCTTGGAAAATGAAAAATTTCAAATAATCCTCTACCACCAATGCATTTAAGTGGAAGATATTTATACCTCCACTACTACCTCATTCAATGCTCCTAATGGTATTTTTATGAAGTGATGTCTAGTTCAAATGGTCATTTCTCACTCAATTTCTAGGTGGATGTCAGCTATATTTGATGATTCTCCTTCTACATTTTATTCATTTAGCATGACCTTTGCCTTTCTTATGGTAACTTGGGTGTAATTCCTTACATGAAAATTATTTAGCCTCCTCAATTCCATCTTCTCTTCTTTTTGCACTTCTATTTCAAGAATGTTTTTCTATCTTCATTAATTTTTTTCACTTCATCTTGCCTTGGCATGTCCTACCCCATAAAAATACCTTGTATTAGCCCTCCAACACTTAATTATCCTCTTTTGGTTCTCTTTCACATGATCATTTATGTGTCTTCACTTTTTCTCTTGCACATAATCATGTTGTGCATCTTCACTTTCTCTCTTGTTCATGATCATGTTGTGCATATTTACTTTATCTCTTATGTACTAACATCTTGTGTATCTTTTTCATATGGATATTATTTCTTATAATTCTAGCAACTTCCTCATGCCCAAAAATTTAGGTGTCTAGCCCTAGTTATTTATAAAGTAACTAGGTTTGACTTACCCAAATATCATTATGTGCAAAAGTGTCAGAATAGTTCTTCCTTAGGCCTCCAAATGCCCTACCATTTGTATCTTGCACACATGGATCTTATGCATCTTTCTCTTGAACATGGTAAGTGGCATGCACCCACCACTTAGATGTCTAGCCTTAGGTGCTTTAGAAAGCATAAGGGATTGACTCACCTAGTTAGAATTATTCATGAAAGTCCAGATGAACTTCTACCTTAGGGCTTGAAAGTGCCTTGTATTTGGGTTCTAGCACATGGGGTCTAGTTCACTCTCTTTGTCTAAAGCTAGAAATCCTCACTCACTTAGAAACTTATGGGTCTAGAATCAAGTGCTTAGAGAGCATAAGTGCTCAACTCACTTGGCTAGAATTATGCATGAAGTGTCAGCATATTTTCTTGGTGGGTTTCAAAGCATGCATTTTCACTCTTTACACTACTACCCAATGAACAAAATAAAACAAAATTAATGGTTTATATTACACCAAATGTTATTTTGGTCATCTCAACTAAAACTAGCTAGTGACTAAGAAGTCAGTGTTCTTATGGTGAAAGCACCATCCTATTATTGATATGGCTTCAACCTATTGCCATTGAAATGCCCAAGGAGCATTTATCTAGTTAACATGCATAACTTACATGAATATTTCTCCAATATGTGGTGGATGATATAGGGGCCCATCCACCTTATCTACAATTTTCTTAGGTGCTTGATATCCTTTGAGTCATAGAGCAAAATGAATGCTCCCTCTATTAGTAATTTTTTTATATGCTTGTCATGCTAGAGTTTTTGGTATGCCTTTTCTATTTGTTGGATCCACTTTGCTTGGGTTTGAATCTCATCTAAGTGCTCTATGTCCTCCAATCTTGCATTTAGTGACTCTTGGTCATCTAACCAACCAATACACACAATTCACAATGATAGTACCTAGAACTCCATCGATAGGATTGCCTTAGCACCAAACACTAGTTAAAATGGTGTAGCCTTATTCAGGCACTTGTAAGTTGTGTGATATGCCCAAAACACTACTGACTTGATCATCCCAATCCTTGCAACCCACATCGCATATCTTTGTGAGTCATGTTCCTAGTATTTTGTTAAATACCTTAGTTGTGTCATTTTATTATTGATGATAAGGGCTCATTTTGTGGTGCACCACCATATACACAATCAATAATATGCACACAATTTCATTGATAAACTAAGTTCCCTTATGGCTAGTCATACCGTGTGGCCACCCATACTAGGTTATTATGTTCTCACAAATAAACCTTATAGCTGTGCAATTTTTGCTTGGTGTGGCCTCATCCCACCTGGTGAAATGGTTTGTGTCCACTAGGATGTATATTATACATTAAATAGTCCCTTTAAATTTTGGGAGCACTGCAAGCTTGCCTTTACTCAGGTGGAGTACCCTCTTTCTTTTTTCCTCCTAGTGTGAGACCCATCATTTCAAAGCATAACAATCTGGACCCAACCAGTCTTCATGAGTTTTGATGCCTTTGAGTGCACCAAGTGGCATCTATGGGTAGTGGCCTCATAAGCCTCTTCAATCCATTAGTTGTAAGTGACATCGGTGGTGTCTAAGGTTGACTACCCATCCTCCTAAAAAAATACTCCTTGATCAGAAGGGTGGATATTCTTGGTGCCTTATACCATGATGTTATATGTATGGTTGATCTCATCCTCCAGATCAATGCACTCCACATAGGGGGTCCTTGTTCATTCAAAAGGGGGATCACTACCCTTTCCTTACCATTTTAAAGATCGTATATCAATTTTTGGAGCACTTATCTACGTTGTTGGCATAACACCAAGGCCTTCCTAGAATCATTGGATAGTTATCCTATTCAACCAAATTGATAACCTTGAATTCAACATGGAGTTTGTCACCCATAATATCTAAAATGGTACCCTTTAAAATTCCTATAAGTTATGTTCAAGTCTTATTGGCTATAAAGAGTACATGAGGAGAAGGCCTTAAAGCTACCCTACCCATCTTTTCCCATGCATTTTTGGTCAAGATATTAACCTCGACACTAGTGTTAATTAGGACCTCATAGATAGACTATCCTCGATGGTGGCATTCACTCGGAGTTCTTGGTCATACTTTGTATTTTGGGTATGCCTGACCTCTCACATCCTTTTCATGCATGGAATAATAACTTCAAATGTCTATTGTCTTACATGTTCTAGAAGTAGGTTATTCAATAAGTGTAGCATCCCTTCTATTTATAAGAGGCACAAGATCTTTGTCAACTCTTGCACTTTGACCTCCTAACTATCCTAGTTTTTATGAGAGGTAGTATCTTGTGCCTTTAGGTCTCACACCAGTTAGAACTCTCCTTGTAGGTTTTGTATTACGCTCATGGCTTGTTATAATACATATTTTTGGCATGCAAGGTCTGGATAAGTCATGGGTTTGGGTTTAGGTGGCATGATACACTCAGTATAGCTTGGCATCCCATATTCTAGGTACAACTCCAGTGTTGATGCAACTAGTGGTTGAGTGGTGAGTCTACTTTGAGTAGTTGCCTACACTTTGATTAACTCTATGCATGTTGGCTACACTTTTAGAGCCCATTTCACCTCTTTAGACTCATATGCCCTTATCAGTGCCTACCCTACCTTGGGTTAGATTTTTGTACAATTTAGGGCATTCCTCAACTAGATGTGGTCCTTGACAATACTTTCACATTGGATGCATCAAGCAGTCATGTTGATAGTGTTCAATTAACATGCACTTATAACATGATCATAGTGGGAATATTCCTCCACCTCACCTTCTAGTGCCTCTTTGGTTCCCATATCCAACATATTATTGGCCATAACCCTCATTTCCCTAGTTCACCTACCCTCTAACTATTGTAGTTTCTTATCATGTGCCTCTCTCCATATTTTGTCACATCTCATCAATTAATCGATAGTTACTTTTGGTGTGAGTGTAGGCATCACACAACTTATAATAGAGGGTTGTGCTAACATGATTGGTACATTACAACAAAGGGTAGTTTTTAACATCATGAACTTTATGAAAAACTTCACAACTAAGAATTAGTGTGTACACATCCTTTGAGGGTATTTATTTCTATTATGACCTTCCATCTCACAATTGCTACACCACAACATGCTTTGAACATATTACAATGAACTAGAAGTTAGTTTATATAGTTGGGAGGCCATAGACACAATATTCACCTCTATAAATGGGCTAATACCTATATCAGTGCTCTCAACCACCTTAGCCCTGAGCATAGCTTCAAGTGTTTCTTGAGGGTTTGTGAATGTTTTCATGGATAGTACCCTTCTAAAAGGCACTAACAATCCTCCAATAAAACATTCCATATGTTGGGAGGGGTGAATGTTGTAAAGGAGTTTGGAAAGGAGAGTCTTGAATCTAAAATTGTACAAGTGCACACTCTCTGATAATCCTTGGTTGATTTCCTTTAGTGTGGAGATGCTCTACTACTTAAACTCAGGTATATCAAACTCCTTCAAAAAGGCTTTCTTTAGGGTGTCATAATTAACCATATCTTGGTTAGGATCAAACTTTTTATACCAAGTATGGGCTTGATCAAGAAATTTTATCATAAATTGGGTTACCTTGCATTCAGAATAGGTGATTCCTTAAGTGTGTCATTGTAATTCACACTTGAGCACATGTTCTGTAATTTTCTCCATACCTCGATACTCTAGTAGGCACATGGCCATCTTGTAATAGATATAGGGCTAGAGGGTAGTCAGTGCCTAGGGTTCTTGTCCTCCTAGTACTTATCCTAGTATTGGTCCTCCAATATCTCCTACTATTATGCCAAGCATTGGTCCCATGGTTACTATTAGCACTATAGAAGATGATGGTGTCATATTATAGACTAGTGGCATAGGGCCACTTCTTATGGGTTTTTACCTAGGCTACATAGCTGACATTGGCTGAATTAGGGTGATTACACTCATGTTTTATCTAGTCAAGCTAGCACTTTGAAGTCTAGAGGTATCATCACTTACCTCTTTGTAAGGGACAGCTTATTCAATCATAAATTTCTAATCCAAATATACAAAATGATCAAACTATAAGTTAACAACTAGGTCAATTTTCATTCTTTTATCTTCCTATGTGGGATCCAATACAAGAGTTCACATCAAAGGTTTAAAGGGGGTAGGTGCATCTAATGTATCTATAATTGTTAATTCTTATAAGGACCCTAAGCATTCACCCATCAAGTATGGATCTTATTATATGGCTTCAAAGTTTCCTTCCATTGAGCATTTTTATCAATCAATAGATCCTTCCCCATGCCCTTCCTACTCACTATGGGTCCTCTTGACACTTCTAGGTTCCATATATTCTATCATCCTATGCCTCCTCTTGTTATAATCCTATCTCCTAAGCTCTTATTTATCAATCTAATCATCCCATTCCATTATACCTCACCTACATGTCCCCTTCTTCCCCATTACATTGCTTATATGTGAGAGGACTTTAGCCTTTTATCTTCACTATTTTGAAGTCATAACCCACCATTAGCTTCTTGATTTTAGTGTTGAGTTCTTTCATAAATGTGATTCTATGTCATATAATAACTAATATTCTACTTCTTCAGGGTAAGATTGCATTAATACTATAAACTTAAGCATATCGTTGTTCAGTGCCCCTTGCCACCATTTGCATGTGGCTCTAGTCTAGGTGGCATCTAAGTTTTCAAGCCTCTCTATGTGCTCTTTTATCCACTCAAGGAATTATCTATAGCTTCAATTTTTATGGGTTACATAATCATCCAACCATTGGTACACTTGTTATAGTAGTTCATAAAATAAAACCTCGTATAGGGCATCATACAAGTGGTTTTGGACCTACTTCCTTTGGTCTTATCCTCTACAAGTTGGATGTCTTAGCACAAATCTATCTTCCACTCATTCTAGTTAGTGTTCAATATTCTCAAATAAGAGTTAGAGCATTGTTCTAGTGCACCATTTTAGCAACAAAATTCAATGTATCCTAGTAATAAAACCAAAATGTTGTAAAAAAGTAGGCATTTCAATCATGGGCCTAGTCATGTGCTTAGCTAGCTATCTAGATAAAAATTAGGTTGTTCTAATAGGGTGCAGGCCTTGACTAATATTATGTATCTCAACATTTAACACTCGATTATGTTAGCATCACTTTACATAAGGTACAAGCCTTATGTTCTCACCTAAAGTGCAATAGAGAAGGGATCGGGGTCTATATTGGGTTAGTTGTGCCATGGCATAAGTCTATTCTTCAAGGGCTTGGTTATTGAAATGATGTTTATGTATTCATGGGTGAAATCCTTTTAGGAACCTTAGATTACAATAATTCATATGTTTGAGGGGAAACTAGGTATCTAGTTGAGGGATTTAGGCATAGGTTTGCACTTAGGCATGGGTATCATTACGAGACACAGGGTCTTACCCACACTAAGATCTTTTCCTATAGCATTCATGGGGTTCACCATGAGCTATAGGCATGCCATGAATGATTTATATTAGAATATTTCAAGATACATGCATTTTGTATCATCAATCATTCAATCCACTAAACATTGCACAAAACTTCATCATTAACTAAGTTCAACATAATACATTATATAAGTAAATAGAAACTAAGTATAAGTTTAACATAAGCTGTTAGAGGCCTAGAGGCTCATAAGTGAGCTTGGGTGTTACAATGGGGAGCATTAAAAGCATCCCAAACTACTTCTAACTCTAATGTTAACCATCTCAAATCAATTTTCTAGAGCTTTGCTACTCTAGTTCGACTCTCTTTACTAACTAGACTCAGATTCATTTTATAGAGCTTTAAAATGTCTTAGAATCATGGGGAATGGAGCAAGTTGATTATTGAACTGGAACTATAGGTACACATCCCATCATTTTCACTATGCTTATCTTTAATGAGTAGTCACTATCCCATGCACCTACTTTCCAACGCTAATTGATTCAAAAAGGACTTGTTAGCCACCTGCTAGCTAATGCCACTAGATGATAAAACTAAAATCATCCACCATGATTACTTTATGCCTAAGTATTCATTATGTTGGCATAGGTCCACTACTTAGTTGAAAAGGGGGCCAATAGATGGAAATAATAATGTGTAATAAGACTTTACTAGATATATCATACTTATCTATGAAGTCATCTAGGAATGGAGTAGTAGAAATCAAAATAGACAAACCCTCCTAACCAGCCCTATGATCCCACCCATCGACAACCCTTACCATGCCAACCATCAACTAAATGGTGGTTTTGGCAAGTAGGGTCAAGGAAGAATTTTTTAGCAAGTTGGATTCTACATAAATGGACATCATAACATAATAACATAACACTAACAAAAGACACAATCACTATTCTGAGGTGAGATGGAAATAACCAACTTGTCACCATAAAAATTAGAAGTGGGAATACCTAATTGTAGGAAACCAAAATATATAGTAAGGGATTAAATAACCAATCTTTTTATATAGATTTTAGAAAAAATAGCTTGGATCCCCTCCAAGTATGTAGTCAGCCCATTAGCCTACTAGCTGCACATTTATAAGCTAGGCATACAAGCATAATAGCTAATGCTTTGTTATTTAAGTCTAGTCTAGGAATGGTGATCCAATAATGTTACACTTCACATAGTAAAAGATAAAAAGTGCAACATATGCCCAACCATTATATGCCACTAAATCAAGATCTCACAAATAAAAACAACCAAGAGTGATAATCATGCAACTTAGCCATACAACATTCTCAAAGCAATAATTAAGGATTACAACAATCATTCAAGACAATAAGTCAATTTTAAAGCCCATGATCAATATAGGAGATTCAAGGGATCATTATGAGGTCTCATGACCTCATATGATCCCCAAATATTAAAATCAGATCACATGAGTTATGGATCAGTAGACAATTTAATGGTTTTGAATTAAAATCAAAAACCCTCTTTATAAAAGATGGTTCCAATAGGGTTTTACCAGTTCCCATGGCTCAATAATACACAAAAATACAAAACTCTTAGTTAAGTTAGAACAAAATTTAGTCATCTAACTAACACACTAAATCTCTAATCATAACTATATACATGAAATTTAAACCCAATCGACTTATGCAAGGCATCACAATAATCATTTATTAAGGGGAATAAGCCAAATTTAATTTATCTATGTCACAATGAATTCAATCATAAGTCAATTATATAACAATATGTCACTAATGAATACACATCCCCTTTGGCAAAATCGTGCCACTCAATACCATTGTGTGTCCAGTCTAAGAATAAACCTAGGCAGAAATAATAATGTTTGGAGACCCATTGTTCACCAACAAACTCAACTCCTTTAATAATTTAAAACCAAAATGGCTTACCACATTGTAAAATTAAATAAATATACTAAAACTAGCATTCTACCCATCTGATTGGCACAAATCAGATTATTCAAAAATGGAAAGATATAAAATGATAATCCAAAATTTGTCATAAGGGTGAATATACCCAAGTTGATTTAGTTTAAATTTGTAAATTTATATTGACAAATAAATAATCTACTTAAAGGTTTAAAATTACCCCCAAAATAATTTTAATTCCAACATGATCTACCTTGAGATCAAGTACGCCTAGGTCAATTTTACTTATTGTAAGAATATATATAACACAATAGAATTCTACCCATAAAGTTGATTAAAACCCAAAATTTGTTATTCCAAATGGAAGTTATATAAACACTCAAGCCAATTGACCTTAAGATTAATTAAACTCTATGTTGATTTTATCATTCAAGAGGATATACTATCAATCAAAACATTATATCATTAATACTTAAGGACCCAGGTTGATATAGTTTAAATCTAAAAATTAAAATGATAAATGAATAATTAACCTCAAGATTCAAATATAACCCAAGTCATTACATTCTTATTTTATCCATGAATTGAATTTATCATATATATGGTAATGGAAAATAAAATACAGTGACCCATCAACATGTACCAGGTTAAATAAGTCAAAAAGGTAGTAATCTAAATCACTATAATCTACATGTAAGGTTTAAAAGGGATCGAATACATTATTTCATAACAATAGAAAATGGAAAAGATATCCCATCGAAATGCCATGACATTCCTCAAAATAAAGGATTCCACACTACCCATAAACACTCAACCAACTACATGAAATAATAGGTTTAGAAAAGGCCAAATCATGGCATTCACATGTTAAGATTTAGCAAATACATGTCTCTTTAGACCATGAAACATTTACCAGATAGAGGGTTTATCTAAGTCAATATTTGTGAAAACCAATTGATATAATCAATCTCCCTTTTTGAGGTTATAAACAAAAGAGAAATATCAAAAATATATGGACATCAATTAATGATGATTATGCAATCTAGGGAGATCACCAGTTAAAAGTCAAAATTATCTTACTTGGTGGGATGCAGGGGAGATACAAGCTCAAATAATGCTAGCATGTTTTATGAATTAGGCCAATAATACCTTTTTCTCTAGCATCGAATCAATCCTTAAACTAGCCTTCCAACCCAAGTTTTCAATGTTAAGTCAACCACCAATATCAAATCTAAAAAATCCCTTGTTTCTCTTCCCTACCCCCAAAATTTTTCTTCCCTTCTATGTTCTTCTTTTCTTCCTTCCCCCTACATATCCTTCCACCTACCTCTCCCTTTTTTCTTTACTCCTCATTCCATTTTCCATATTCCTTCTGATCTGCATTGAATGTGGAGAGAAAAAATATCTCTTCCCTAACTCAATCGACCCCCTTCTCCTATGTGACCCCCACACTTATTTCTTAGGGACAACGGTCATTAATGACCTTTTTTAATTTGAGTCAAAAAGCCAATAAAATAATAATGTAATTAAAAGCAAATTAAATAATAAAATATATATTATTTAAAATTTCAATCAAAAATAGACCCATAAAAATAAATAATAACCACTAAAATAATAAAATAGATATTATTTTAAAGGTTATTAAATGTCTAAATGTCCCATGACCAATTAACCCAGCCATTAATAATTATATAATCTCCAAGGTTAATAAATTACGTAGAAAGGAGTGTCATGGGGAGATAGGTCTAGGTGGGTCGCTTAGGGAGTCTAAGATAAGTGCGAGTGAGTCAAGTGGAGCTGGGGTGGTGAAGAGTGCATAGAGGGGAGAGATAAAAGGGGAAGTCCAAGAGGATAGCTTCTAAACTATGAAAATGGGCAGGGATCAACAATAACATGAAAAGACACAAAAATCAAAATATAATAAGACATGAATTAAAATATGACAAAATAATGAATAACTTAACTTACCAAAGGCATGACACTAACCAATAAGACAAGGTTACCTATCAAAACTCATTTGACTACTCAAAACCATTTCTGACCCCAAAATTTGATGTCAGCATCTAGCTTAGCTCATAAGCAGCACCTATGACCACTAAGTGTATCCATCAATAGTATATGATCCAAAAATTAATAAAATGATAACTCAGTAATTAACTATAATCAACTATAAATACATCAAATCTATACATCCTCAAGTGCATAATTAAAATATGATATATACATCAACCTATGGTCAAGCATCACAGTGTTGAAATCAATACATAGTCTAGCTAAGTAAGGAAGTGCTGAAATAAATATACACATGATAATATCAATGCATAAATAGTCATACAAAGTTATATAAGGGTTGGGTCATAATGATGTCCCTTAGAATATTCAACAAACCACAAACCTTGTTGACCAAAATTATCAACTTCTAGAATAGGAGTAGTGATACCTTGGGCTTGTTTTCCTAAACCTTAACCATGATAATCAAATTGTTTTAGATATTTGTGACCAAAATTATACCATATTGAATGTTAAACCTCTTTTTGGAGAGGTAGATTGGCTTGTTTTATCTATGTTTATTGTACTATTTCTTGATCTGATTATGTTTTTTGAACCTTTTGTTATTTTGAGTTATGATTTGGTAACCATTTTTATGTTGTTTTAGAATTTGACCCTTTTTGAATTGATAGATGTGTCATTATCTGTTGTATGGATGAAGCTTCACTATGTGATTCATATGCATCCATTATCTATTATATTTTTCTTTTCAATGTTAAACATGAATTAGTATGATACCCATGCATTTTATGATATGCACAAAAATATATGGATCTCCTCATTGGGTGTAGAGGAGGTGGTAGGTTGATCAACTTAGATTTAATCATGTCCCTTACTATCTCACTCGAGCTTTTATTTAATCTTTGAATTTTTATTGAATCGCTAATTATATATTTACTTTGTTTTGATTTATGATCTAGATATGTAACATTATTTTCCATAAATTGACTAGGTGAAAATGCATATACATGATTTACACTATTATTCCCTAGAGGGATTTGTCTTGTAAATTAATTTTTCAATGTTGTAATATTTTCATGTAATAGTTGATTCTAATTTTTTAAATCTAAAATTATCTTCCTCATACTGATAATTTAATCACGTTGAGTTTCACAATTGCAAACCCTATATATTTTTTATTGAACATATAGGCACACACCCTAAAGGGAAGAGTTGTGAGTAGGCTAAGTATGGGAAATAGTGACATTGGTATAGGTTACTTCATATCATGTAGGAATGATAGCATGGACATGGTTAGAGAGAAAGTAGTTATCACCCTCATGGAGATGAGTAGGAGAAGGAGAATCATTCTTGTGCATAAGATATGACACTGAAAACTAAAACATAATTATTAGCTTGTGTTGAATCCTCTATGTGAATGGATTTACTTGTTAATGTAATTATGCATAGGATAGAAATAACATGTTATGAGATATGACATTTATTGTAATTGATATAAATCATCATCTATACATGTATTTATGTCTTTTTGAGCTCACTCTAAATTAAAGGGAATAAGCATGCAAATGAAAGTATTAAACTTTGAAATAAAAAGTGATTAAATTATTTTGTCATTATGATCATGATTATATGAATTAGAAGATATATGAATTTGAAATTTGAGTATATATAGAAAAGGATCCAAACCCTAATTTTGTCTAAGGTTAGGGGTTTTTTACAATAATTTATATTGTATTCAAATAAATTAAAACCCTAATATGAATTGATTTAATTAGCTACATTGTCTAGAAAAATCAAAGAATCAAAATTATGTAGCCCTAATTTATTTCAAAAAAATTAGATTAATGCAAAATAAGGTTTGAAGAAATATTCAAAGTAAGTCAAGTTCACCAAATGATTTAATATTTTTAGTGTTTAACTATGTAAATCTTATGTTTAGATTAAGGGGATGAGATGTATAAATTAATTAAATAAATTACAATAATTAAGTAATAAGTTTTTATAGCATTTGACTTCTTTTGAATTTATAAAAATAACAATAAATAGGCATAAATATAGATTTATCTGAAAATTCATTGTCATGGATGATCTAGGTTCTAAAAATTGAGTTCTAAATAGTTATGATTATCATCAACAAGATTCTAGATTCTAATTGCTCACTAAATAAAATCACCTCATATGAATAGTAGCACCATGTTGATATTATGCCCTCAAAGTGGTAGTAGTGTCCCCTTTATAGTATTGTTCCTATTTTATAGGAGCACATGTTCTTGTGTTTTTAGATCATGTTCTTGAACACACAAAACTTGGAGCTCTATGTTGTACCTAAAAAACCTGATTTAGGTGTAAACCCTAATCCTCCTTACAATTATGGTATGATCAATAATTATTTGTTCATTAGTAGGATAGGATGGACATCCTCAAAACCTCACTATGAAGATATTTACCCACATACCAATACTCTAAAGAGGGATCAAGCCCGATGTAGTTGTCCACCTAGTGCTTGATGTAAGTATAAGTGAATGCTAGAATGGGAGTGGACTTGGATACTTTAAATGTGATTGAGATTTAAAATATTTAAAAACTAGGCTTAAGACTACTATAGATGGTAGTATGCAGAAGCAGGGTAGAGTATGGATCAAATACCTTAATTTTTCTCAACTTGTGTTTGGTTTGAATGTGTTTTTGCATCTATTTTCCATCTAGTGAATAGAGGTCAATTAGACTTGTATTTATAGAGATATGTAGCTTGTGTGGATAAAAAAATGTGCTTATATTGACTTTAAGAGGAGCACGCATTTGAAAATGTTTATGTTGGGAATATTTAAGGCTAAGGATAGTAGTACCTAGTTGGGGACACTAGTGTCATGTGGTTGTAGTGTCTTAAATGTCCTCTTGATAGACTGTTGATCAAATTAGGTTAGGATCTAAGAAGATAGTTTTGTTACTGTGTTTTGGCTTATTATAGGCGACTGTGGTCTATGCAATAACTGAAAAAGTGTGTCTAATTCTCTAGGATAGGTTTATGGCTAAGCCAAGGATAGGGTAACTTGAAAGACACTCTTAGCATCTAATTACCACTTTTAATGATATACATATATACATATATATAAGTATATATACACATATATATATATAAATATATATATATATATATAAACTCAATGAGATAGATAAGTGTATAATTCCCCTAATTAGAAAGAAAAATAAGGATAAATAGAATGCCCCTAATGTCACAAATGTTCCCCTAAGAAGGCTAGATAAAACAATGAATCACAAACATAATCTTAGTATGCCTCGATAGATTCATGGTAAATACTATAGTAGTGTAAGAACCAAGCATAATTTACTATAAATAGCATTTTATATGATAAATATCATGGCAACAAATAAGTATATCGTAATCATCACTCACAAGTATGTAACCGTAGATTTAAATCATCACGCAAGAACATATAACTAATAATAAATGATGATACTACATGACATGATGACTAGAGAATCAAGGACAAAGACTAGATAAAACACTGACAAATAACATGTTCAAGCACTCACAATCATACACATGTAATAAATTTAATAGCCATAGGCATGCACATAATGTAACCACATAATGCAGATATCCATGTAACAAGAGAGATATAGGTACTATGAAGATATGATGTAATCAATGTAAATGGTTTTATATGATAAATTTGAATCAATTAATATATCACCATAAATTCCATTGTAAAAATATTCCCTCAGTATAAGGCATACCACCAATATGATAATGCTTCTTGGAGATATGGGCATGAAATTAGCCACATAGGATATAAAATTCAATGAGCATGTGAATCATTTATATCTTGCATCTCATCCATTAAAATTATACCATGAGTAACATGTGTGTAACATGTATATGTAGAACATCTATCATAGGTAAACAATCATGATTTATATCTATTTATAAATTTATTTTTTATTTTTTTATTTTATAATGTTTGTATAGTTTTATACTTCTTTGATAAGTACTTATATCATGTAAAAGAAAAGAATAAATGATGCACAAAATAAGAAGCAAGGTATCTCAATTGATAAAAATTAAAATAATCCAGATGCATAATTAAGAGGATTCCAAAGAAATAAATCAATCCAGGCAAAAGGAGGAAATTCAAAACAAAAAAGAAAAATAAGATTCCAAACAACCTACAACTTCCATCAAAACTCATTATATGCAAGTAAAAAATGTCATTATGTATGTATGTGTTTTTTCATCATCAAAAAATCTATGCAAGTGTTTAGGATGAGATCATTAATCAAGAGGTAAGGGCCAATGCAACATAGCAAGAAACATGAGCCAATAGGCTAGATGAATGACAATGAAAATAGAAAGCAAAGGCCAAGAAAATTTAAGGGATAAAAGCATGTGAAATTCATGACACATAAGAAATATAAAAAAATAAAACTATTGTATAATAATAATATAGATTATTATCGATGAAACATAATAGATAGGCTAGCATGGCTAATAATAATCCCATATATAATATCATAACTTATCATAAGAAATTCAAATGTGTCACTATAATTATTACAAAGGTATTCGCAAGTGGTGTAGTAATCAAAATCATAATACCAAATAGAGATTTGGATGATGGGATTGAGGAGCTAATACAACCTCTTGAAAATGGTGTCTATGAGTTAGGATATAATATAGTGAAAATGAAGTTGGCATAGGTGTTTGGATATGATCCATCATAAGAGGTTGTATATCAATATTAGGACATAGATGATAAGGATTGTATATTTTAAATATGTAACTATAAGAGTATTAATTATATGATTTATGCCTTAGGAAATGTTGATGCAATGGATTGCACCTGGGGGTAGGATACCTAGCTCCCGCCCTTCCACACGCAATAATAGAAACTCCCCTCTCACCTATGGCACTAGCGAAGCTGGAGGGGAGAGTCTCTAGATAAGGGCTAGCTCCCTCTGATGTATCTTTTAGGCCCTAGTTTCTCCTACTTCTAACAAACAAAATGAAAAAAGGGGGGATGAAAAGAGAGAGAGAGATGCTGAAAATAGAACCTAAGCTTAAAAAGGAAAAGGTGATACACCAAAAAATGTGACACACCCAACTTGAATATACACTTTTCACCAAAAGGAAGCACCCATACACTTCATCTGAAGTGGGAAGATCTTCTGCAATAGTCAGCTAGGGGTCCATGGAACACAGGGAGGAAGAAATTACCAGAGGTGTCCTCAAACACACTTATGGTAGCCTATTCACAGGCACCTATATTTTCCTATAGACACTTTTGGCATACCTATAGAAAGGAGACTTCACAATGCACTGGACATGTTGTGATCGATCTGTGAAAGCATGAAAGATAATGACTTAACACCAAAGAAGAAAGCAAACATATACTTTAAAGTGCAAATCCAGATAGAGGTAAAAAAGCTAAGTCCTAATTCAAGGTAAAATTTGGTAGCGCTCTGCCTTACAAGCCTGAGAGATTTTTGGGCAGAGTTTTGCCTTAAGGCTAAGAGAGTGGGTCCTTTCTCAAATGAGAAGCTTTACAATATATAGAGGAAGAAAGAGGCCATTTTGGTGCCCTTTTACAAGTGACCCATGTGCCTTCTGAGCATTGGGAAGAGGAATCCACTTGAAGATAATGTTGTGTCAGCCCCTGTCATGATTCAAAATTATGGGTAGCACCGTTTGTCTACTCATCAATACAAAATGAAGAAAAAAGGGTTGTGCCATTCACTATTTGCACCTCTTGATGATCGCATGGCAGGTACTATGTCAACCACTAGAATAACTCTTTAAATCGACACTTTCCTATACCACTTAGATCACTTTGTCTATTTATGTGCTTGGCTACTTTTTGGTCTCTCTCTTTTTGGCTTCTTCTAGCAGGTTGTTGCGTTCCTTGGGCTCTTCTTGCTTACCTTGGCCACTTTCTATTGATTTTCAAATAAGTGACATGTGGTGCATTCTGCTTGAAATGGGCAGGACACATGGCAGCATCTGCTTGACTCATGGAAGTTTTAAGCACCCTTCGAAGGTCCTACAGAAGAGGGCATGTGTCAGCTTCCGCTTGCTTTAGCAATTTGTTCAGGGCCCACCACAATTCTCATGGGATAAAAGAGAGAGACTGTGGGTGCTGACACTTGTCGGCTTCTGCTGAGCCTTGGAGGGGATACCTAGCATGTTATGTTGCTCCTAAAAAAGCATGTCAAAGCCTTCTATGGTTACCACTTGGCACCTTCCATGCTCTGGATTTCCTAGTGTAAAATTTGATGTTCATAGGCCCGTCACCCTTGGACTTTCCTTCAACTTTCTTGCTTTGGCCTTTCTTGTGGACTTATTCTTTGGACTACCTTCGAAGTGCTCCCTACCCTCCATAAGGGATTTTGAACTCAAAACTACCCTCTGCAAGGGCACTTGCCCCTTTGGCTTTAGGACGCTCCCTTGAACCAAGACATTGAACCGATCGATTGAACCAAAAATGGTTTAATGGTTCAACACTACACGCCACTCCTTATTAAATTGAGCCTTTGAACCATTCGGTTTAACCAATTTGTTGAACTGGTTCAATGATTCAAACATTTTTTGAGCTAAGCCTTTGAACTGAGCGTTGAACCGAGCTCATTGAACCGTCTAATGAACTGAGCGATTGAATCATTCGATTGAACCGAAGCGATGAACCTTGCGTTGAACTTTGCCGATTGAACTAAGCATTGAACCAATCCATTAAACTTTGTTGATTAAACCAAGGCGTTGAACTAAGGCATTAAACCGGTTCAATGGTTCAATGATGCCAACCTTCCTTGTGATTTTCTTCAGACAAGAGCCCAAAGAAGCCTTGTAAAACCTAGCACTCTCTGAACTAATTCTTCATCTGCTGAAAGACTACACCTGCAAAGTCTGTAGAAATTCTATAGAGTCTGTAGAAATTGCAAGACTCATGCAAAATCAAAAGTACTAGCTCAAAATAGCATAAAAAAGAAGGGGGACCAATTTTTTGGCTTGTTGGGCAAAAAATGGTCAACAAATTGGTGACTCCCAGGGGAAGCATGCCTGTTATGCTTAGAGACCAGTTGCCTTTAAGTCCACTGGGCATGAAGTCAGATGCAGCTTTGAAGAAAGTTAGCAACAGCCCCAAAAGATCCAAGAATCAAACATGAAGCTTTTTACCCCAGACATAAGGGAAAGCACACACAAGACTAAAAACACTACTTGTGCAAACTACACTTAGGGAAAGTAGGAAAGAAAATTGAAAACAAACTACTATATATAGCTAACCAGGTGTGTTTGCTTCCCTCCTAGATCAAAGGGAAAACTTCTTAAGTCTGCTTCTTGGAAAGAAGACTTATGGTGCCAGACAAGTGGCTAAATGAAAAGGAGATTTGGTGACTTGCTCCTCTTGCCTGTCACCTGGATTGGCCTATATCTGAGTGGATCAGATTCGAACATGCTTCCAACATACATGTATTCCTTTTATTCTTGGAAGCTTGTTGAATGTTGGTCCTTCATGCTAGTGCATTTCACCAAGAAATCAATGGCTTCTGGCTCATCACCATAAGCCCTTTGATATATATAGCTCCTTTGCAGTGCATCATGGTCTGAACCATTTCCTTCTGCTTCATTGAAGACTCTGTCAGACTCATCCTCTACTCCCTCTTGGATTTCTTGAAGAAGGGTGACTGTTGTGATGTCTAAAATGGACTCACAAAATGATTTCTCATCCCACAAAACATTGCCTCTTTGTTCAAATCTTTCTTTTTCAAGGCCTTCCTCAAGGAAGACAGACCTTTCCTTTTCCTCCTCAAAGATCAGGATCTCTAGATTTTCAAAGATATTCTCCTGATCCTCCTCCAACCCAGGCTCCCTGGCATAATAGTCCTCCTCATCAAAATAGCAAGAAGTTCATCAAATAGAGGGGAAGAGAGTTCACCATGCTTATGTTCCCCCTCGTATTGCTAGAACATCTGCATGTATGCATGACCTCTGTCTTCTCCATTGTTGCTGAAGTCTTCACAAGGAGCATCGATGATGATTTCTTCTTCATTGTCGCTCATGATAGCCTCTTGGGAAACTACAGATTGGATCTTCTACTCCTCACTCACCTCCTATAGAATAGTTTCCTCCTTGAGAAGGGGTTAAGTGGAAAAACCATGTGGAAGAGGAGGTAGTCCTTGAGCTAGAATTGAATGATTCTCCTCCTTCCATCTGGCTAGCACTTCATCAATATCAGGTGCAGCCTAATAGCTCTCTTGGGGGTGTGTAGGTGGGGTGTGTTCAGACATGGAATGTGTCATTGGGTCTGAACCATCCATAACACACTGGCTGAGGAATCTCTCTCTGGATTCCAACTCTAGAATTCTCCTGGCTATATCTTCCTGGAAGAGCCTTTCTTGGAGATCATAGGAATCATGGGTAGGAGTAGCTTTATCTTTTTTTAAGGTTTTGAGCAAAACCTTTCTTCTCCTCTTTCCTGCCCCATGATTCCACTATTTCCCCCCAAGTCAGGAGGTTGCCATCAGGGTGAAAGATCTCAAAATTGGAATTTTCCCTTTTGGTTGAAGGGAAATTAGGAGGGTTGCTTGAGGGGATTGCATGAATGTTTTGAGCTTGATGATGGTAATATGAAGGAATACAAGCCCCATGATTCAGTGCAGAGGAATTATACATACAAAAATGTGATTTTTGATGGCACCAGGCTGCTTCACCAGCTGATTCAACTCAGAGTCACCATTGGTGTTGATGCAAAAGCCTCCAAAGGCTAGTTGGTTGAAGAACACACCAAAAATTCTTTAACTCTTTAGACAAAACTTGTCTTAGTTGGTCCCACTAGGCATGCTAAAAACTATTGATGTAGTGGATTGCACTCAGGGGCAAGACGCCTAGCTCTCACCCTTCCACACACAACAATGGAAACTCCCCTCTTGCATGTGGGACCGGTGAAGCTGGAGGGGAGAGTCTTTAGTTAAGGGCTAGCTCCCTCTAATGTATCTTTTAGGCCCTGGTTTCTCCTACTACTAACAATCAAAATGAAAAAGGGGGGGATGAAAAGAGAGAGAGATGCTGAAAACAAAACCTAAGCTTAAAAAAGGAAAGGTGATACACCAAAAAATGTGACCCACCCAGCCCGAATATACACTTTTCACTAAAAGAAAGCACCCATACACTTTATCTAAAGTGGGAAGCTCTTTTGCAATAGTCAGTTAGGGGTATGTGGAAACATAGGGAGTAATAAATTACCAGAGGCATCCTCAAACACACTTATGGTAGCCTATTCATAGGCACCTATATTTTCCTGTAGACACTTCTGGCAGACCTGCAAAAAGGAGACTTCACAATGCACTGGACATGCTGTGATCGATCTGTAAAAGCATGAAAGACAATGACTTAACACAAAAGAAGAAAGTAGACATATACTTTAAAGTGCAAATCTAGATAGAGGTAAAAAAGCTAAGTCCTGATTCAAGGTAAAATTTGGCAGTGCTCTGCCTTACAAGCTCAAGAGATTTTTGGGTAGAGTTTTGCCTTAAGGCTAAGAGAGTGGATCCTTTCTCAAATGAGAAGCTTTACAATATATAGAGGAAGAAAGATTCCATGTTGGTTCCCTTTTAGAAGTGACCCATGTGCCTTCTGAGCATTGGGAAGAGGAAGCCACTTGAAGATAATGTTGTGTCGGCCCCTGTCATGATTCAAAATTATGGGCCACACCATTTATCTACTCATCAATGAAAAATGAAGAAAAATGGGTCATGCCATTCACTGTTTACACCTCTTGATGATTACATGGCAGGTATTGTGTCAACCACTATATTAACTCCTTGAATCGACACTTTTTTGTACCACTTAGATCACTTTGTTTGTTTCTACACTTAGCTACTTTCTGGTCTCTCTCTTTCTAGCTTCTTTTGGTGGGTTGTTGCGTTCCTTGGGCTCTTCCTACTTGCCTTGGCCACTTTCTACTGATTTTCAAATAAGTGACACATGGCGCATTTTTCTTGAAATGGGCAAGACACATGGTAGCATCTGCTTGACTCATAGAAGTTTTAAGCACCCTTCAAAGGTCCTATAGAAGAGGACATGTGTCAACTTTTGCTTCCTTTAGAAATTTGTTTGGGGCCCACCATAGTTCTCGTAAGATAAAAGAGAGACTACGGGTGCTGACACTTGTTAGCCTCTGCTAAGCCTTGTAGGGGATACGTGGCACATTCCATTACTCCTAAAAAATCATGTCAAAGCCTTCCGTGGTTGCCACTTGGCACCTTTTGTGATCCAAATTTCTTGGTGTAAAATTTGACATTCACAGGCTTGTCACCATTGGACTTTCCTTCAGCTTTCTTACTTCGGCCTTTCCTGTGGACTTATTCTTTGGATTGCCTTCAAAGTGCTCCCTGCCCTCCACAAGGGCTTTTAAACTCAGAACTACCCTCCACAAGGGCACTTGCCCTTTTGGCTTTAGGAGGCTCCCTTCAACCAAGCCGTTGAACTAATTGATTGAACCAAAAATGGTTTAATGATTCAATTGTTCAACACTGCATGCCACTCCTTATTGAACCGAGCCTTTGAACCATTTGTTTGAACCAACAATTAAATCGATTCAAACATTTGTTGAGCCAAGCCTTTGAATTGAGCATTGAACCAAGCTCTTTGAACCGTTTGATGAACCAAGTGATTGAATCGAAGTGATGAACCTTGCATTGAACTTTGTTGATTGAACTGAGCATTGAACCAATCCATTAAACTTTGCCAATTGAACCAAGGCATTGAACTAAGGCATTGAACCAGTTCAATGGTTCAATGGTTCAATGATGCCAACCTTCCTTGTGATTTACTTCAGAGCCTAAAGAAGCCTTGTAAAACCTAGAACTCTCTGAACTGATTCTTCATCTGCTGAAAGACTACACCTGCAGAGTCTGTAGAAATTTTGCAGAGTCCATAAAAATTGCAAGACTCATGCAAAATCAAAAGTAATGGCTCAAAACAGCATAAAAAAGAAGGGGGGCCTATTTTTTGGCCTGTTGGGCAAAAAATGGTCAATAGGAAACTGAAGCTTAGAAGGGAATGTGGTAGGAACCATGATTGAAGGTAGTGAAATAGTAACATATGTCACATAAGGTTGAATGATTTTCTTTTGAGGCACTTTAGGTAACATCTCATGTTGTGTTTGAGGTGGGATAGTTAACTCGAATGATGTGTTTTTAATGGTATTAAATTTATCATTCTATATAAATTTAAGACAATGATTTAGTGTGTATGGTATCACTCTCATTTGATTCAACTATGGGCATCCAAGTAATATCTTATAAACACTAGTTTCAACATTATGTAAAACTGCCAATATGGTTTTGGGACCAACTATAACTAGGAATGAAATACCACTTAGGTTTGCATATGTAATACTATCATAACTCTAAAGTATCATAGTCATACCAAGTAAATATCATTTTGTAACCTCAACTAGCTAAAAATGACATTATAATTAGTTTTTGTTTTGAGTTGTTATAAACCATAATTCCATCTATGATCAAAGGATGGGAATTGAAAAAACTATATATGTATATAGGACCATTGTTTGAATCATCTTGTGTAATATTTTGACCATATAATGTGATAGATGGTGGTTTATTTTGATAAATTCATACTATACCGATAATGTTATCAATATCATGCTCATGTGGAATAGTTGAATGATGTATATAGGTTGTCATATGCACTTTGTCTTAGTTATTATTATTATTACTATTTGGTAATGGGTTATTGAATATTTTTAATCAGTGATTTAGTATTATGACATACTCATTCAATAAAGGTGTTATGGCCATAGACTTGAATTTTTATTATCGATGATATCTTGAATATTATGCCATAGTTTAAAGAATCAATTAGTATAGTGTTCTAAATCTATATGGAAGTCAGAATATTTGTTGGCATCGTATAATTTATACATAGGTTAAGAAGTATCCAATTCATAATTCTCAAGTAGCATAATCATGTTGTGTTTGAGTAAGCATTGAAGCACTTTGTGAAGTGACTCAGGTAATCTTGTGAATTTTTTAATGTTCCTATAAGATGAAATAACTTGCATGATAGAAAGTTTTGAAATTATATTTATGGTTTTTTCCTCATTATTATCATGAAAGGTAGGTGCATCATTAGTCTTATCTTTGAAAGTTGATTTCACCTAATATTTTGAGGTAGTAAATATAGATGTGATAGATATATACTTCATCATATTGGCCTCTAAAAGTTTAATCTCAATATTTTTAAGCATGTAACAAATTTCATAAAAATATTGGTAAGTTGTGAATATAAATTTTTCCTTAAGTGGTAGAAGTAAACTATTTGAGAAAATACTATGAAGCTTGATATCAAGGATTCGATCTGACATATTTATAATCATTGCATTGAATCTAAGCACATAGACAACGCCATTCTCCTTAGATCCTTATTTAAATTGGAAAATGTGAGAAAATGTCATATTTTGACTAATGTTTATATAGAAATGAGCTAATAATATATCTAAAAAATTATTAAATCAATGTATGAAGCACATAAGTAGGAAAAACAACCAATCTAAGGCACAGTCTTTTAGACTTTTAGATAAAATATTGGTCATCAGTAAAACATCATCAACAAGACCAAAACATGATGAAAAATAGTATTTAATGCGATGCAAAGGGTCACCCTTGCCTCTATCTATGTCAAATTTAGGTACCAAACAAGTAGGATTCATAGGGTGAATGAGAACCTTAGTAGCCAATGGTTGTGTAATGTGTCATAAGATGTAACCATATGATTAGGATTTTGAGATAGTTGTGTGAATTGAAATTGCATATATTAAAGTTGTTGAATAAATGGACCTTTAGATGCACTAATAGATATATGAGGTGAAGCATGATTAACATTTGTATTTATATGTGTATGAATGAATACCTTTAGTAGTATTAACACTAGTTACAACAAAGGCATAATTGGTATTTTGACTATGTCTAAGACTAAGAGATGAAATATAAGAATCAAGTCATAGTGGCCCATTAGAAATTATAATGTAAGAGGTACCAAATAAACATTAGGTTGGATAGTAATAGTATAAATAACATGATGAGGTATAGCATAAGTAGGCATATAAGGATTATGATCACTAGAATCACTTGCCTTATCACCCAATGTAGATGTAAAGCCTCAATAGGAATATTAGAAACATTAAAATGATATATGGGATTATCCTTAGGTGTAGGTTCCATATACTTAATTCATTCTTGCACTATTTTCAACTTAAGCAAAAAAATTCTAAGTGTGCATGACTTTTGTAAATTATAGTTTTAAATTTATAAATTATAGTAACTCTACATGGATCAACATCATCAAAAACATTGTCTACATAGTCATCATCAAGATTTTTTTTTTGAACATAACCACTAATGTAATGAAATTACTTATATGTTTCACAATAATGGAATAATATGTCACATAATTAAGAATAGAATAATCATATCCACACCAACAATTGATGAAAAAATAAAAATAATTCATAAATATGACTAAGCCAATTTTAAGGGGAAACTTCCACAATAATGCAATAAGATTAGAATTCACAATTTGGTGATCAAAGACTAACCACTACCTCTTATATGTACTCTAATTATCCATGGTTATTCTATATGCCAACATTTATAATAGCATAGATAAATCCAACAAGACAATATGAAAGGTATGTAAGCCATAAGTTAGCCACACATATGCTTAGACATGTTATCGATTAAGGGTGTAGCATGCCCCTACCCTTCAAAACAATGTTTTCCTCAAAGTTAAATTAACTTTGGATACTACTAAAGAAAATATTCAACATATCATGTTGCATCTTCATGATTTTAACTCTTCCACTTGATCAAATACTCCTTATGCTCTCTTGTTCACATCCTTTTAGTGCATGTGTGAAGGATCTCCTCAAGTTCTAAAATTAATCTACCTTATTCATCCAATTTTAGTAACTTTATCTAGGTATAAACTTTCTATCCCATTATCATTTTTAATTAAGATAAAATAAATATAGATGCCATTGTTAAATTCTCTCTTGAACTAGCTAGTACCTCTTGTTGATGTTGAATGTGTTCCTCAAAAACTCAAACCTTGGGTTACACCTTAAAGGATGAAGTGATGGATGGGGGATGATAACATAAATTTCTAAAAATTAAGATGTTTTCAAAGAGTTATGGAAGGAAGTGTTATACCACCATTATAATAGTGGAAACCAATGAACCCATAATTCATGTTTATCTAATGCAAAACAATGAAGATTCCCTCTAGAAATTTGTTGACCACTTCCATTTGCATATCATATTGAGTATGATATGATGATCTATGAGCCAACTGAGTACCCAAACATGTGAATAAATCATTGCAAACATTATTTATAAAGATGGGATCATGATCACTTACAATGATGTTGGACCTACCATGCAACTTTTGAATAGTATTGATAAAATTAACATCTACTATATTGGCTACAAATGGTTATGATAAGGAACAAAAATGAGATATTTTTTTGAGCTTATACACAACTACCATGATGACATTTTTACCTTAATACCTCAAAAACTCTATAATTAATTCCATGAAAAACTCCTCCCACCTCTAGCTAGATATAGATTAAGGCTACAAAAGATTTGATTTCTTAATTATTTCCCCTTTATTGTGTTGATAAACCATGCATTATACCACATTTGTTTCATATCCCCTTGAGTCCTTCCCAAAATAAATATTGTTTGATTATATGATAAGTCTTAAAAAATCATGTGTGTCCCCTATTAAATATGCATGAAGCTCTTAAAGGATCTTGTGTTTAAGGATAGAATCCTTACATAGGTATAATCTATCTTTATACCGTAATGATTTCCCTTACCACTCAATTTTTTTAGAAACACAAGAACCATGTTGAAGATTCTGAATCAAAATTTTCATAACCTTGTTATTTTCCCATTTGGATCTTACCGATTCTAACCAATATATTTTATAAATAGTCATTGCACATAATAATGCCTCAACTTATTCATTCCTCCTAGATAGTGCATCTGCTACCACATTATCTTTTCCTTTCTTATAGACTATTTCAAAGTCATATCCCAACATTTTAATCACCCATTTTTTTTTTTTTTATGAAAATCATATTTCCAAAATATATTTTAGACTATCATGATCAGTCTTTACCTAAAATTGTCTACCTATAAGATAAGGTCTCCATTACTTGACTATGTGAAGAGTAGCCACCATCTATTTCTCATAGATTAACTTGAGCTTAATTTTTATTTGAGTTGATGACTCTCAAATTCAATGGGTCTTCCTTCTTACATGAGTACTTCCCCCATTCCATATCATGATGCATCATTTTCAACAACAAAAAATTTGGAAAACTCAAGGGTTAGCCAAAATTGGAGTGGTGCACATAGCCTCATTTAGCTTCTAAAATGTTGTGATAGTTGTTTCATTCCACTGGGAGTAGTTTCTATTTATAAAGGATATGAGTAGAGTTGATATGCTATGATAATTATTTAAAAATATATGATAGTACCTTGTTAGCCCAAAAATTTTGTAAAGGTTTTTAAGGGTCTTTGTCACTTGCCACTTCATCATAGCTTTTATCTTCTTAAGATTGACTTTGACTCCTTCATGTTAAATAATATCACCCAAATACTCGACCTATTGGACTCTAAAATCACATTTTTGAGGTTTGACATAAAGCTAATGTTTTTCCAAAACTCACAGTACTTATTTAATGTGTTTCAAATGTTCTTCCCAAGTTTTACTTTATAGTAGGATGTAATCAAAAAACATCAACACAAAATTTCTCAAAAAGGCCTAAAAATAGTATTCATAAAACTTTGAAATGTATATGGTGCAATTGTGAGACCAAAATGCATGAATTTTATGATACCCAGAATAAAGATAGAATTTGTTAAACTAAACAACACCATGTAATTCATCTAAAAAATCATAAATTAATAAAATAGGTAACTTATCTTTGATGGTGTATTTATTGAGTTCTATATAGTATGAGAACATCCTCCAAATGTCATCCTTATTATACACCATGACCATCAGGGATAAATATTTCCTTTGGATATATCTAATAATACATGCCTCTAAAATATCTTATACCATTTATTCAATTTCACTCTTCTAAGAATATGGATACATGTATGGTATGATGTTTGGTGGTGTACTACCTAAAATCAATCTTAGATCATTTCATCTACTTGGTGGTAATCCATTTGGCATGGCACCAAAAATAATTGGGTGGTCATCAATAATCATTTATAAATCAGGATATCTAGACACATTGGTTTGTTGAGCTTCTTTGGAAAATAATCATGCTACAAATCCTTTATTCTCTTTTTTAATAATTTGTCATTTGATTTGAACTAACCAATTGTAGATATTTTTTCCATAATCCACTTAGTTTAGATGTCTTACCTTCAAAATGAAAGCATATGAATAGTTCATGAAATTCATCTCTATGGTGCCTAAAGTTGTGAGCCGTTTTGCTCCCAAAACAATGCTATCCCTACCCATGGGAATAGAAAACATAGAAAAATCTAACATGCAGTCTCCCATAGTAAGCTTAATATTATGGCATTTTCTTGAAAAAATTATAATGTCATCACCTACAATCATGACCTAAAATTTTGGATTTGGGTAAATGAAATAGTTCAAATGAGTAGCCAACTTACTATTGATTAATTTTTGTGTACTCCCTCTGTCAATCAACACTATCACCTTTTTTCTTAAGGAAACCCATAGCATTAAGAGTTTTGGAGTTTGAGGAGTATTTGTTGAACAAATTTGACCCTGCATGTTAAATTGGGATCCGTAGAGGTAAAAACTTGAATTTTATGTGTTTTATGGGTATAATACATATGTCACAAGGTGTTTTATAGGTTAATTAATGTCAATTAATGTTATAATAGCCTTGGTCTTTAGTCATTTTAGTTTTTTTGGTTATTTTGAGGTCAAAAGGGGGGCATTTAATGAGTCATATGGATTCCTTAGAAAGTGTGAAGTTTATAAAAGGTTATGTCACATAACATGTCTCATCACATGTCTTAATTGTTGCTAACTAAAAGTGATAGGTGCTTCAGAAGAAAGAGTAGTTTTCTTAGGGAAAAAGGTGAGTTTGGCACTTATACGACCCATGGGGAAAGATGCCACATGAGAGAAGATCATATAATATCCTTTAAGCTTCCTCAAGCTTAGTTCCACATTTTAAATGCTCTGAAAGTGCCATTTTTGGCCCAAAACTATTTTTCTCCTTTTTCACCCTTCTAGGCACATAGAGCCAGTCTTCAAGTTTATACTTGGTATGTAAAATAGGGGAGGTTTTAGATTAAATGACTTTTGGATGTGAAATTAATCATATACATTAATTTTCATTATAATATTTTGAATAATTATGGCATGTACTTCATGAACCATCCTCATGAAGGTGACTATGCTTTTTTGCTTGTTGTTTCATGCACCCTATAGGTTTTGCTTCATTTTGAGCAAGTTCATACAAACCAATTGCTAAGGTTGATTAAATATGATTTTTTATTCCTTACATAATTATATCCATGTTTTATTTATTATTTCAAGGTGTTTAGATATGCTAATCATCTTAAGTTGTAGGAGAGAGCACTTTTCTATGCAATAGGTAGGTTTCCACCATTATTAAGACTTCCATGATTTGATGGTGACTTTAGGGGGTTGTGTTAGGTTAATTTGAATGTTTAAAATTATCTCATTATTCCCTTCACCTTCCAATCTCATTTTCAAAGCAAATTTTCTATGATTTGTAGTCACAAAACACCATGCAATCAGTTGGTCCCATGACTATCATACACAGTCAACATAGTGAGATGAGTTGAGATATTTAACACATACATGGTGCTATATTTATGATCTTTATATGATAAAGTCACTCCCATAAAAATAATTTTCAAGTAAAAATTTGCATTTGGTGGAAGAAGGATTGTCCTAATTAACACAGTCACTCACACAATTATACCATTAACATACACTTACAGATGCTTGGAAGAAGAAAACCATGTGAAAACTATGAAAACATATTTTTGAACCCATTTATAGGTTTTTAAAATTCATTTTAAGGTAGTGGAATAGTCTTAAACTCATTGAAGGTAAATAATACTTATTGTACACACCTGCATATACTTCTTGCATACCTTTCAAGGTGCACCTACAGGGGTTTCCATGATCACATCATGCTATGATAAGAGCCTTAGTAGTGGTTTCAATATATTTGATACATGAGGATTGAATTTTTTAGGTTGATATTGGTTCAAAAATTATGAAATAGTCAAATAAATGCACATTTTTCATCTTTGTATTTACTGTCTGCAAACTTGACAATGTCTACCTAGAGTGAGGGCATTTGATGAAGTAATTTTAAACAGTGTTGGAGATATTTTGAAGTCCTAATATGAGAATTTGACCATTATAGAACATTTTTTAAGTGTAAATATGGAAAATTGAAATATAAATCACTTTCATAGATGTGATGACTGAGTACAAGGACATTTTCCCTAAAACTGCAAAATAGATGTCTAGAGGCTTTTGTGAACAACATATGACATGGTTGAAATGAACTTTAAGGAATATATACAATTAAATATTTTATCTTCTAACATGAAGAGGGACATTTAAAATTTTAGAGGTTATATGATCAGTGGAGGATGATTGTTTAAGGGTTTTAATATGCACTGAGTTTAAGCAGTAATAGCTACAATTTTAAACCCTTGAGTGACTTTGACATCCTAAAGTTACAAAAAAAATAGACTCTTATGGTTTAAATAGCCTTATTTATGGAATCATGTACCAATTACCATTAAAATAATAAGGATGAGGTTCATGTGTAGTGTTTCAATCCTCAGGAACACCTACAGGTGTCCTTTTCATAGGACAATGCTCACCTACAACCAACTATAGGTGACTGATAGGGCAGTGAACAAAGAGGGTGATGTTTATTAGTGTTGGTTTAATAATAATAATTGTTCAATGACATTTAAATTTTATTTAAATCCTTTATACATTATTATCACATCTCAACATGGTCCCCTAACACCTATAGGTATGGTATAACAAGCATAACATAGTTAGTTACTTGATTGAACTTAGGAACATTTCAACTTCAAGGTGTGAAATGAATTAGATAATGGGTGAAAAGAGTTTTTTAAATATTCAATAAGTTTTATGTTCATTCCATTCAAGGCATATAACATATGGTAAAGACCTACAGTACCCCATATAGTCATCTGTAGTTGACTGTGAGGGCAGGGAGCAAGTAAATTGGGTTCTTGATGTGCTTATAGCTCAAAGTTGGAGAAAATTCTATAAAAAAGTACTAAATGACTCTAGGGAAACCTTAGGAGTTTTTTTACCCTATTCTAAAGCCTAAAATATGTGAGAATGTACCTACAGGTGCCCTTTCAATGCAAAACATAGTCAAAAGGTACATATAGTCTAGAGTAGGTAGGGATAAGGAGCATGTGGAGGATTGGAGTGATGGGAGGGAATGATAGCACGAAAATTATGGTCAATATAGTTTTATGTATCTATCATTATAAACTTATAACAAGTAGGGGGGCTTTAATGATGCATTACATAGTATATTCCCCAAACCTTACATACAGTCTGCCTCCTAGGAGTCTGTTTGAGATATGGAGCGATTGAACTGTAAAATGACCTAAAGAAAGGCTGAAATTTTTTCAAGAGGTCTCCATAACTTTCATGATCCCATAAAATATCCACCATGGTCTAAAAAATAGGGTAAGTTCCCTCCTTTTTGTCTCAAATAGAGGGCACTTGCCCTTGAATGCAAACTATTTGTTTAAGGGAAGGAGGATGATTAGGTGATTTGAGGACTTATTAAACATTTTATGAAGGATTTAAAAGATATATGACAATTATGAAAACATAAAAAACCAATAATTGAGGATAAATACCCAACAATATGGTCTAAAACACCAAAGTTTACAAGCAAGCCTATCAACACAGTTCAGGCCTTAAGCCAAAAGGAGCATCAATTTCATTTATAACATGAGATAGGCTTTCTAAAAAAATTTAAAATGTATATGGGGACATAATAGATGTGTTAAAACTATTCATATGCAAAGGAAACCCTGTGAAAGCTATTTTTGGCTCAGAGACAACACTAGCCCTGTAAGAAAAGGAGGAAAGGGCTCGATAGGACAAGTTTAAATACTCATATCTATCTTAATGCTATTAATGGGGGCCAAATATATTTATAAGAGATATAATAGGTATTGAAAAATAATTTTGTGTAATTAGTTTTATATTCCAATGTCAGGTCTTTATGAATAATGCTTAAGAGTGAAAAAAGGCCTAAAACCCTTGTAAACTCTTGTTAGTGACCCGATTGGGAAGATGAATCTATAAATATACTATAAGGGACTATTTTTATCATGAAATATATTTAAAGTTTTATAATACTCTCTCAATATCCTCCCCATCCTTTTGGACTATACAGAATTGTATGGATGGGGTGCAAAATAGGTTTTTTATGATGGTTTTATGCATTGTGTAGGTTCCATGAGGTTTCAAGAGATGAAAAAAACTTTGGGGAAAATAATAAGACTTTCTATAACTACACATTTTTATTTTATGCCTTATAAAAAATCCTAAGTTCCTTAATTAGTTGCTTCATCTCAGCCAGTTAAAACTAGCATAATGACTAAGCTAGTGAGAAGGGTGGAAAACTTCAAGTGAGGTGATATTTAAGGTGTGCATGATTCTTCTAAGGACATGGAGGGTATTTAAAAGTGTCATTCACTCCCTCCTATGTATTTTCATAGATAATTGATGCCTTTTTGGAGGCCAAATTTGTAGGGGGCATGAAAGAAGAGTTTTTTAGACTACAAATGATAATAGCTCATTCCCGGATGATTCTAGAAGACCAAAACTACAATCAATGCATGAAAATGCATGTTTTAAACCCTTACCCTTAATTCCAATAATTATACCTATTCCTAATCATTTTTAGAATGTTCAAATAGGTCCAAATCATGAAGGTAGTGTTTTAAGTCAGAATGAAGAGTTTCATGCCACTTTTCATGAGTTTTATGACTTGGATGGACACTTGTGATTTCTAACCTTGTATGGTTTGTCCTACGTCCTCTTCTCATTTAAAATTAACTAATTTTATCAAATTAATAAGTGTCATTGTGACCCTTGTACTTCTCTCTTCTCCTCTCTCTCTCAAGTTTTATAAGAACTAACCATTTTGACTATTGTAACTTATATTCCACCTGAGTATGGTGAAGCTCTGCTCATTTGCATACCATTTGATAAATAATACTACTTATTTTTACCTATTCATGACTATTATTAGTGTGTTTTAATTGAATGCTAGATCTTTCTTAGTGAAGACTATAGATTCCTTAGCATGGTGTCTCATTCTTTCATCCTATTTGTAGTTAGAAAGCTTCTTCTTGTAGGGCATATGAAGTGTTTTAGGAAGTGTTAAGGTTGAGTGAGTTAGTCTATTAACTAGTTATATTAAATTAATATTTTCTATTCCTCCTGGCCTAAACATTCATCTATAACCTCATAATATAACATTGATGTGAGAAGATGTAGATTTCATGTGTAACATATAGCTGGTTGGAAGTCATCATTAAATTTGGTGTATCACCTCCCTTATGATAGTTTTAATTTAGATTTTTTTCTTCCTTTTCCCCACTAAATTTTAGGTATAGTAATGATCCAAAGTGGTACATCAAGGGAGCTAGTCATACCTAGAGGTTCACCTCATTCATAGGCTACCCACAAGCCTAGCAGTGTTTCAATTGTGCCACTTGGATGAGGAGAGATTAGACATCACCTCAAAGGGTAAAAATACAAGTGATAACATTATTAATATCCAAAATTGCATGACAGGAGAGATTAAGGTGAGAATATTTAGATTTTTCCTCTAGCTCTTCAATACCCTCACTTGAGACCTCATTAACTTTTTCATCTTCATTGGTGCCTTCCATGTATAAAATTTTACTTATTTTCAACACATTTATGTCCTTTATTCCACTTACTATCATAGCCAAACCATAACCCTTTTGCATGTTTCTCTTCAATTTACTAAGGGTTCAATATTATAAGCTAAGGAAATGATGGTTTTATGGAATTTCATTCATAAACATTAGTGAAATCCTTTCATTTGACTAGATATTTTTATTCTACCTTGCACATTAATAATATGGATTTAGATATTGAAGTTTGATTAGACATGCAAACCTCAAGTTGGATGTTATCCTTGATCCCACCCAAGAATAGGTCATTCATGTTGTCCTCATTGATGGCATCCACACATAAGGATAGATTTTGTAATTGTTGAATATAATCCTTAACATTACCCATTTTTCACAACTTTGTTAATTGATTGACGTAGTTTTCTAAGACATTGTTTTGATAGTGTAGTTATAACTCCTCAATAAACACTGACTAAGTAACATGAAGGCCCTTATTTTTTATTTTGAATTAAAAACCATTTATAATAAATGAATTGTTCATGTTCTAGATATATAGATTTCATGACCACTTTTTATGCACATGGGGTCTAATAAAGATCAAATAATTTTTTTATTTAATTGATCCAAGTGAGTGGATACTTACCATCAAACTTGTGCACTTATACTTTTGGCATCATGTTCTTCAAATCAATATAATAGTTGTGTTTTTTATGATTGGTAGAACCTAAATGGAGTAGATGTCAACTACCCACTTATAATTTCCTACTAATTATTCACAAAATCTATGTCACCTTATACCCCAGTGATGTCCCATTTTACTACATTGAGGTCATATTTCTTCACTATGATTTGTATATTTGACTGAAGTTGGTGAACCACCTTAAAAAATATAGGATCTAAAGTTTCATACTCCATATCAACTTTATGAGGAGTTTTTAGAGTGGTATGCCCTTTCTAAGGTTAAGAGTGTTAGGACTAGCCATTTAAAAACCCTAGGATGGAGGGTTTGGGGCCTAGAAAAATTGTATCATAAGATTATACCATTGTGATCATCTTGCTAAGATGAACCTAATAAATTCTAAATTATAAAATGTTGTAAAACAAAATTTATATTTTTTTTCAAAAAAAATTCTTGAACAATACTATAGGGATGAAAAATTAAATTCTTCCCATATCACAAGTTATATTTTTTTAATCCTTCTACTCTCAATTAATTGAAACACCATATCTAAAAAATAATGCCACATAAACATTCCCAAATCATATTTCTTATACTATTTTAATGAAATTACTTAAATGTTTTGCAACAATGGAATAATATATCATAGAATTAAGAGCAGAATAAGAAAACCATAACAATTGATGAAAGAGTATAATAATTTATAAAAAATACTGAGCCACTTCGAGATGGAAACCTCCATAATAATACAATAAACACATAATTCATATTATGATGATAAAAAACTAACCAATACCTCCTCTATATACTCTACTTAGCCATGGTTATTCTATAGGATGACTTTACTAATAACATAGAGAAATGCAACAAGATAATATGAAAGGTATGTAAGCCACAAGTAAGCCACACATCACCAGACATGTTATAGGTTAAGGGTATAACAACTAACATTTGTATCATTTTTAGGATTCATATCAATAACCGTAAAAAGTGAAACATCATTATAAGTAACCATTTTATATTTCAAATAAGTATGAGTATAAAATAATGGAATTTAGGTCAAATCACAAGTAGCACCATTCAATCTAGCCCCTCACCTAGTATGATGTGTAGATTTAGGCTTCCTAGTTGGCATAAGATATAAGCATAAAAATGTATAAAAATAAGGCTAATGATTTAACAATATAATAAACATAAATAATATATAGATATAAAAAATAGATTTTAAATGTAAAGTAAATATTATGGGGAAACCATAGAAGGTTAATGCATTCAAATAACGAATGTGTTCATCAAAATATAAAAATTATATATAAATTTGAATGCAAAAAGAGGTGAAGGGAAATACTAGGAAAATGTTTGATCAATGTAAATAAGATGAAAATATAAAAATTAGATTCAAAAATGTAAAATCACAAATCAACCCCTAGATTAAATTCTTAGAATATGTAAGGATTCAAAAAATTGAAGGGGTTCATCAAAATGTTTTAATTGTTTATGTTTTAAGGCTACATAGTGTACACACAAATAATAAAAATTAAATAATAAGGTATATCTAATGTATAAAAACTTTAAAAAATAATCAAACCTACCACATTCATTGATAAAATAAATAAATAAAAAAACAAATAACTAAAACAAACAAGAACGATGAAAAGAAAATGAAGGTTAGAATCTGACACCCTTGAGTTTTGTTCTAGATTTCTAAATTTGAATCTAGTATTTGCAAGTGATTATGTTGCTTTGTAAGAAAACTGACTATCTAACTATATAGGGTAATAATTAATATCATGTCAAATGTGTGTGGGTTAGACTTGGAAATCTTTCAAATCTATACCTTGTGTTGTCGTTAAAAATGTACCTAGCCATTGACTCTATCCTCTACTCTTTCTCAAGTTCTTGGATTTTTTAGGCAACTACAATGTCAAGTTATAAGTAGGGATATGCAATCATTATGAGAAATTTATTGGCAGAGGTGTTGAATTGTCATTCTTTTTCTCCTTCGCCTAACCCTTGAAAATAACAAGACAAATATGTGCAAGATTAGTTAACTTAAGAAACATATGAAGGAGTTACAACTACATATCTTGCATGATCTGATTTAGATTCAATTTATTTCTCTTGTAAATTTTAGTGACATGTAATTGAGAGAAAGAGTCCACCTTTTCTCCCTAGAGAAATCCAATGTAACTACATGAATATTATCTAGAATCCTCTTTTGGTACAAGATGGTGATGAGACCAGACTTGAAGAGGATGAAGTATCAATGTTGGCACAATGTGTAGGATCCTTGATAAGTTTTGTAATAGATGGAATAATGTGAAGCCCCATAGCATAAGATAAATTTCCATTGGCTTGATACTTGGTAAATGATTAAGGATGACTTTGTATATATAGGGTTGTCTAAGAAAAAACATGAAATGGTCAACCATTGAAGATTGAAATAATTAAAACCAAAGGAGTGGGAAATTATACCAAGGCATACAAACACAAAAATAATATAAAAGACATATTTAAAGGGGCCACCAAATTTACATTAAACAAATTAGGCAAGTCACCAAATTTGACCTAGGAAAATTAAATTCTCTAGATGAAGGGGAATCTACTTAGAAAATATATATCTAGGATTTGAAAATAGACAAAAAAATATTCTTGGACTATAAAATTGAAAATAAGGTCGAATAGAGTCTAGTGTGGACTAAAATGTGTCTAAAAATACCCAAAAATGCACCAAGTGGACCAAGAGTGATAAAACAGGGATAAGACAATAGAAAAGTGTCTTGTATAAAAAGCAAGGGTCTAAAATTTCATACATAATTCATGTCTTTGATAAATTTTCACCTGATATAACTTAAGGAAACCAAAGTTTTAAAAATAATAGTACTACATTTATATGTTAAACTTCAAACCAAATTTATTAGTTGCCAAAAAATGTAGCACCCTCATATTCTACTTCAAAAAAATATTACAATTTTTTTCATTTAATTAACTTAATATGTGCTTGTGAAAATATAATGAACCCATGCCTAACATCACATTGTCAAAAACTCACACCTTCTTGAAATAATGAATATTATGTTTACATCCATAATCAATCCTTTTAAATTAATATGTAAGGTCCATCAAATTAAACTTGGTTCAACAACCACCAAGTTACAACCCTGGACCTATGGGTTATGGGCCTATATTAAAAACTTATTCAAGGGTTTTGGCCATTATAATCTCATTTAATAATTGTTTCCTTCACTTAAAATATTGCTTCCTATATCGACCAAGCATAATTATCCATGTGGTTGTTGTCTGACCATAACAATGCATCAAGTCTTAAACCAATTTGTCACATGTGGTTTAATTATTGAAATCTCATAATAGGCTAATATGACCTTAATCCATCATTATCTAAGGTGGGTAACTATTCATAAAAGATTATAGAGTTGTCTATTGATTTATGCTTCACCTATGTGCTTTAAAAGTTTGATGGGGAGGACGACCATAAATATTTAGACAAGCGCTAATAGGAAAATGTGGATGAAAAATTCATTGACCTTGCTTGTTGACTCATGTCATTTCCCCTTATCTAGGTTTCTTATTTTACATAGCATCATTTCATGAAATTACGACTAGGTTCAACATTCAAAAAATAATCTTTGCCCTTTTACCTTATGAATGAATGTTATGATGACACATGGAAACTTCCTAATGAATTGTAAGCTTATGGATACAGAGAAATAAATACATGTCATAATATTCTCTATGTTATGATTTTATAGATGGAAAATATATTGCTTTGAGCAAGGGTCTCATCCCTTGGACTGAGCAATAATGTGAGGTCGATCCACATGAAAACAAGATATTGTCTTGTAAGCCCATAATATCCTTAACTACAAAAATCTTAAATAAAATTCATAAATTTGTGACATTACAAAAATGCACCATGTGACAATGTATTATTACCTTATAGGCCTATAGGCTACCTTTCTATAATTACTTCCATAAACACTACAAAGCCATATCATTATACCACATAGCACTAATCAAATGGGTTTCACCTTAGATTAAGTGATACCAAAATATCTATACTCATGGTGTCTCACGATTGAATCACAAGCCCTCAGACTATTCAAAGGAGAAAAACTTAAACAACTTTCTAAAGCTATGACTAAATATACATTTAAAAAGTGATATTCTCATAAGGACTCATAACCCTCTAACCTCGAGTTCTTCACCAACTTTATTTTCAACTTGACAGAATGTGAGTGCACAAAATTTTGATACATTATACACTTTTTAAAAAGTTTCATCGTTATGTGATAATGACATGTGGAAGGGGTCAGATGAAAATCAGCTAAGTTAAAAATCCAACTGAAGAACACAAGTCAGTTTGATACCACATGATTTGGTAAAGTTGATATCATAATCAAGCCACACAACCAATCTGAATAACCTTGAAGGAGCATATGCATGACTAAGATAAAAGATCAAACTTTCCTTTCCTATAATTGGCTAAGTGTAAAGACAACTGAAGCAAACATATTTTCAATCCTTATGGCTCAACTTGATCATATGTGACCACTAATAATAAAGATAGAAATGTCATCTTTGACACTAAACATCTATCCAAGCGTAAATAAATGCAAATTTATGAAACTACATCATTAAATATAAGTTAAATAGATGACACAAAACCAGCACATCAAAGGAAATTGATGGAACAATTTTCCAAGGAGATCTTCCTTTTAAAAACTATTTCACAATACAACCATTTTACAGCAAGGATAAAATGTATTTTTCTTCTTCAATATGCTTTAAATCTCTAAAAACTATATTTATATATAAGTTTAAGTAAGGGTGTGATAAAACCTAGAGATCACTTGCCTAAGCCTCATCTCAGTTCTTAGTATCACCCATATCTATTTATGAGCATAATTACATGATGGAAATGCATTAACATTAAGACATCTCAAACCTTATGTTGATTATTCAATAGAATGTCATATCTTATGTTTAGTTCCTTTTTAATTACAAGAGCTCATAAATCCAATATAATGTGTAGACTTAGTGTCTTTACAATTAAAGATGCATTTTCTCTAATTATTGGATTGTGCACATGGTTAAGGAAAAGGCCCTTTATTAAACTTATCTCCCTTCTTGTTATAAGTAGGAATGCATTCAAATATGTTGAAGATAATTACTTTGAACCTAAGTTCAACCATTCCCTAAGTGAAGAGACAAAATGGGCAATATTCCATCACCTATAATCTTATTTAGTCCATTTTACATCCATTCTAGGTTTCATAAAACACAATGATGAACTATCATACTGTTATTTCTAAAATCTTATTTATACCTAAATCATATTTAGGCATTCTATTTTAAGTTCATCCATTAGTTACTATCTCAACTCTAAGATTATTTCCAAGTATCCAACATGATATAGATATTAACATATTCAGAGATGCAATTATTTATCACTCTCTTTCTTGCAAGGTTGTTATATATAGACAACTAAACTAATCTTAGTATATCTCAAGTATACAAGTTGTTCAATCCGCTAACACTCACATCCCATGCCTATAACCATATTTTCACCCTAAAGTACTCAATGGCCATCCATACTCATGGAAAACCCAACACCATTATTTCAAGCCAAAATTAATCCATTTTATAGCATACCAAGTTTACATATGAAATAGACTCAAACTATCAAGTGTCAAAATTCAACTCGGCCATCTCAATTTGGTTGAGCACCAAAGTATTTAACATTTATCTCTTTCCATTTGTTGAACAATATACATGACTGATCTTTTCTTTGTCATAGAACTATGTATTCATTACACTTAAGGTAACTTCATTTGGCTAAGTATCTCAATGATACAATATCACAAGCCATTGTGAGGCATAGAAATGAAGGCTTGTTATCTATTGGTCAATTTCTCCTTTCCAAAATGACTTGATTTAAACTAGCATTTTAAAATGTTATTGTTCCTACCATTATCTCAATGGAGTATTTCTTGATTGTTCACTTCTCTCAGAAGACTGCATATTCCTTCATGAGACTCTTATCTTGCCAAAAAAGAACCATCTTTTCTACAAATGGATTTCTTATATATATATATATATATATATATATATATATATATATATATATATATATAAAGAGAGAGAGAGAGAGAGAGAGAGAGTCCTTGTGATCATTTATTGATCAATCTATGAGCTAATCACATAAATTTTGAGATTGTTCCTTGTTGTATCTTGCCATATGATTTATTATAGTTGTGTTTTATGCTGACCGCATTTACTTTTCCACAAGTTTTAAGGTCAACTCTTATCTCTTGTATCAGTTTTCATCCTTCCTTTGAATTTGTTTTGCACATGTATTCTTCTTTTGGTTGTTTTCTTTCTTATATACATTTACTTTTATTGTTGAGCAGGTATGTTGTTTGTGTTTGACTTGTTCATATTAACTCTCTAGATATCACTTCCCTTAGGCTACTTGTAACCCACTTGCATATTAAACTTTTTCCAACCACCATGGCTTTTATTTAATTGTCCCATGTTGTATCTTTTTCATCATACACAACAAGTTGTGTTTGGTCTTAAATAGATTACTTTACAATTTATAGTTACATTTCACCTTAATGGCTATGAATCCCTTTTGGATTTTTTTATTATTTTATTTCATTTCTATGTACACATGGACAACAGTCCTTATAAATCATAATGTTTTTAATGTTTATGTTTCATATGCATATGATGACAATAACTTGGACATTTGGTGCGTCATATATTGGTTGCACATAAAGTGAACCTCAATGCCAATTTATTGTCAAGATCTATGCCTAATGAACCTTTTCTCTATTGAATATCTTGCTTATGCCATGTCAACTTAGATGACTGTAATTTCCCCTTCATAGGCCTAGTCATTTTGGTGATTGTTAGCCTATTCCCAAGTCCCATAAGCTAATTGGTATTGGTTAGGGGACTTTTTTAATTTTGGAAAGCACATGTTTAGTCTTTCCTATTTTCTTTATGTGGTATTCAGTTTAGTTGGCATTGAGAATTACAGTGATGCTTTTTAAAGTATTTTTGGACACTTGGTTTTCTCTCCAAACTTCTTAGAGACAGAATATATTTTTAGTAAGTCACTAGGTTGGTATTGATCATCATCCCACATCCTTAGCTTCATCCCTGTGTGATTACATTTTGGTTCTGAGGCTGTCTCAATGTTTTTTGCAACATGTGTGAGCTATTAAGTTATTATTTAACAAATTCACTTAATTTGTCTAATGTTCTTAAATATTAAAAAGATACCTTAGTATTATAGCTCATTGGAAAGGTAAAAAGTTGATCTAAATGTTGGGTGCCTTGTTTTGGGGACTTATGCACATGAAATATTTTATTATTTCATTTTAGCGACCTTGTGTGGGGAAAAAGTGAATTATTGTATTTTTTTCTAATTGTCTTTTTCCATCCAAGAAGATTATAACAGGAGGCTGAGGGTCTCACTTGTGCTCATGTTGATGAATTCTTATATTGTTATTTTTTCAGATTGAACCTGCAAGTTCTCCCAAAATATTTTGGGGATGAAAACCATCTATAGATTTCTAGTTTTAGATTTGAAAGATAATCCCTAGCTAAATAGTGTGGCTCTACTCAAGAATCACCTTGTTCTTCAATGAAAATACAAAATGGAGTTTCAATATGTATATGTTTGATATGTTTTAATGATCCTTAGTTTCATTTATATTATGTTGTGTTGATAATCAATTTTCAGCTTGTTTAGGTGTGAAGAATCTTTGTTGGACACACCCTTCCTCTTGTTGGTCACATCATTTTAGACCAGGTTGTACAAGTGCAGACCTAGGCATGAGACTTTATAACCCAAGCACCTCACTTTATAGGGAGTTTAATTATTTTTTGGGGATACCTTGACTCCTAGAATGATTTTTTATTAGTTTAGAATGGGAGAAATGGAGTATGTGGTAAATAATGGTAAATTTTAGGGATATTACAACATTGTTCCAGTGTATCAAATCTCAAAAATTTAGGAAATCAATGTTTGATCAAACTTTAGTAAACTCATATCTTCATCAATGCCCTTAATTCTTTAGTGTGATATACCTAGTGATTGGTTTGGAGTAAAGTTACTATCTTATTCTCACATTTTTGTGTTGTAGTAGTGCTAAAATTGAAAAATTAGAAATATCAATTGTAATTGCTCTTGTTTACATGTTTTTTCCTCCCACTGAATAAGTGGATTTCATTGTAATAGGCTTCCCAATGAAGATTGGATGTTCCTTGCTTTGTTATTTGGGATTTCCACTAAAAAATGGATGTGCATTGCTTTGTGTTTTAGGCTTCTCAATGAACAAGTGGATGTGCCTTGTTTTGTTTTAGCTTTCCTATTGAATAAATGAAAGTACTTAGTTGTTTTGGATTTCCCACTAATAATTAGATGTGCTTATTGATTTACCATTGAATAAGTGCATGCTCCAACTAAATAAGTGGATGTTTATAATTGTTGATTTGGCTAGAGAAAAAATAAAAGTTAGGGTGGTTATTACAATGGTATCAAAGCTGGTGATCCTGCCAACCTATGATTTCTAATCCTGTTATGCAATTTTTTATATGCACACCAGTGATAGATAAAAGAGATACTATGAAAGAGATCAGATTAATTTATATCATATTATATAACATCTAGTTGAAGATACATTTTTTAAGGTTCTAAGATTTTGACAGACTCCTCCTAGTGATAGTGACAATTTTTTAGAAACATGGTTGATACGGATAAAGGAACAACCCCATCATAGAATCCTAGTGTCAGAGTAGAGAGGAAATTTGATATTATGATGGACATGATGTCATATTTGTTATCCAAAATGATTCAAAATGTGCCTCATGTACCTTCAATTAAGAATGGAGAAACTAGTAGTGTTAACAACAATAATCACCAGAATGTGGGACATAGTGTTGGAATGACAACTTTTGGATCTATTCATATACCTCTCAAACCTAAATTCACTCATAGGGAGTAGACCCAACCTATTCAAGAAGCTTTAATTCCTATGGTCGAAGAAGTAATGGCAAGTTGTGCATAGTATGCAACCCTTCCATTTGAAATTCAAGAAATTTTATCTCTATATCAATTCATGAATCAGAATAAGAATAGGGGTGGTGGAAGAGTAGGGAATAAAGGAGTATTTGTGTAGATAGAATACCAAAAAGTATTGGTAAAGGTGACCTTGGCACACTTTGATGGTAGTGAAAATTTGATTTAACTATTTTGAGAATATTGGAGTCTTATTTATAATTTAGTTAAGGGCCTAAGCTAATTAAATTAGTAAATAATAGTAGGATAATTAAGCTATTAATTTTTAAAATTTAATTGTAATTTAAATCTTTCTAAAAATAGTAATAAGTGAGGATAAATGTAACTTAGCTTAAACTAGACTAAGACGGCTGAGACAAGGTCTAGAATCTATTGTGCAAAACTATGATAGTGTCATGAATTAGAATCTAGCCTTTATTTTTTTAAAGGATAAGAGCACAAAAATATTACACCTTAGGGCCCAACACTATAGGAATTCTCTACCACTATTGTCCTTGAGACCTGAGCTTTTTAGGTTTTGTCTATTGCCTCTGTGTGAGCCTACCTATAAAATTTTAGATATTGGATGTCTACAAAACTCTCTGTAGAGCTGATTTAGTCTTCAAACCTTAGACTCTATTATGATTTGACAAACATTGAGAAAGAGGGAGGGATAATGTGTGCAAGATGCATTGAACATGTATCCACAAACCTTATGTGGGCATGTTGCATCCATACCAATATTCTAAAGAGGGATCAAGACATATGTAGCTCTCCCACTTGATGTGATTTGTGAAATAGTATATATGAAGATGAAAATGCAAAAACTAGGTGTGTTTGAGGTGGCTAAGGATTGGTGTAAGGTTTAGAATAAGCTTGTAGCTATATTGGATGGATATATGTAGAGAATAGGGAAATATCCCTGAGTAATCTTGCTTATATTCTTGTTTGCTTTGTGATATTTACCAACCCCTTCTAAATGAAATTTGAATGGGATTTTATAGAGATATATTGGTCATAGGTTGAATGTATTCATGATAATTCAACATAATGAGGAAGAGAAATTAGGATAAAATGGTCCCCTGGGCTCGAAATGTGATTGGATAAGAGCGTCAAACTTGGACACCCTAGGGTCCGATGCTATAGTCCAAGTGAGGCACTATTATCTTGAGGGTACAAGACATGGGGGGTGAATTTTTAATGAAAAAGTAGCTTGGTTGAGCTAGAATTAGGTCCTATAATCTTATGGATGACTGAGAATAAGTGAAAATATTTCTAGAAAGATCATGAGAGCATGCAAGAGGGACATATGGGTTGAGTGTCATAAGCTACACTCAAGTTAATAATTTTTATATTTTATATGACTACATTTGCTTCTCCTTTATTATAATGATGCAGTAAAATGAAATTCTAGGATAAAAAAAAGTAGAAAGCATACCTGAACTTACCTACAAGGGTGAAGCCCATGAAGCTATGTGATTTTGGGTGTGCATAGAGAGAGTATGTTATGAAGTATAAATATATAAGAGAAAATAAAGAGTAGATCAGTTCTTACTAGATACACAATATTTAAAATAAGAATGTATGAATTTAGGTAAAAAAGAAAGGAAGAGAAAGAAATGAATACACCACATTGGGTATGCGAACTAATACCAAACTTATTATGATGTTAAGTGATGCTAGATGATGTTAACTAATATTGAGTAATACTAGATATATGTTGTACCAAGAGTAATATCATGAATGGAGTTGAGTGCTCAATTCCCTAAGAGTGGCTCAACATTGCAAAGGCTGACCCTTTAACTCTGAGATCTTTGCCCGCTAAGTGAAGCTATGAGATCATGCATATGTTAATTGATGTTTGGATTATGTGTCCAATCCCTCTGAGTAGGTGGCTCAAGAATACAAAAGCTATCTAGACCTTTAGCTCCATCATTTCCTCATGAAGTGAAGCTATGAATTGACACTAGTATGATATGTGTGTTGTATGAGATGGCTCCTAAAGCCCATGAATGTTCTATAATCTCATAATGTGATGTGAATATCCAAATATGTGTTGGAAAATAGGCCACTCTTGGCCATTCAAAAAAGGTGGAGATTAGGCTTGTATGAAAGCCACTTCAAAACTGGGTAATGGGCATATGTGTAAGCCACTCAAAAATGATGTCAACCACTTGCAGATGGAATAAGGCATGTAACTATCGAGAATACTTAGGTAATGAACTGAAATCAAAACAAAGAATTCAAATGTGTCACGTACATTGCCCCTAATCACTGATGTCTAAAACATGGACTCTGATCTGGAAGTTATATCAATTGTCTAATCTAAAATTGGAAGTGAGATCCATTAAGCTATGCATGATGCCCCCTATATCTAGATTCTTTGGAAAAAATTATACTTAAACTATTGATTTTGAACTAAACTATGGTTGATAAAACTGTAGTTAAGCTTACCTTTCTGTCTATTTTTGAAAAGTATATTTTTTTGTTGTTTAGATAGAATCATCAAAATCAAACACCCTGCTATCTAGCATTGTAGTCCAATCTTAGTGCTATTGTCCTGAGCTAATTTTGATGATTTTTCTATGATTATCACTATCTTCTTGGTCTATTCTACCTGATTTGAAGTTTGAATATTGTTTTGGGTGTTTTGAAAGATAATTTTTTCATCGGTAGGAGTTTTGATCTTTGTGACAAAACCCCTATTTGTTACCCCCTCTTCTGAGTGTAGGAATGAAGACCCTAAAATGAATATCTTCAAAATAAAAATCCCTAGAAGTGTTTTATGCTATGAAAAGACATGATATAGCAATGATAATTGACAAGATATCTCAAGATATAGTATGGTTTGTATGAGAGATTGTTAAATCAACAAGGGTATGCCTAGATAGATATAACAATGTAATAATATTGTAATGTACTAAATTGAAATTAGAAATGTTAGTTATTAGTTATCAATGAAAGATGGAGTATGATGTCCATCATGGCATTCAAAAAATCAAGATAATGCATGATGTAGATCATGGCATTGCAAATAAGTGAAAAGCATACAAGCAACAAACACACAAGGCAAGAAGCAAGAAGCATACAAGAGTGGCCAAAAGGCCAAGAAAGTAAGGGATATGGGCATATGTCACTCAAAATATAAATCAAGTATATAATTCATGTTCAAATGCCATATATACACATAATTGGAAACAAGCAAGGTTTTAGATTAAGGTAAAAAAAGGTTTTGAAGGGACCCTAAAACCCTAATACAAAGAAAGAAAGATGAAACATTTACGACCACAGGCAAAACCTAAAACCTACTATAGAGAAGTAGCATAAATAGGTTTTATATGGACCTAAAACCACCTGAAAGACCACAAGTCAAAACCCAGGTTTCACATAGACCTGGCTACACCATATTCAAAAGATTACAAAAAACTAGGAAACAGGACCAGATAACACAACCAACTAGAAGAACCAGGCTATTCTTCCAGTTCCAAAATCATTTTCACTATTTCCTTACCTTTCACAGCAGTATTCTGAATGTCAGTAGCTACTGACATGGCTCCCTCTTGCATAGCTTTCTTTCTTGAGCTCTATCTCGTCCTCTTGCAAGGCCCCTCTAAGGATTTGATCTCCTCATTAGCTCTTTTTCCAATATTAATAGCTGTTGCACATATGTTAGATGTAACTTCTTCCATTTTCATTCTGCCCTCCTTGATGAGTTCCCTTAGGTTGTTCTCATAGTCCTTGAGCTTGATGGGGATGTCTCTCAACTATTTTCCCATGTTATTGATTTTGTTCCAAATTGCCTTCTGGTTGTCTTCCATAATTTCCATTTTCTTTTTGAGATCCAATATCTCCTTAAACATCCATGAATCGAGTTGGAGGATAGCCTCTGCTTTGCAATTAACCCATCTCGTAGGTGTGTGCCTTCCATCATTCTGCCTTTTATCACTCCACTCTTCTGTGTTCTTATTAGGACTATTCCCGCCTTCTTCAATGTGATCCTCTCTTCCCCTTTGATTTTGTTCCTTAGTTTCAATTTGAACTTCTAAGTCCATATCTTGGTTGTCGGCCTAAACTGTGTTTTCCCTCTCATTTATCGAAACAGGGTCCTCAACAGGGTCATCCAGGACTTTATCATCCTCAAACACTTGCTAGTTTTCCTCAGAGTCATCTTCACTATTTTCAGACTCCTCCTCTATGTTGACTCCTTTCTAATTCTTCTCTTGAACTTCTTCCTCATTGGAACTTGTATTCCTACTTTTTGTTCCTCCCTCTTCCTCCAAGCTTTCCTCCCCAGACTTATCAGTTCTCTCCCACTCTGTGTCCTCGTCACCATCTTGATTCTTGACATTAGGGGGCTTGATTTGGATTTTATCTTTCCCTTTAACAATTTCACTCTTGTTACTCCGTGAATCCTTGTTTTTCCCCAGATAAGGGTTCTTAGCCATGGCCTTGTTCTTGCAATATCTTTCAATTATCAGAATTAATCCTTCATGTAGAATAGGACGTGTTTCCTTCTTCCTATGAGCAAATAAGCTTTGGACCAAAGAGAAACGCAGATAAAAGGGAAAGGAAATTCTTACTTTATGTCTGAAATGATTTAGGAATACAAAGTGGAATTTGTGGACTCTCTTGCTTCTTCCATCGAGGATGAAGTACTCCCGAATACAGCATAAGACATCCCTCCATATGCCCTTAATCTGTTCCAATTCAAAAAAATCCCCATTCTTTTCTAGCTTCTGCTCTTCAATGTTCATCTTAGGGAATTTGCAAAAGGCCTCATTTGAAATGCTAGTCTGCTTGGAGAATTTTATTCCTTCCATAGGCAGCCCCGTAACCTCTGCTATAAATTCCTCTGTTAGATTCACTGTGATGCCATAGAGAGTGACCCTATCATCAATCCAATTTTTGAAAAAAGCCATTGTAATATGAGGTTTTGAACCATGGAGTCTTTCCATATAGTTCACAACCTTCCCTCTCTGCAGGATTCTCTAGACATCTTGGTTTGTTCTCCACTCTTCGCAATTTTTGGGTTCCTACTTCCTTGGTTCTCCTTTCCTTACACGAGCCATGCAGATTTCCTTTGATACCCAATCTCTGTAAACTATACAATCATCCCACCTGCTATCAATTTAGTTCAAAGCTCGCCTTTTTTAGGCATGTTCGGGATCTGCTTCTCATTCTCGAGGGCCTTCCTTTTTAATGATTGTAAACTTTTCTCCGTGAAGCCACTCCTCCAACTCATTAGTTTTATATTACAAGTTAATCTTTCCCTCCTTTGCATGAGTTACATCATGATGAATGAACGCTCTAAGATCCACATTATTTTCTAATGTTTCCTGCCACCTCACTTTGTGTCCTGTTCGGACTGCATAATTTGCTAACCAATCTGCAACTCCGTTGGCTTCACGGTAGGTGTGGGTAATTGTTACTTTTTCAAATTTTTTGATTAAAGTTTTCATCTCCATCACCATAGCCTCTATAGTCCATGACACAGAATTTTTATTGTTTAGAATATTTATGATATCCAATGAGTCCCCTTCCAGCCATAATTTAGAATATCTTGAATCCACAACTAGTTTGATGGTTTGAAGGGCAGCAGAAGCTTTGGCAATATGACAATTCGACTTTCCAATGGGAATTGCAACATCATCGATTAAATTTCCCGTATGTTTCTCAATACTCCTCTGCATCTTGCATTCCCCAGATTCCCTTTAACAGCTCCATCAAAGTTTTCTTTAATCCACCCTTGAGGGGGGACATTCCAAATAACACCTAATCTAGGATTTTCGGGTTTACCATTAGAATCTTCTGTTCTTAAGGGATTATCCACTTGAAAGGTTGGGTTTGGATTCCTTTGCAATGAAAAATTATCCTTAATAGCTCTAATGATGTTCTGCCCCACCACCCATCCAGGAAGTTCTTTACTTTTAAAGATTCAGTTATTTCTTTCCTTCCATATTCCCCACCAAATATGGGGAAGAGTTAGTTTCCATAAAAATATAACTTCAGGATTCTTGGAAGGACAATACCAACTTTTAAGAGATAATTCCACATTTTTGTGGTGAATCCAGGCAATACCCCACAGATTGAGGATTTCTTTCCAAACTTGCTGCATAAAAGAACAGTTCACAAACAAGTGATCTCTATCTTCAAAGCCCTTCTTACAAAGAATACACCTGTTCACAATATATATTCATCTTTTCTATAAATTGTCCAGAGTCAAGATTTTATTTTGGAGGAGGGTCCAGAAGAAGATTTTGATTTTAGGGATGAGCCCCTTTATCCAGGCCTTCGTCCACAAAGGTTTGTTGCCATTTCCCTTTGAAGTGAAAATGGAAGAAACTTTAAATTGTCCACTAGGCTCATTATGCCACACAATCTTATCTTCAAGATTAGGGTAGAGAGATATAGCATTTAGGGATAGTTGTATATCCTTGAAATCTTGATCAAGATCAATAAGGTTCACCCAAGAGTTGTTCTGCCAGTATTGGTTAACCATTATTCCAAATCTTTGCTTACATCGGTCTATTGCTTCTTTGTCTTGGATTTCATCTATCAAAGGTTTTCCTTTTAACCAAACATCCTCCCAAAATTTCACCTTTTTTCCATTGCCAACTTTCCAAGAGCTTCCTTCTTCTAAAACTTGTTTAGTACCTTGAACTGCCCCCCATATGGCAGATGGATGGGAGACGTCAGGGTAAGAAAATAAATTAGAGAGGGACTTAGCCTTGAATAAATACTTATGCTTTCATATTTTTCTCCATTCTTTGTGTTCATACTTCTAATTTTCCTTATTCCAAGTCCTCCTTCCCTGACAGGTTTATAAATGTTATCCCATGCAATTAAAGGCATTCTCCTTTTCTCCTCAGTACATGTCCAAAGAAAGTTTCTCTGAATTTTTTCAATAGCTTCTGCAAATTTGGTGGGAATTCTGAAAAGACTCAAAGCATAAGCGGGTATGCTTTGAAGACTTGCTTTGAGGAGGGTAAGCTTTCCTGCTTGACTTAGAAAATTACCTTTCCATCCCGCAAGTTTCTTAATAAATTTGTTAATAAGTCCTTCCCAAAAACCTTCAGGAACTTTCATCCCAAGAGGGAGACCCAGGTAAGAGGAGGGGAAAGATCCTATGGAGCATTCAAGGATTTTAGCTATTTTGTTCTGTCTATGACTTGGAGTATTAGTGAAGAACACTACACTTTTGTTCCAGTTAATCAGTTGTCTTGAGGCAGCTGAATATAAATTTATAGCTTTCTTCAAAGTTGTTTCTTCTGTGACTTTAGATTTCCCCATGAAAATAGTATCATCAACAAATTGACCATGGGAACATATTAAAGGATGCGAAGAGGGTTTCAGACCATTAAATAAACCTTTACGGACTAAGTCCCCTATATATCGTCCCATACTATCAGCCATTATTATAAACAAAATAGGGGATATAGGATCCCCTTGTCTCAATTCCCTTGATGGTTTAAAGAAGCGAGACGAACTCCCATTTACCAGCACTGCAATAGAAGTAGTAGATATCAACTGCTTAATAATATCAACCACTCTTTGTTCAAAGCCAAAGGCAACAAGACTATTTGAAAGGAATAACCAGTCCACTCTGTCATATGCTTTTGAAAGGAAACAAGCAAGGTTATCATGAGGGCCACAAACAAATAGAAGATTACAAACAAAGGACATTAGCAAATGTCCTAAGACACACACAAGAATAGAAGCAAAGAACATTGGAAAATGTCCTAAGGCACATACAAGAGACAAAATAGGAACTAAGAAACGAAATCACATATATCTATGCAAAGCAAGAAAATAAATCATGTAAATGTTGTAAATATAATAACATCTAACGAATCAAAGCAAGAAGTGAAAGTATGCAAGACATAGAGTACAAGACTAGGTATATGATAAAAATACACAAGTGATATATACTAGTGAGTTTCGATAAAGTAATTCTTATAAGTTATTAAGTAATGTACATCAACATGATAACTAGATTGTATGGTGTAGGAATGACATAACCTAGATGGTGTAGTCATGTAGAAGATGCCCCTAGAGGGTAGATATATCGGTGTATGTCTCGAATGCAAAAGTAGGATGCCCCCTCAGTGGGTAGACTAAAGCAATAAAAGATCTATAATTCACTGTACACACTCAAAAAAAATAAGTAAAGTATGGTAATGTAGATAAATTGACAAATAATATCATAAAATAATAAATGTAAGTCTAGCATGGTAGTAGAAATGTAAAGCATCGATAATGCATACAATTGAAATATTTTTGTGGTTTTGAATTATTTGAATGTTTTTTTTATTTTGAATTTTTTGTATTTTTTTGGTATTTTGATATATTTGAATGTTTTTGTATTTCAAAAAAATTCTATTGTTTTTGGTAATTTTTATATAAGCTATGTACAAGCAATCATGAGAAAATTATGTACAAATAATTGAAAAGAAGCTATGTACAAGTAAGACCTGATAAAAAATGATTCTAACTGATGAGTCTCATAAGAGACTCCCTATCATGGTGTCATATATTAAGGAGAGGGATTATGTGTCATCGTGAAGCATGATGGAAGGGATGAGACTATGGCTTTAAAAATTGTATATATTATAAATGCTTTGAAATCTCTAAAGTAGAAATTGACTACGGGGTCCCCTTATAACTCTAAAAAGTGGATGTAATTGTAGGGATCTTTAGGACCCATTGGCAGTATAATAAGTTCTCTGAACATGGGTTCTATGTGTAGAGGCATGAGACCTTAATGATACTTCCCTAGGTGTGAATACTATAGATGGAAGTTGTCTATAATTTTAAAATTGTTGCTACTCAAAAAGAGACCTCTATGGAAGTGTATGAACTCTCTGTGTTGGTGATAGATGCCTTAACTATGTCTAAATATGAACTGGAGGAAGAACTAAAACTAGTAGTGGAACTAAAACTGGTGACTATAAAATAGTATATGGATATAAAGTGGGGAGTAGTAACTCATATAGAACTCCACCAACTGTAACAACTTGATTAACATGAATGAATTTTATGCATCTATAAACTATAGAAGGTATTGCTCAAATTTTTTGAATCCATGGTCAGCCAAGTAACATACCAAAAACTTTTGCACTAAAAATAATCATAAATGGTTTGGCCACATATGTTGGACCAACCTGTAGAAGAAGTACAATCTCACCTAATGAACTTTGTATGTGCCCACTAAATTTATTAATAATTGTATTCATCGGGGTAATACCCTACTTTGAATATCTTAAATGCTATAGTAATGTCATAGTGCACATGTTTACACTAGATCCTTTGTCTATGAGAACACTATGAATAGGATGATTATGAATGTAGGCTCTGATAAAGAGTGCATGATAATTTAAATCATATTCAACTATCTCCAGATCTGAGAAAGAGATCAACAGTCTAGCTAGAACATTTGAATTGTATACACCAATCATGTTGCTCAAAGGATATGACTTAATTGAAGGTGTCTTATATGTAGCTAGTGAAGGATGTGCATTATATGCATGGTGAACACCTGATGTATTCCATGTCTCTTATTTACAATGTTGTGGGAAATGATCTTAAAATATTTTCAAAGCTTTATCATGTGTTTGCTTTGCTTGAGGAGGCTCAACTGAGGTGTCAAGATCAATAATGTTTCCATCTATGAAGTCATGTATCTTGTGTTTCAAATTGATGCATATGTTTATTATGTGGCTTGGTACCTATAAAATTTTCAAAATGCATTTGTATCATATCCCCGTGGAAGAGGCTTTGTTGGATCAACTTCCAAAATAGGAGGGAGAGATATGATATTACATTCCAAAAGTTACTGTAAAACTCATGCTGGAGATACTGGTAGATTAGAAAAATTTCATCGAAAAGGTGCTGATAAAACTACTTGTTGAGGAGGCTTTGAAGCCGCATTAACTATAGGTTGATTATGACTCTTGTTGTCATTAACCATTACTTTGTATGGGACTGTATGGTTACTCTTGTTTGTTGTTTTTTATATGCTCATGTACTTGAGTTTGCCCATTGAAATTAATTTGACTTCCCTTTCCTTTAGTGTATGACATAACTTAGTGAAGGAAGAGAATATTTTAGATAATATTGATTCATACAAAGCTGGTAGAAGACTCTATTTGAAGAGATCTTTTAACTCTTGATCAATCATGGGGCTAGTCATCTTAGCCAAGATAGTCTTATATCAAAGAACATATTCTATGAGATTCTCATTTGACCTATGTTTCTATTATGTAACTTGGGTATAATAAACCTTATCACCAATGTTAATGTTGAAATGAGTTAAGAACATGTCGGCTAAAATATTGAATACATTAACCGACTGATTTGGTAGACTATAAAACAATTGTAAAGCATAATCATTTACACTCCAAAGAAATAGATTAGCTAGTAGCCAATCATTTGGTACATAGTCCAAGAATGTTGAGTGAAAATATCTCAATTGTGTATCTAGATTATTCTTGCCATTGTATAAAGTGAGCTTGGGTTGAACAAAACCTAGTGGCAATGGTATTGAAGCAATATGACATGCTAATGGTGTATGAAGTAGAGCCAAAAAATCTAAGGCTTGTGTAGGTCTATAGGTACCTTGCTCAAGATGTATCACCTTGGATTAAAGAGATTTTATCTTTTTCTTAAGGGCTACTAGATCAACAGACAGAGATGTACTAGTTGTAACTGGTGGTGCCTCAAAGGAAGGTTGGACTACTATAGGGGGTTGTTGAGACATAGTTGCCCCCGTAGTGTCATGTGTAACTAGTTACTTTGTGGTTTTAGAAGAATGACCATTGTTCACTTTTTATTATTTTTCTTGTCATATTTTAAGCATATCATCTTTCATATCAAGATGTTTAGTTAAAAGGTCTTGAAGTTCCCTCTTATCAATTTCATCAAAACTAGTGTATTGGGCCATTATTAAAGTAGAAAAACAAATTGAAAATTGTTTGAATTTTCTGTAATAATTTATAATAAGCACACTGCTATGGAAGAAAGTACTGAATAAATAAAATGTAAAGTCCTAAAAATAGCCAACTAAAATATGCATAAAAAATATATAGAACTCACAAACATGTAAGGTGATACTTCAAAAGCAATGGGACCCAGTATATGCAACTAGGATTTTGAAAATGATTATTTTTAAAATTTACTATAGAATTTTAAAAAATTAAAATGAATTTTTTATTTAAATATGCAAGTAAAAAATAAAAATTAAAAATTAGAAAATTCTTGATTTGAAAGGACCTAGTGTATGCAACTAGGGTTTGGGAGAAAACAATTTTTTTTTTAAATTACTATAGAATTTTAAAATTTAATGTGAATTTTATATTTAAATATACAAGTAAAAAATCAAAAAATTTATTGGAAAATTTTTTATCTAAAGGGACCTATTATATACAACTAGGGTTTGAAAGAAAATAATTTTTAAAAATTAATATAGAATTTTAAAAATTAAATTGAATTTATAATTTAAATATGCAAGTAAAAAATTTATAAAAAAAATTGTAAAAATCAATAAGAAATTTACCCTAGGGGTTTTGTGTATAAACGAAGTAAGTCGGGTTCACCAAATGATTTAAATATTTTAATAATATTAGATTCTTATTTCTAATTTAGTTAAGGGTCTGAGCTAATTAAATTAGTAAATAATATTAAAATAATTAAGTTACTGATTTGTATAATTTAATCATAATTTAAATCTTTCTAAAAATAGTAATAAGTGAGAAGAAATGTAACTTAGCTTAAACTAGACTAAGATGGTTGAGATAGGGTCTAGAATATGTTATGTAAGACTGTGACAATGTCATGAATCAGGATCTGGGCTTTATTTCATGAAAATACAAGAGTGTCTAAATAGGACAACCCAGGGTCTGATGATATAGTCCTTCTCTGTCATTGTTGTCCCCAAGACCTGAGCTTTCTAGGTTTTATTTGTTGCCTCTATGTGATCCTACCTATGAAATTTTGGATACTAGACGTCTATGGAACTCCTTATAGAGTTGATTTAGTCTTCAAACCCTATACTTCATTATGCTTTGACAAATATTGAGGAAGAGGAATTGGGATAAAATGGTCACTTGGGCTTGAAATGTGATTGGATAGGAGCATCTAACTTGAACACCCTAAGGTCTAGCACTATAGTCCAAGTTAGATGCTATTGTCCTAAGAGTGTGGGACCTAGGAGGATGGATTTGTCATGGGAAAAGTAGCCTAACTAAACTGGAATCGGGTCTTGAAATCTTATGGATGACTAGAAATGAGTGAAAAGATGTCTAGAAGGGTCATGAGAGCATGCAAGAAGGACCTATGGGTTGGGTGTCACAATCCACATTCAAGTTACCAATTTTCACATTTAATATGACTACATAAATGAACTGCTATAGCATGGGTTCAAAAGTTGTATAAATATCTATCTCTTAGACCAATGTCAGAGGAAGATGATATCAAATTTGTTATGATGCATTTGGATGGAGGAACCCATGAGTGGTGGTACCATAGCTTGGTGACATTGGGTCACAACTTAATCACCACCTATGATGAGTTCAAAAATAATCTCATTGAAAGATTTGATAAGAAAGACCTTGAGTTTTAGTTCAGAGAGCTTGCAAAATTGAAACAATATGGTACTCCTGACATATACATCTAAGAGTTTCAAAGACTCTTAGTTATGGTTCTAAGCATCACAAAGAAGATACTTATGGTCCTTTTAAACAAAATACTAATGGATCAAATCTGAGGATGGGTTAAATCCTTTAACCCACCAACTCTAAAATAATCTATAAAGAAGGCAAAAAGCATAGAGCTCATTACCTCAATAAAAAAAATTCAACCAAGGACTTTCCAGCATACAAAAAATAAGAAGCAGTTTTAGACAAATTCAAATCAAACCAAGAAGACATCAATAAAAATGGATAAAGACCTCCTAAATAACCTAAGGAGGAATAAATTATGTTTCAATTGCAAGGACCCTTGGGCCCCAGGCCATAAGTGCATTGGAAAGAGCAGAGTTCACTATTTAGAAGTCTATTCAAATGAAGAATCAAAATCATAAAATCAGAACAACAATCTAATTTGGAGGAGAAAGTGGAATAAGAGTCATCTGAGGAGTCTAAATAAGAGAATGAAAGTGAAGGCAATCTTTTTTACCTTTCTAGTTTTTAAAAACATGAATCTTTCAAAGTTTGTGGTGTCTTTTGTAGATAGTGAGTTGTTGCATTAATTGATACTAGAGCAACACGTAATTTTATTGATGGAGTAGTGGCTTGTAGACGACTCAAGAATGAAGATTTTGATGTATTAAAAGTAATGTTAGCTGATGTTTTCACCCTTACTTGCACTAAAATGATACCCCAAATGAGTCTACAATTGGGTCATTATGAATTCAAACATGACTTATATGTTGTAAGCATTGGTGACATAGATGTAATACTTGGCATTTAGTGGTTGAAATATTTCGGGGATATTATCTTAAACTTTTAGACTATGGAACTAAAATTCCAATCATAAGGTAATAAAGTGGCATTAAGAGTAATGTCAAATGGAGGTCCATGATTTATCTCCTACAAAAGGATGGAGATGTTGATTCAACGTGATCAAGTTGAATGGGTAGTAGATTGTATCATCATGCCTACCATTCCCAAACATGAAAAGAAAATTTATCACCCTAATGTGTAAGATTTGATTAACAAGTGAAGTAAGGTTTTTAGTGGTTTACCTCCTGAGAGGCCTCTTTTAAGAGACATTGAGCATGTGATAGAGATATAATAAAGAGCAAAACCTATCATCACCACTCCTTATCAGCATCTAAAAAGACATAAAGATGAGGTTCAAAAAGTAATCAAGGATCTCTTGGAGATGGGACATATCCATCCAAGGAAAAGCCCATTTACATCTTCTATAATTTTGGTAAAAAAGGATGGTACTATGTGTATATGCATACATTACAGATCTCTTAACAAGAAGAATATAAATAATTGGTATCCAATCCCAAGGATAGATGAGTTGATTGGTGAGCCACATGGATCTATCTACTTATCAAATATAGATTTAAGATCAAGATATCAATAGATAAGGGTTCATGAGGAGGACATAGAGAAGACTGATTTCATATGCCACTTTGGTTTTTTGAGTTCCTGGTTATTCCCTTTAGAGTAACCAATGCTCCTACAACATTTCAATCTTGCATAAACCAAGTGTTCAATAAGCAGTTTGAGAAGTTTTTTTTAATATTTTTTGATGACATCTTGATATTTAGCAAGGCTTGGGAGGAGCATATGAGACATTTGGATGAGGTGTTGGGCATACTTGAGATTAAATCCTTATTTTTAAAGGAATCAAAGTGTGAGTTTGGTATGACTGAACTTCTATATCTTGGTCATGTAATCATATATATAGGTGTAAGTGTTGACCAAGAAAATATCAAAAGCAATATTATATTGGCCTTCACCTACAAACCTCTCATAGTTGAAGGGATTATTTGGTTCATGTGGTTTTAACAAAAGTTTTTTGAAATGATTTTCATAGTTGGTTGCCCACTTAATAATATTACCAAAAGGGAGCCCTCATATGGTCTAATGAAATGCAGAAATATTTTGATTAGTTTAAGAAAATCATGAGCATATGACCTATTTTAGACATACCTAATTTATCCAAGCCATTTGAGCTTGAATGTGATGCATCTAGTGAAGGGATAGGTGTTGTCCTAATGCAAAATAAACACCTAATTTCCTTTGAAGGTAGAAAGTTGAGAGGTGGAGAAAGAGGTAATTCCATTTATGATAAGGAGATGATTGAAATGATGCATGCTTTGGACAAGTTTAAGGAATACTTTATTGGTGGAAAGTTTATTAGTAAAACTAATCACAATAGCCTCAAGTATTTCCTTAATCAGAAAGACATCATTGATAGGCAACAAAAGTGGGTTAGTAAGCTACAAACTTAAGATTTTGACATTGAATATATCAAATGGAAGAATAATGTTTTGATTGATGCAATATCAAGAAGGCCACATTTGTGTTCCATGATGGAGATCACTATTGATTGGAAATAACAGGCACTTTCATAGTATGCTAAGAACTCCTTTGTCATCAATATTTTGGGTATAATTTTACAAGATGAATGGTAACAAGTGGTAAATGAACTTATTATCTACAAAGAGAGAATCTTCTTAGTACCTGAATCAAGGATTAAGGAGAATATTATGAAGACATTTCATGACATGCCCTTGGCTGGTCACCAAGGTTTCTTCAAGACTTATAGGTAGATCTGAGAAATATTTTCTTGGAAAGGGTTTAAGGATGAAGTCCTTAAGTATGTTAGAGAGTGTCCTATATGTCAACAAAATAAAAAATAGCATACCTTTCATGTTGGTTTGTTGTAGCCTTTACCAATTCCCATTCAAAACTGGGAAAACATCTCCATGGAATTCATCACGGGTCTTCCCAAAGTGCAGGGGAAGGACTGCATCTTTGTTATGGTTAATAGATTCACCAAATTTGCACACTTATTTTCAATATTTGTAATTTTTATAGTAGTTCAGATTGTTGATTTTTTTTTTTTTAGAGAAGTGTTCCAATTGCATAGATTACCACATAAAATTTTTAGTTATAGGGATAGTAATTTCCTAAGTCTATTTTGATAAGAAATTTTTAGACTAAGTGGGATCGAGCTCACTCTTAGGACCATTTATCACCCACAAACCAATGGGTAAAGTGAAATAGTCAACAAGTGGGTGAAAGGTGTGATTAATATGAATCCAATAGGGGAGTTACTATTGTTTTAGTATGATAAAAACTAAATAAAAACATGCTAATAAAATTAACACCTCAAGCCTAGACACTCAAGGATAAAGAGAACAATATGAGTAACTATCAGTGGAAGAAAAAATAAGAATTATTTACCTTCCTTAAGAGTAAGAGTTCTATGTTTTCCATTGAGGAATATGCTTGATCATACACTCAAAGATTTTTTGACAAAGGTGATCTTTGCATCATCTCTCCTTATCACCTTGTCAATGTTGGGCTTGGCTTTGGCTTTGTCTTGGCTTTGATGCTTTTCTCTCTCAGCAAATGAGCATTATAGCACTACACAAAAAAGTTCTTTGAAGGTATTTTTGCATAATAACATTACACCAAAAGAGCTTGTTGAATAATGGATGAAGCCTTGCATTTATAGCATTTCCAACTAAGTCTAACCCAAGTGCAGTTAGGTTAGAGTTAACCATGATTAAGTTTAGTTTAAGCCTATTTGAGTTAAGGAGGGGACAAGTAATTAATATTTGGGATAGAGATCCCATTATTAAGAATGGTTATCCATTTCTAAACTTTTTAAAGGAGATATTTCCAATTCCTTGACTTTGAGGCTGATGACATAATCATGACCTCAATTTTATTAGAATGTCTTTTTTACAAAATTTATTTTCACTAATTGCACATGGAAAATTTAAGAATTTAATTTTATTTGCTTAGTTAATTCATTATGCTTAGCATTTTTTCACTTTAGAAATTTTTTAAGTGCCCCACTTAATGGTTCCAAAGGCCAAAGTATCAATTTGCTAGGTAACAAGTTGACTGAAGATGAATCTGTGAGAGGTTGCTATTGCATATAGGATAATAGCCAAAATAAGAATTCTTCAACACAATTTTGGGCACTAATATATGATGTGTAGAAAAAATTGGGATATTCAGTGATTTTTAGGCTTAATTTGTATTATTTGGTAATGTAGACACCAAAAATCTACACACTATGGTTCCAAATGTCTCAATTCCCCTGAACTACATCAAGACCCCCTGGGGCCCCACCTCAACCTTATTGACTCCTAACTCAAATTAACCCATCTAATCAAAGGTAATTGCTCTACTAGATAAAACCTACCTTTTGACCAACCCTACCTTTGACCCTTGGCCATTGATGGTTAGGGTGACTATCGATGGTCACCTTGACTGCCAATGGTCAAGGTCCACTGTCCTAAGCACTAACATGCAAAAATCCACCTTGATTTTCCAAAATTAACTTGTATAAATATTTGTGTGAGATATTATATGCATAATTTATAATTAGAATGCCCAGTTAACATCTTATTACACCTCTCCTTTCTTGCATATAATAAGAGAAGAGCATGAGGTGAAATCCGTCCACACTATCAAGAGTTTTTGCATCCATAGTTTTTTTGTAGTTATTTTTCCAATAATCGAGTGATCCATCCATCACATCAGAGATCCAATTTTCCACCACATATCTACCAAACTATTAGGTAATGTTACTCTATCAAAATCATATCAGACTATGTTAATAGGCCAACCACCTTAACCATCCACCAAATCCACCTCTGGTAAGATAAGTACTTGTTTTATAACATTCATTTACTTTATATCCATTTCATAATTAACCCAGTCTCAACCCATCTATTGGAATCCAACTTTTTGATCCTATCAAACAATTTATTTATTATTAACCTCCAATACACAGTAACCATTGATGGCCATCTTGACCATCGATGATCTGTAAAACCACTAATAGGCACCTTAATAACTGACGGTCATCCCAATTGTTGATGGTCACTATGGTAAGAGATAATATAAATTTATTTTCACCCTCTTACCTCCAACCAAATCCAATTTTCTATGTTCTTACCTATTCACAAACCCCTATCTAATTTTTTAAACCACACCCAACCTATTTAGCACTAGTATTGAATTGTTTATTTCTATATTAAACATTTTAGTCTATTTCTTTATCAAACATTTCTTGTGTTCAATTTTAGTACCTTTTGATTATTTATACAATTACTTATCATTTTATTTTATAAATTTAATTATTTAAAACATGTGGATTGACAACCTCTGAGGAAGATTTTGCTTTCAAGATCTAGCTATCACTAGGCAATCACTCAAATATCTACCTAACCAAATATTTGATTTAGTGTTATTTTATTTGCAGATCATCCTCTTAAGCCAAAGAGGAGTTCTTCACAATCATCTGATTCAATGCACGTATAATCAAATAGGTTTTTCAAAGACACCTGCATTTAATTTATTCTTCTTCTTTTCTTGAAATATAAGCTGAAACTCATTGAAACATTCTAGCACATTCAATGGGACCCTTGAGTCTCTACTTGGGATTTATTTTTTTACATCTATATGCTCTTCTCTGTATTATATGCTCATAAACAATATCAAAATTTCCTTTTGGGCTTAAAATTAAGTGCATAAACTGGTTTCTTGTAAGTTTAGATCATTTAGTTAAATTAAATCAAAGTAATTTGATCATAGCATCACTCTTGTTTCACACACTCAACCAAACCACCTTCATCAATTAAACATCAAAACAAATTGAGACAAGGCCCAATTGGTATTTCATCACCTAGCAGTCACCTTACCCTTTCCCATCAATCCTACTTGGAGATCATTACCAAGAGGAGAATCAACTCAATTCTCTAGCTGAGTATAAACTCTAAAAATTAGATATATTGGCTAAGCACCTGACACCCTTATCACTGTGGTGTGTGAAGTGAGGGGGTAGGCCCTAATACTAACCCACATATTGATTCCCAATATAGATCTTTTTGAGAGCCTAAACACAACTTGCAACCAGCCATAAAAATTTTCTAGTGCCTACTCTACAAGCTAATTTTGGTCACACTATTTCTTGAAAGCTTAAGGCATAAGCCAAAAGAGAGACTAAAAAGAACTCTAAGACTTAACGTACTTTTCAGTGTGTTATTTGATTTTCTTGTTATTTTCTTGTCTTCTCTCTATTTGAGTGGTGAGATTATTTTTTATTCTCTCTCTTGTATCTTGTATGATTCTAACTCGTTAGTAGTGAAAGAACCTAGCAAAACATAACCCATCACCAAATTGGTCAACCTTTTCTACCACCTCATTTATGGACTACATATCTAAACTAGCAGACTCTCCTCACCCTTCAAGAAGTCCTTCCTTCCCTTTAAAGTTCCCTAAGAAGATACGGATTTTACCACCTTTTTAGAAAAGAATCCTATGGCCCTTTAGCATTATCTTAACACCATGCATCAACGTGCCCCTACTTTGGTTCCACCTATGGACCCACCTTATGGCATGCCTTCCCACCTTATGGGAAACACTTATATTTCCACGGTCACTGCCCAACCATTGAATACCCAAACTTCTTCATCTACCAATAATCCCTTCAATACTACTATGAAAAACCAACTTGCCCAACCTACAAACACCCTTATACCTTCCACTTCCACAACCAACTCCTCCACCCTAAGAACAACCCAACCATTAGCTACCTATACTCCCCTCAAAATGGGGGTACCTACCAATAGCATTGCCAACCTTCCTTCAACTACCTCTAATCCACTAACCACTACCCCACTTCAAAATCTTATGGTACCTATACCTTCTACCTTACCACTAATTAGCACAAAGGTCACTACCCTTCATTTGATCACTAACTTAACCACTACTTCTACCCAACAGGTGCCCATTGCACCAAACTTAGGATACATCCCAAACCCACAAGGGTATGTACCTCTAACTACTACCCAACCACCTACATTTACCTACCCCTACATAGCTTCAACCCAACCACCACATTAGTATGCACCATAAAACCTTCCAGGTGCATACCCACAAACATATCTAATGAAAATTCCCATGGATAAAATGACTACCTTAGAGTTATCCATCTTTGGTGCTCATAACATCTTATTATATGACTAGATCTGTAATGAGCCCATTTACCTATTTGTCCCTATCAGACCATATCCTCCTCGGTGGGAGCCTCCCAAGTTTTCCAAATTTTAAAGCAAGGAGGATCCCCAATAGCACCTCAAGGCATTTAGGCATGCATGTTATTTGATTGCCTATGATGATGCCCTATGTCCCTATCTAGTTCAGCATTGGACTGGTATAACGCCATAACCAAACACTCTCTCTTCTCCTTCACTTAGTTGGATCAAAATTTTGTAGACCACTTTTTGATAAACATATCTAAGAAGTTTCCATTACTGATCCATTAATTTGATGACAAATCTACTGTTGATTTTGCAGCACATTGTAGAAGCCTAATCAATCAACTTTCCTTCTCTTTATTGCAACCTGAACTGATAGAAATTTTTGCTTGTGTATGTACCAAGCACATATCTTCTCCATTACATGTTCAAATCTTAAGAACCTTTGACAAATATTTTACCATGACATGTAAGCTACAAACCAAATCCATTGATAAGAAAAGTTAAAATTAAAAAACAAACACTCTACCTACAAAACCAATGAGACCTCTTCCTCCAAACCGAACAACCAAATCAATACCAAGAGCAAGGGAACTACAAATGTGTTTGTCCTTAAATTCATTCCTCCTCCATATATCAATTAACCAAAATCCTCTAACTCCTCAAATCAAAACACAAGAAACCAAAACCAAAATAATCAGAAGCAATATACTCCGCTTGGGGAATCTTATGCTTCAATCCTAGAGAAGTTCCTGAAAGCTAATATCATATAAATTCCTCCTATCAATCCTCCTCAATAATTTAATTCCTCTCATCCTACACCTATATGGTATGATGAGAATGACCTATGTGCTTTCTATTAAGTATTTGGGCATGATGTTATTAGGTGTAATACCTTCAAGAGCATTGTCCAATCCCTAATTGATAAGGGCAAACTTGCATTGGACAACCTCAATGCACCTTCCAACCAAGCCCTTGACATTTTCAAACAAACTTTTCCCAATCATTCACCTACCAAAATGAGAGCAACACAATTGAGTGTTCTCATGATGCCCATACAATCAACATGGTTTTTGACATGCTCATTGCTAAGGAACCTACCATTCCATCTACTTGTTCTTCACCTTCTCCACTTATTGAGGTAGTGGAGTTACCTTCTCTTTTGGAGGCCCAACCTAAGGAACCACCCCATTTTCCTCCTCCACTTATTGAGATAATATAGCAATCAACCCTTCCTTCAACTAACCTACTATTTTACCTTATCCATTAACTATCGTGTAATTTACTACCCCTTTGAAGATCATGCCCAACAAGGAAACCATCGTACCTACACCTCCCACAGAGGATTTACCCATCCAAACCTTGAATCCTTTTATTAAGGAAAAGGATGAGGTCACCATCCCCCTTTCTCAACCTATCAACTTATCTTTTGAGTCCACTACCCAAGGAGTGAAACCGATCTACAAACTATTCTTTACACTAGTTAAAAAATTAGAATTTGTTTCCAAACCTGACATGGATTAGGCCATCTTTTAGCAGCAACTTTGACTCCTTTATATTTCCAAATAAGAACCTCCAACCCCCACCTTGGTAGACTAACCCACTACTTCTATTGTCCAAATCCCTATCTTATCAACCAAACCAATAAAAACCTCTACCAACCCAACCATTTCTCAACCATCCATAGACTTACCTAACCTTCATATGTCAAAATAGATTCTTCCACCATCTTAAATGTGGAGGAGACCCAACCTAACCTTTGGTATCAGTAGACCTTTGACTATCTTAACCTTTCCATCATTTCATTTATCCTTTCTTGGAATACCTAGAGAGCATTCATCTAGAGTACCTCATGTTATACCATTATGGGGGAATTATTTATAAATGTGGCTTTGATGACCTCCTCTTTCATTGCCTATGTAGTCACAAAGCCTCTCATGCTATTAGGGAAATGCATGATGGAATCTATGGGGGACACTTTAGTGACCTCATTTTAGCCAAACACATCCTTCACCTTGGCTATTACTAGCCTAATCTTAACCAAGATGTTGTGATTATGTGAAAAAGTGTGTTAAGTGTTAACAACATGCTAATTTACATCATATACCTATAAATAGTCTTCATGTATCTATTCATTTTTTACCCTTCTCACAATGGGGTCTGGACCTTATTGGTGACATTAACCCCCATTCTTCTCAATGACACCATTCTATCATCACTATGATAGATTTTTTCACCAAATGGGTAGAAGTTATTCTTTTAGTCTTGACCAAAGCAGAAAAGAATATCGACTTTATCAACCATCACATCATCTATCATTTCAATGTTCCTCATAAAATTATCAATGATAATGGCAAATATTTTTAAAATAAGCAAGTCTAAGGTCTTTGTGATGCATTAAATATTAAGTTGAGTTTCTCCTCACCCTATCACCCTCAAATAAATGGACAAGTGGAGGCCTCTAACAAAACTCTTAACAACATGCTCACTAAAATGGTCAATGCATCTAGTCAAGATTGGCATTTGCACATCACCTTCGCCTTATGGGCATATCATACTAGTAATCACAACACCCTTATGGATGTTACCCCATTCTCTCTTGTGTTTGGATCAGAGGTCATCTTGCCTCTTGAGGTCCAAATTATTTCTCTTTACATATCTTTGCAAGATCTCATTTTTGAAGATGATTACCATCAGCACTATTTAGCCTAGCTTGAGCTACTTGACGAGCGTCACTTAGCCACCCTTACCTATCTTCATGTCTATCAATAATGCATCAAATGTGCCTATAATAAACACCTTGGGGTATGATAATTCAACATCATAGACCTCATCCTAAAGGAAAATCAACATGTCACCAATATAAAGAACATCAAGTGGAGAAAGTTTGTTTTTAATTGGCTTGGACCCTATATCATAACCCACAAGTATGAATTAGGATCTTATTGGTTATCCTCTCTTGAGGGAACCTAGAGCCTAAGCCCCTCAATCCTTTACATCTGTATCCATTCTTTTGTTAAGAAGGATCAAGTTCATCTTTTGTTTTAGCTTAAACTCATCCTTTGCTTACAATATCACTTTCATCTCCTTATTTTAGGGGCAACCAATTAAAATTGAATCATGTGATTATCTATCACAATCATAGCCTAATATTGAATAATGAGTACCATGGCTCTACTCATGGTAATTTTTCCCCCTTTTATAAGACAAATCCCCATGACCATTATCACCTAAACCTCTTTACACCCAATCAAACTTCTTATGATTTTTGTTTTGTCTTCATAAAGGTGAGCCCTTAAGCCTATATAAACTAGTCTATGTTAAGCAAAATCAAATAATCAAAATCCAAACCAATAGCAATCATGTGTCATTCCTAAACATTCACATGTTGCTCCTTTGAAGGATAGTTATTGAAAACATATTTGAAATTTCTCAAATGTGGACTACTCCTTTAAAGGACAACTATCAAAAACATTAAACAAAGCATAAAAACTTAGACCACTCCCTTGAAGGATGGTTGAGTAAATCATTTGTTAAAATAATTAATTTCTTGGAAGCTTTCCACATCGATTAGCTTCTCTAACCCCCAAGTAACAATAACAAAAGGCAAAAGACCCATTTTCAAGCAATATCTAAATCAAAATAATTCTAAAAGCCATATTCGGCTCTCATGAGCAAAATAATTTTGAAAGCCACAATCAACTTTCATGAGTAGACTACTTGCATTGATCAGTCTACACTTGGCATGACATAGACTTGTTTATACTGACTCTTCAAAAACCTATAGAAGAGGCATGCTAGTCTCACAAAGAGGTTCCATTTTCATCCATCCCCCTTTACATTCTATAAGTAGTAGATTTTGAGCTTACTTAACATTATGTGATCAAGACACATTTTTATACAATTAACGAATGCTAATATGAAGCATTCAAAGGGCTTATGTTCCTTAATCCAATCTAACTTTAGTTTTTTTTGTCCTTATCAAAGAAGAATAATCATGCCCTCTTGTTATCCTCTCATAACTAGTTGATATTTTCACTAAATACATTTGTCTCTTGATTATAACCTTTGTTCTCACATCTAGTGTTATTAATTTACTTTATGTGCTTTACCCTAAGCAGAATAACAAATAACCATAATCATCACATCATAGCAATCTATGTCATACTCAAATGCATAATCATAGCCATCATAAACATAATAACATCATCAAATTCATAATAAATAAATCAACCAACCATTTTCCACCACATGTCTAAATCTACATGATGAAGCATATACTCATTAAAATTTAGCATGTCAAAAACATAACCATGAATAAAGTAATATACATCTCATTGCATGCTTAGCTAGGTGATTCTACATCAACAACTAATAAACATAATCAACATAGCATTAATAGTGATTAATATAGCATCATCCCATAACATCAAAGCAAAGACCATGAGAATTAAGTAATAAACAAGGAATATATATATAAATCGTGAGTCAAATAACATCATAATGTATACAACAAATATACATGTCTCTCTCTCTCAAAATATACTTCTCATCACATCATCTCACAAGCCAGAATCAAAATGATATACAACATAATATATTATGCTATAAACTATGTTGTATATATGCCCCAAGGGCACCACTATCTCTTAGAGTATTGTTAGGTCTTGGTGTTTGTCCCCCTATAGTAATTTTATATCCACCTACAGATGTTACTCACTGACTTGATGTCACCACACTGGCACTACCTACCAAACTTGTTATGTATTCACCCCATCACGTTTCATTAGGACACTACCTCAATACTATGGCCTTGTACTACCATAGCTACTTCACTGTGGCTATGTAGCATGCCATGGGGATGGTGATCGATTGTCTTATAGCTGTGACTTCATTCCTTCTCTCTACCTCAAGGAGTCCCTCTCTTATGTAACCAAGGTTAGTGAAGTTATAACATGGTCTCTATGTTAGGGTGTGGAGCTAAAAGCTTCACCTAGGAGCATACTAAAACAGGTTCGGGTCTACACATACACCGGCGTCGGTCAGGAGCAACCGACGTCGGTCAGTAGCAGTTGCAGAGGCGCCGACGTCGACAGTAGGGTCGGCCAACGATGATCACAGGTGAACAGGCAGGAATCGACGTCGGTTACCTGTGTGTCCAGAAAGCGATTTCCGAGGACAGAAGCGAGTGTTTGCATGATGAGTTTGAGTTGTAGTCTCAAGCTCGCGTCTCTATTATTAGCAATATTATTTTTAGAGCCCTTATTGAAGAGGCTTAACTGTTTGTTGTAAGAGCATGCTCAAGTTTCCTATTTATATATGTAGGAAAGATCTTCTTAGCTTAGAAGTGTAAGAGAAGAGTGTAGAACTGTAACAGTAGAACATTGTGAATGTTTGAAGGACAGTACAGAGTTGCATCAATCCAGGTTGTTGGATTTGAGTGTACTTGAGAGAGAGCTCTTAAGGAATAGAGATCTAGTGAGAGATCTTGTGTGCATCTGAGAGAGGTGTGGAAGAACGAAGTTTCTTCATTGTATTCCTATTGTAAAGAGTTTCAATACAAGTTTTCAGGGTGTTTTCTTGTATATCTTGTTCTGTGCTATTTATCATTTTAGTTACTTATCTATCTAATTTATTTTCACGTTTATTGCTTTCACAAGTGTAATCTATTGTTGGTTTGATCCCCCAACAAGTGGTATCAGAGCCAGGTTGTAGGTTCAATAGCTGATACCAACAAGTGGTATCAGAGCCTTGGTTACAGGTTACAGGTTGCTCACAGGGGTTTCTGTAGGGATTTCTGTTTGAGTGGGAGAAGCAATGGCAGAAGAAAGTAAGTTGAGAATGGAAAAGTTTAATGGCAAGAACTACCAACATTGGAGAATGCAGATAGAGGACTATCTGTATCAGAAAGATCTCTACTTACCGTTAGGTGGGATAGCAAAGAAGCCCAAGGACATGAAGGATGAAGAATGGGAAGTTCTTGACAGAAAGGCTCTTGGGTCTATAAGACTGAGTCTGGCCTCCACTGTGATATCTAATTTGTCACAGGCAAAAACAATGGTAGAGTTGATGACTACGTTAGCAAATATGTATGAAAAACCCTCAGCTTCAAATAAGGTATATCTTATGAAGCAGTTATTTAATTTGCATATGAATGAAGGTGGATCTGTTTCTACTCATCTGAATGATTTCGATGGAATTGTTAATCAGTTAAGTTCTGTCAATATTGTATTTGAAGATGAAATAAAAGCTCTTTTGATATTATGTTCTTTGCCTGAAAGCTGGCATGGCTTAGTAATGGCAGTAAGTAATACTGCATCTGCATCAAATATTTTGAAAGTAGAGGATGTTGTTAGTGTTATCTTGAATGAGGAAATACACAGGAAAAGCACAGAAGAGACATCTGGGAATGCTTTAAATTTTGAGAGCAGGGGAAGGCAAAAAGAAAAGAGCAAGAGGAGATCAAGATCTAAGTCTAAGGTGAGAGGAAGATCCAAATCCAGAAATGGCAGGAAGCCACAATGCTGAAATTGTGGAAAGATGGGGCACATAAGCAGAGATTGTTGGTCAAAGCCTAAGGAGGACAACCAGCACGAAGGAAAGGAAGAAGCCAAGGTTGCAGGTATTGCACAAGATGCTTTAATTTTCTCTTTGCATAATAACATAGAATCTTTGGTATTAGATTCTGGTGCATCTTTTCATGCTACCCCTAACAGAGAATATTTCAGTGACTATATCCATGGAGATTTTGGAATAGTGTACTTAGGGGATGATGAGCCTTGTAAGATTACTGGCAAAGGTAAAGTGCAATTGAAAATGCAGAATGGCAACACATGGGTGTTGAGAGATGTGATGCATGTTCCTAGTTTGAAGAGAAATTTGATTTCCGTAGGTAAGCTAGGTGATGAGGGTTGTACAGTAACTCTCACAGCAGATTCTTGGAAGGTGACCAAGGGCACACTAGTTATGGCCAGAGATAAGAGAGAAGGTACTCTCTATTTGTGTAATTGTGTTACTAACAAATCTCCTTCAGTTTTATCTACTTCAGATGTAGATTGTAAATTGTGGCACTCAAGGCTTGGCCACATGAGTGAGAAGGGGATGTCAATTCTTAAGTCTAAAGGTATGCTTTCAGATTTGAAAAGTATGGATCTAGAATTTTGTGAGCATTGTGTATTTGGAAAACAGAAAAGGGTTAGTTTTCTCAATACTGGGTCTACTAAGAAAAGGCAGAAGTTGCAGCTTGTTCACACAGACGTGTGGGGACCGGCTCAGGTAGCCTCTATTGGCAGATCACGGTACTATGTTACATTCATAGATGATGCTACAAGAAAGGTATGGATCTACTATATTAAAAAGAAATCTGATGTTTTTGATACTTTTAAGTTTTGGAAAGCTATGGTTGAGAATGAAACAGGCAGAAAATTAAAGTGCCTGAGATCTGATAATGGCGGTGAGTTCTGCAGTCTTAAGTTCAAATTGTATTGTTATACACATGGAATCCGTAGGCAAAGGATGGTTCCAAGGACACCTCAGCAGAATGGTATTGCTGAAAGGATGAACAGAACTATCATGGAGCGTGCAAGATGTATGAGATTGCATGCAAGGTTGCCCTTAGAGTTTTGGGCAGAAGCAGTTGACACCGTAGTGTACCTGATTAACAGAGGACCCTCTACAGCTCTGGATGGTAGAATTCTAGAAGAGGCATGGACAGGTAAAAAGGTAGATCTTTCATATCTCAAAGTTTTTGGTAGTGAAGCCTTTGTGCGCATAGATAAGGAAAATAGAAAGAAGCTTGATCCTAAGTCTATGAGGTGCACGTTTATAGGCTATGGCTCAGATGATTTTAGTTTCAGATTTTGGAATCTAGGAACTAACAAGGTAATTAGGAGTTGTGATGTTGTTTTCAATGAAAGAGTGATGTACAGTGATCAGATAAGGAAGCTAGATCAACTTGGGCAGAGCAATGGTGAATTGGACGAAGTTATGGTCCAAATGAGCTCGCGGGAAAAAGAAATAATCACTTGCAGGAAAACACAGAGACTGACATCGGCAGGTTAGGAACCGGCGTCGGCAGTACAGAAACCGATGTCGGTCATACAGAGACCGACGTTGACAGACCAGGCACCGACGTCGGCCAGGAAGAACTGGCGTCGGCCAGTAACAGGTCTACAGGTGGCCGAGGTCGGTCACTGTCAGAAAATTTGGGTGGACAGATTGTTGAGAACGAGTCCAAGACACCCACCAGGAGGTCTGAAAGGGTAAGTAAGCCTCCAATTAGATATTCTCCTTCCTTATATTATTTATTGCTAATTGATGGTGGAGAACCAGAGAGTTTTGAAGAAGCATTACAGGTGGAGTCCAAGAGTAAGTGGGAGCGTGGCATGGTTGAGGAGATGGAGTCCTTAAGAGAGAACCAAACATGGGATTTGGTTGAATTGCCAGCTGGTAAGAGAACACTGAAGAACAGATGGACCTACAGGTTGAAGGAAGGTGAGGATGAACAGATGCGATATAAGGCCAGATTAGTGGTAAAAGGATTTGCATAAAAGCCAGGTATTGACTTTGGTGAGATTTTTTCTCCAGTTGTTAAAATGACTTCAATAAGGGTTGTATTGTCTTTGGTTGCTTTTGAGGATTTTCATCTCGAGCAGCTAGATGTTAAGACAGCGTTTCTTCACAGAGATTTGGATGAAGAAATTTATATGGAACAGCCAGAAGGTTTTGAGGTCAAGGGTAAGGAGAAGTTTGTGTGCAGGTTGAAGAAAAGCTTGTATGGCCTCAAGCAAGCTCCAAGGCAATGGTACTTGAAATTTGACAGGTTTATGACTGAGCATGGCTACAGTAGGTGTCAATCAGACCATTGTGTATATTTCAAGAGATCTGATAACGGTAGATATATTATTCTATTGTTGTATGTAGATGACATGCTGGTTGCAGGGTCTCACATGCAGGATATCTCTGAACTTAAGGAGAAGTTAGCTCAAACGTTTGCTATGAAAGATTTGGGAGCAGCTAAGAAAATCCTTGGCATGAGCATTAGTAGAGACAGGAAAAATCACAGGTTGATATTGTCTCAAGAAGATTATGTGAACAAGGTGTTGGAGAGGTTTAATATGCAGGATGCAAAACTGGTAAGTACACCTATGGCTGGACATTTTAAGTTAAGTAAAGAACAATGTCCCAATTCACATGAAAAGGTAGAGTACATGAGTAAGGTTCCATATTCTTCCGCAGTAGGAAGTTTGATGTATGCAATGGTGTGTACTAGACCAGATATTGCCCAAGCAGTGGGAGTAGTAAGCAAATATATGGCCAATTCAGGTAAGGAACATTGAAAAGTGGTTCAATGGATCCTTAGATATCTGAGAGGAACCAACAGTAGACACTTGTGTTATGGAGGTTCAGATAGTTCTCTACATGGTTATGTAGATTCAGATATGGCAGAGGATTTGGATGGCAGGAGGAGCACCACAGGTTATGTTTTTACTATAGGTGGAACGGCGGTTAGCTGGATATCTAAGTTGCAGAAGGTTGTTGCCTTGTCAACTACAGAAGCAGAGTATATTGCAGCCACAGAAGCTAGCAAGGAGATGATATGGATGACACGGTTCATGAAAGAGCTTGGAAGGGAGCATGGGAGTTGCAGATTGTATAGTGACAGTCAGAGTGCAATCCATTTGGCCAAGAATTTGGCTTTTCATTCAAGAACCAAGCACATACAGCTAAGGTACCACTTCATACGGCAGGTATTAGAAGATGGTGAGTTGAAGCTGGAGAAGATCCATACAGACAAGAATTCTGCTGATATGCTAACAAAGCCGGTTACGAAGGGGAATTTAAACTTGCATTCAACTTCTATTGGTCTTCATGATTGAGTTGAAGATGGAGGAGCTAGAATATGTTGCTATACAGGTTGGTGCAGCTGGTTTATCTCCAAGTGGGAGATTGTTAGGGTGTGGAGCTAAAAGCTTCACCAAAGAGCATACTAAAATAGATTCGGGTCTACACAGATGCCGGCGTCGGTCAGGAGCGACCGACGTCGGTCAGTAGCAGTTGCAGAGGTGCCGACGTCGGCAGTAGGGTCGGCCGACGACGGTCACAGGCGAATAGGCAGGAACCGACGTCGGTTACTTGTGTGTCCAGAAAGTGATTTTCGAGGATAGAAGCGAGTGTTTGCATGATGAGTTTGAGTTGTAGTCTCAAGCTCGCGTCTCTATTATTAGCAATATTATTTTTACAGCCCTTGTTGAAGAGGCTTAACTGTTTGTTGTAAGAGCATGCTCAAGTTTCCTATTTCTATATGTAGAAAAGATCTTCTTAGCTTAGAAGTGTAAGAGAAGAGTGTAGAACTGTAATAGTAGAACATTGTGAATGTTTGAAGGACAGTACAGAGTTGCATCAATCTAGGTTGTTGGATTTGAGTGTACTTGAGAGAGAGCTCTTGAGGAATAGAGATCTAGTGAGAGATCTTGTGTGCATCTGAGAGAGGTGTGGAAGAACGAAGTTTCTTCATTTTATTCCTATTGTAAAGAGTTTCAATACAAGTTTTCAGGGTGTTTTCTTGTATATCTTGTTCTGTGCTATTTATCATTTCAGTTACTTATCTATATGATTTATTTCTGCGTTTATTGCTTTCACAAGTGTAATCTATTGTTGGTTTGATCCCCCAACACTCTATCACCTATAAGAGTAGCAACCTGACCCTATAAGGTAGCCATTTGACTTTATAGTGCTATGAAATGTGCCTATGCTATGGCTAGCACTGCTCCTACCTGTGCATTTGAGGCACTTCCCTATACCTATGCCCGCTATCCTCTTCTCCTATCTAGATCCATAACCATCAACCTCCTCTCACTATCATCCCCACCAAATTGTATTGTTTCATATAAATCTTGATATCATATAGGTTACCCATGAAGAAAATTTGCATCATCAATCACTAGCCTCACAAGTAACTCCTCATGATCAATCAATGTCTACACTGGATGTGACTCTGGTAATAAAATATTAGCATCCTCCTATCTATACCTGGGAAATAGCCCTAGAATACCATATATAAGATCGAACTACCTTCTTACCCTATCGAATAAGATGAGCTTCACCTCTCCATCCCTTCAGCCAAGAATCCACCTATAACTCTATAAGGAGAAAGTTTGTGTCCTATATCGAGCCCACTCTAGGAACCCTACTTATGTTCTCTAGAAAATGTCTCCAATCACTAGTGCACCTAGTGTACCCCTGAACCAATCAACATCATGGGCTCCTCCTCCTACACCTGAGGCATCAAATTCACCTTTCCATTGTATAAAACTGACCAGGAAATCTAAGTGCATCCCACTCATGATAGCCCCACTAGCCTCAACACTTGGATGTGCTCATATGCCCAACAGTGTAGAACCAAATTAACATTGATGTCATATCTCTTATGGGACCTAAAACCCCACAACTCCTTATATATCTGCACAAGTAATATAGGTGCCCACCTGAACATTGTTCTCCCTAGAAACATCTCAACTAATACCCCTAATATCAAGTATGGTAATCTCCCACTACTCAAATTGGGAAGGGCAAAGCATGAAATGACCATCATCATCATGGTCATAAGTCTCCTCTCACTTGCCACCCTCTGATATAGTATGTTATAGCTAAAACCCCTAGCATGCCATCTAAAATGGTCACCATAATATTCGTACATCACCTCCTATATCTCATCATGGTCCTTCCACTCTATGTGATATATCATCTCACCTCGAAGGGGTAGTCATTTAATCTTGTGCACATCCTCTGGCAAGATAGTCATCTCACTAGTTGGTAGAAGGAAAGTATATGTGGTTGGATCCCATCTCTCAATGAGGGCCATGATTAAGGATGTATTTCATGACACGTTGATAGTGTCACATCACTTCTAGCCTAACCTCCTCCATGTGAGCCTAATTAGTGAGGGTTATCCCCTAGTGAACCTCTATAAAGATGCATAACACCCGATCACACATTTGTATCTACTTTCATGCCTACAAGCAATCAATAGAAATAATCTTAGACAACTATACTATTATTGCCTATGAACTAAGTACCTTCACCCTACCTATCCATACCTATTTGACCATTTATTTGACTCATACCTATCGAGCCTAACATTTGAACTAGTCAAATCTACGACTTAACCTATGAGTCTACCTATACCGACAAATTAACATCTCAAATACCTTACACACTTTAAAAAATTATAGAATCCCATTTTACACTAAGAAATCATCAAAGGTCATGACAACCATTGATGGTTAGATGTCCATTTATTTATGAATGTTGACCATCGATGGTCACTATGGGTGTTCCATCGATGAAACACCCAAAACCTAAACCTACCTAAAAAACCACCAACAAGCTACCATTTTTTATCAACTCCCACCAATCCTACAACCAACCTACCCTTAACTAGCTTACCTTCCCAAAATTTGGCTTTACTTACCCAATTTTACTAAATTCAACCCAACCCCTACCTAAGGCACAACTAAGCATAACCCAAGTTTACCCCCAGTAGAATAACCTCAATACCAAATATAAATGAAAAAACCAAACTATTCTACCAATTAAGTATATCCCCTCCCTCATTCCTTGACCATTATTGAGTAGGAATTCTCAGACCCCCTACCTAGCCATGTCCATGTCTATACTGCATCCTGCCTCGATCACTCTCCAGCACTTAGTCCTCTCGATCCAACTTAGCAAACTCTCACCCACTAGTAAGCAATCACCATTAACACTCACTTTCACCACAAAATGACAAATGACCAAAAATATGAAGTCTAAAATTTAAAATAAATAAAATAACATTCACTTTACCAAATATAAATGAAAAAACCAAACTATTCTACCAATTAAGTATATCCCCTCCCTCATTCATTGACCATTATTGAGTAGGAATTCTCATACCCCCTACCTAGCCATGTCCATGTCTATACTGCATCCTACCTCGATCACTCTCCAACACTTAGTCCTCTCGATCCAACTTAGCAAACTCTCACCCACTAGTAAGCAATCACCATTAACACTCACTTTCACCACAAAATGACAAATGACCAAAAATATTAAGTCTAAAATTTAAAATAAATAAAATAACATTCACTTTACCAAATATAAATGAAAAAACCAAACTATTCTACCAATTAAGTATATCCCCTCCCTCATTCATTGACCATTATTGAGTAGGAATTCTCATACCCCCTACCTAGCCATGTCCATGTCTATACTGCATCCTACCTCGATCACTCTCCAGCACTTAGTCCTCTCGATCCAACATAGCAAACTCTCACCCACTAGTAAGCAATCACCATTAACACTCACTTTCACCACAAAATGACAAATGACCAAAAATATGAAGTCTAAAATTTAAAATAAATCAAATAACATTCACTTTTTACTTTTGACCTCTATGGATTTAGGGTTTTCACCTTGACCATCAACGGTCACTTTTTAGAACCATAACTATTGATGATCAAGTTTCTCACATTTTATCTTTTGACCTAAGTAAAACACCTTTTTGCACATGTTGCACTCAGTGACCACCCATGAGAGAGACTTTCCCACCCACCCCAACTACCTCATTGTTGGTCCATTTCAGCCTAACTAGCATGCATTTTGTGATAGCTTTTGCTTGGTCCTTTGTTCACAGTGACAACATTATGATGTTGACCACTTTTTTGAACTTGTAGCACCTCACACATATCCAACCCACTTGTGTCTTCTTGAGAGCACTTCCTACCTTAGATACCCATGACACTTGACCCATTTGTGTTTCCACTAGGAGCGCTTCTTGCCTTAGATACCCACCAAAACATAGACATCACTTAGAAAACTTGTGTTTATGAATATACATAGCCACCATGCCTAAATGTAGTCACATGGTCCACTTATCACTTGTCTTTCTAAGTACTGACCTTAATTTGTACCAGTTATAGTAACCTAGTCTATGTGTGATCTTGGCTATGGCACTTTTATCACACTTTATGTTCTTATTAATGCTTTAGTGCCCAACCTATCATTCACCTATTTTGCACCACTTTTCAAACCTACACCTGATTCTATTTCACCTTATCTACTTTTAGTTTGAGGGGGAACACCTCCTCTCATACTCAGGGTAACCAGACCTTTGACCCATAATCCATTTTTATTTTTTAGTTTGTTGATTAAAATTACATAACAAAAACGGGTAGAATATAGACATCATAAATCCATACATGATGGTTTCAAATGTTTTAATTTTCTTGGACCACCTCAGGACCCCTTTGGGCCCTACCTTGACCTTTTTGACCCTTAACTCAACCTAACCCATCTAACCTAAATAAATTGACTTACTGGCTAAAACCTACCTTTTGATGAACCTTACCTTTGACCCCTGATCATTAATGGTTAAGATAACCATCGATGGTCACCTTGACTGCCGATGGCCAAGGTCCACCATCTTAAGCACTAACATGCAAACATCCACCTTGATTTTCTAAAATTAACTTGTCTAAATCCATGTTCAAGTTATTACATGCATGACCTATAATTAAAAGGCCCAGTTAACATCTTGTTGCACCTCTCCTTCTTTGCCTATAAGAAGAGAGGAGTAGGAGGTGAAATCCACCCACACTATCAAAAGCTCTTACATCTAGAGTTTCTTTTACATGTATCTCTACACTAATCTAGTGATCCATCCATCATGTCAAAGAGTCAATTTTTCACCACCTCTTTGCCAAACTACCAGGTATTATTACTCTATCAAACTCCATTAATAGGCCAACCACCTCAACCATCCACCAAATCAACCTTTGATAAGATAAGTACTTATTTTTTAATATTCATTTAATTTATTTCCATTTCATAATTAACCCAGCTCCAACTCATCTATTAGAATCCAAACTTATGATCCCATCAAATAGTCTATTTATGACTAACCTCCAACACATAGTAACCATCGACAATCACCTTGACCACTAATGATTTGTTTAATCACCGATGGTCACCTCGATCGTTGATGGTCACCTTAATTACCAACAATCATCCCAACCATTGAAAGTCACTATGGTAGGAAATAACAAGTTATTTTCACCCTCTTACCCCCAACTAAATCTAATTTTCTATGTCCCTACCTATTCACAGACCTATGTCTGATTTTTTGAACCACACCTAACCCATTTAGTACTAGTATTGGTTTACTTATTTCTATACTAGTCATTTTAGTCTATTTTTTTATCAAGCATTTCTTGTATTTAATTTTAGTACCTTTTGATTATTGATATAATTACTTATCATTATATTTTATAAACTTAATTATTTAAAATGTGTGGATTGATATCCCTCGAAGAAGCTCTTGCTTCCAAGATTTAGTTATCGATAAGCAATCCACCCAAGTATCTACCTAACCAACCATTTATTTTAGTGTTATTTTATTTTTAGATCATCCTCCCAAGCCAAAGATGAGTTTTTCACAATTATCTAATTCAATGCACGCACAATCAGATAGTTTTTCAACCATACTTGCATTTAGTTTCTCCTTCTTCCTTTCTTAAAATATAAGCTAAAATTCACTAAAACAAGAAGAAACCAATATGAAGTCTATTTGGAAGCTAGATGTGGCTAAAATGGGTTATCTATATTGTGCCCCTATATGTTATAAAGCATAGTAACATCTTCTCAAAGAATGAGAGAGTCATTAATGCCTTGGATAATGCCCTAGAATGCAATGGATGAGACTTGGATGCCCTCTCGAGGGAGTGGGTGGCAAATAAGTTTGACAAACATTCCCTTAAAAAGAAATAAATGATATGACCTATAGGTAGTGGGGGTGGAGACACTAATTTTAATAAAGGTTATTCTAATCAATGGTAGTTATAATTAGTGGCATAATTAGATGCCCCAGTAGGGCTGAGGAGTGATAATAATTTTTTCAAAGGTGGTTATAATCATTAGCATAGTGAGATGCCCTAGTATGGTAGATGAAAATAATGATTTGCCTAAAGGTGGTTATAATCATTAACATAGTGAGGTGCCTCAGTAGGGCAGATGGAGATAATGATTTGCCCAAAGGCATTTATAATCATTAGTATAATGACAAATGCCCCAGTATAATGGATAAATCAAAAAAGAATGATTTTTTCAAAGCCAGTTATAATCATTAGCACACTGGTTTTCCCCAATAGGGTAGATGGAAATGTGATATAATTCATCTTTGCCCTAGTAGGGCAAATCAAAAAATGGGCTTACGTACTAAATCTATACTCACAGACTAAGAATAAGTTGTTACATAGGATAAACATGAATTTGGGCTACCTGCTATTATGGAGATGCATATCCTCACTATTAGGGATTAATATTCATTTGTGATTTATTTAATTTATATTTGGGTAGTGTTAGGGTAAGTCAAGACTTTCCTAGATGTGAACAAGGGGAAGTACTACTGACTGCATTGTTGAATAGATTCTTTGGCCTGATTTTATTGTAGTTTGTGATATTATATATCATAATTATAGACAATTATAATAACAATGTGTATCCAAAGCATGAAAAACTCAATGTAAATGCAAGTATAAATCACTTAAGTGTAAGATATGAAAAATCAAATCCCAAGTGATTATAATGCAATCCATTAAGTATAAGAACATACACTAATTCACAACTTAAGTACAAGATATGGGTAATCAAGACTAAAGTGTAAATAAAGTGTAAGAATCCTATGGTAACTAAGAAACAAAAAGGCCAAAAGAAAAAGTAAAAATGAACAAACAAACAAAAATAAACAACAAAATGCCAATAAACAAAAAATAAACCAACAACAAAACACCAATAAAAATAAATAAACATGGCCACAAATAAATAAATAAATAAAAGAAATAAACAATCCAAATCAAATAAAAGTGTAATAAATAAACTCTTCTAAACACACAAAAATAAACAAACTAAGCTGACAAACAACAAGACACAAATAGTGGTCAATCACAATGTTTGTGCAAACGAAAAACAATTTTTTCATGCATGTGTAATAGAAGTGTTACTCTTAGCAATAGGGTGATACCTAAGCTAGGTAGAAATGACACAGGTATAAGAATATAAGAACAAAAGACTAACAATGTTTCCCTTAGGATATAGGGAATAATGACACACAAAAATAAAATGGGGGGAAGAGAATAAAAATAAGGGGTAGTCGAGATGACTCTAGATTCACTAGCAAGTGGACACTACCTACATAGTTCTATGGATGCAAGATCCACCATGAACTTCAGGCCAAATGTAGTTATCCTAGGATATGTTTCAGAAGAAAATGATGATAATAAAACATGATAGACTTGTAGAATAAAATGGGAATGGTCTCACAAAATGATGAGTGCATATAAAAAGAGAGGGGTGATGTTCTCAATCATGAAAATGTCAACACAAATAAATCATACAAGTACAAGAGTATGGTTTAAACTAAAACCATAGTGAAAGACAATAGAAAAGTGCTCACACATGAGTTGGGTCTATAATGCTTACTATGCCTAAGGTTGAGAATGAGAATAAGATCGTAATATGGCAAGAACGTAAATAACTCATAAAATGGAGAGGGTGTAAATAACTCATAAATTAGTGAGAGCATTGGAAATGGTTTCTCATAAAATGGTGAGAGCATAAAAAAATCCAAGTGGTCATTAGTGTATCAAAGTTGAATGCATAATGCCCACAATATAAACTCATAAAATGATGAGAGCATATGGCTAAGGCCAATAAGGATGGAAAAACTAAAGGACAAGTGGTTACTTATGAAATAGATAAGAGTCTTAAAATCTTTAAGATATTGAAGTGGTCAAAAAATAAAGGAAGGGACGGAAAATCTAACCTCAGATACCCCATGTATCCAAGTGTTGCCTACATAATCCATATGGATCTCAAATTGATGTAGTTCTCCTAGAAATGGGAGGAAAAAAACCAAGGTGGTCTAGAAATGAAGCCAAACAAATAAGATGACCCATCCCAAAAAAAATTGATGGCTTTATATCTCGCATAGAAATTATAAGTAAATTTTCATGATTTTAGGATTTTCAAATGTTCTTAGAATTTTTAGGCATCTGAACTCAATTGAGAATTTTGAGATATAGAGTGGTCTAACTCTCAAAATGGCGAGAGCATTGCTTAAATACGCTCACAAAATGGTGAGAGCATTCAAACTTAAATTACTCACAAAATAACAATATTATGGCAAAGAGGTGACTAATTTGACCTCAATGTAAATTTATTGTTGCCTATATAGTCTCAAATGAGACCTCAAGTCACTATAGTTCCTCCTTATAGCGGAAGAATATGACTAGGTAGTAGCAAGTTCATGAATTAGGAAAATGGCATTGTATAGCATATGAATGCATCAATGTGGATAAAAATAGTGTTGTTTTTAATTTTTATAAAATTATTTATCATTAGGAAACAATGACATGGGTCAATGATACTAATTTTCTCAAATATAGTTATAATTAGTAGCACCGAGAATGAGATTAAACATGATAATAATTAAGAATGTAATTACCAAACCACTATAACACTACCCCAGGATACTACCTCTTTGTGAAATATTGAATCAACTTCTAAAAATTCATTTCAATCCCTCACTGAAGGTGTTCAAAGAACTAATGGATCACAACAAAGTCTAAAAAGGGTGGGCTAAGGGAGCATAAATAACTTTGGCCAATAAGGAAGTTATGGAAGGGATTATATACATTATGGTACAAGGAAGGTGATATTATGGTATGACATAAATGATACTCATAGACAATACTACAAAACTATCAAGTGAAATACTTATTGAGATGTATTATGTTCATAGGCTCATCAAGTTCATTTCCTTTCGATGTAGCTAACCTATAAGTTCCAAATTCATAATTGGCAACAATGATATAAGGGCCTATCCAATTAGGTTTGAATTTGCATTTCTTCTTTTTCTTTGCCATGGTGTTCTTCTAGTTTTTTTTTAGGACAAGATCACCAAGCTCAAACTCTCTATGCTTGACATACTAGTTATTTTGACCACATAATCGATTATAATATGCTTGAAGGATGTTTACAATAGCCATGAATTTTTTGTCCAATAACTCTATCTTTTGTAGATGAGTTACCATGTAATCCTCGTCATCAAGGATGTGCTTTATTGAGATATGTAGAGAAGTCAACTCAACCTCAATGGGAAGAATGACCTTAGTGCCATAAATAATATAATATGGTATGGATCATGTTGGAGTATAGTAATTAGTATAGTAAACCCATAAAGAATGGAAGATTTGTAGGTGCAAATCATGGCCATCATCATTGACAATCTTCTTAATAATATTGGCAATGGTCTTGTTAGATGCCTCTTCTTGGTCATTACCTTGTGAATAATATACAATGAAAAAAAGTTGGGTAATGTTAAACTCAACACAAAGTGATTTGACATCCTTGTTCTTAAATGACTTACCATTATCAGATATAATGTCAGATGGGATACCATAGTGGTAGATGAGATGATTGAAGATGAATTTAGAAAAAAAATTCAATCATGTAAGTGAGGGGTATAGTTTCAAGCCATTAATTTATATATTTGGTTTTGGTAAGGATATGCTTAAGGCCATCTTAGGAGGTAAGGTTAATCTTCACTATGCAATTGAGACCCTATATTGAAAATGGCCATGGTGTAGTCATTGGTTTCAATATTTTATCTAGAGCATGAATCGAATTTGTATGTCTTTAACATTTATTACATCTTTTCACATAATCATCTACATCTACTTTGATGGTTGGCCAATAATAACTAATATGTAGGAGTTTTTTGGTAAGGATATCCCTGATGGTGTGGGCTCCACAAAATCCTTCATGAACTTCTCTCAATGCTAATGCAACTTCTATCAAATTAAAACAATGAATCGGAGTTCTATCAAAGTTTATTAAGTAAAGGGTTGGGCCAAGTAGGGTATATTGAGAGGCTTTATGTGTGAACTATTTTTGTTGCTTACGTGAAAGGTTTGGTAGAAGGATCTGGTCTTGAAGGTAGATCTATAATTCTGAATACCAAATAGAACTAGGGCCAATAATGTCATAGATCATTTCAACAGTTGACGGTTCATGAGTAAATGTTATAAGATGTTAAATAAAGAATTGATAGTTTGTTGTCTTGTCTACAATGTGGATCAAAGAACCAATGGTATCCATGGAATTTGTTATCATATTATTGGCCTAAGGTATGTGTTTAAACTAAATATGGGTAATATGTGGCTTGAGAATGTTCATCATGACCTTGTATGGTACCATCTTATCATCTTTTGTCTATAATTGATTTGTAACCTAATTGATGATTAGCTAATAATCACCATGAACCAAGAGATGTTGGATGTTTTAATGTACTATTTGATGAAGCCATAAAATGAGTGATTCATATTCAACCATGTTATTGATATAAATAAATAATAGGCTTTATCTTGATCCATGAGATGTGACTGACCCATCAAAATATAGATTCTAGTGTTGTTCCTTAGGAGGTATTTATATGATGGTCATAATAGACTCATTTGGAAATGCAAAAGTGAGTGGTTTAGTATCGTAAAGGGGAGATTCAATAAGCTGTTCTAAAATTATTTTTCCCTTAATATTCTTTTGATTGATGTACTCAATTCAAATTCACTCAGAAGAATGATCCACTTAGCTATGCAGCTCTATAAAGTTATTTTTGATAATAGATACTTGAGTGGATCTACTTTGGCAATGACTATGGTCTTATTCTTAATCATATAATTACATAACTTTTGGACATAAATACCATAGCTAAATAATGTTTTTCTATTATCATATAGTTATGTTCATACACTATCAGTGTATGGCTTAGATAGTACATGACATGTTAATTCCCATGTTCATCATGTTGGGCTAATAGTGCCCCCAGGGCATTGTTAGTGGTAGATAGGTATAGTAGGAATGACCTTCCTAACATTGGTGGTAATAGAATAGGTGGATTAGCTAGGTATTCCTTCATATGATCAAAGGATTTATGACATTCTACATCCCAAATAAGCATAATAACCTTCTTTAATAATTGAGTGAAGGGGTGGCATTTATCAGCCAACTATGAAATGAAGTGTCTAAAAGACTAGATTTTGCCCTATAAACTATAGAGCTAATTCGAAGTGGAAGATGAAAACATCTCAATAATGGATTATACCTTGGTAGGATCAACTCCAATGCCTTAGCAAGAGATAATAAATCCTAAAAATTTGCTTGAAGTAACACCAAAGATGCACTTCTTAGGATTAAGTCAAACATTGTACTCGCAAATCCTTTAAACTATACTTTGTATTACAATTACATGATCTACATAGGTCTTATATTTACCCAATATTTCATTGACATAGTCTTTGGCAATATCTGCATCATGTTATAAAATATAATTGCATGACCTGATAGAAAAACATTCCCTAAGGAGTGGTGAATTTTATTTTGTGTTGGTCCTTTAGCACAATCCTAATCTAATTATACCTTGAAAATCCATCCATGAGGAAAAATATTTCATACCCAATTATGGATTCAACTATCATGTCAATATTTGGTAGAAGAAAGTCATCCTTAATATAGGCCTTATTGATATCTCTAAAATCAGTGTATATTTTTATCCCTTCTAGATTTTAACTAATAAGTACAATGTTTGAGATCTACTCTAAATAGTTAATCAATCTATTGCATCTCACTTCCAAGATTTTTTACAAATCTTTCTTAACTAACACAACAATACAAGGATGCATATTATGTAGTTTTTGTTTCAGTTTTTGTTTCACAAGTTTAGCATTAGGATATATAATAAGATGGTGTACAACCAAGGCGAGGTCCAAACTTGTTATATTTGAATTAGGCCATGTAAAATTATCAATAAAGTCCCTCAAAAGGGCTATAAAAACTTCATGTTCCTCCTCAGTGGGGTTGCACCTAATTTGATTCATTTTGAGTCATCTAGAGCCTCAATGTTGATTTTTGTAGTATCTTCGACTATGAGAGTTGAGCCATCTTCTAAAATAATTAGCAAAGATGTAAATTAGCCAGTAATGGCAAATACCTTTGGTTAGACTGGTTCTTAAAGCTCTCCCAAACAAGATGAATCTTAATTTCCTAATAGTAGAAATGGCCATATAAAAAATATTGTAGGACATTCTCAGACAATTTGATTAAAGGCATGTTGTTCCTCTATACTAAGCTTAGACCCAAAAAGCAAGTTCACTATTGGTGTTCTCCTAAGCTTCATTTGAAAAAGGGTGAACATCATCGTCTAGCGGTGCCTGAAGCAGGTTTCCACAAAGAGACTGGCCTTTTTATTTTCTTTTACCCTAGTCTACAAGTGCCTCAAAGAGATTTTCACTTTGGGACCTCAATGTTTTATTCTTTTATTTTTGGCTAAGGGTGTTCACCCGCTCTCCAAAATAGGTAGCAAGATCCAATTTGATAAATAACCCATGTTTATGGTCTCCCAACAGAACATTATCTCTTAGGCCCATAAAATCACAAAACTCATCATTCTAAAACTCATCTAAAGGTACTATGGATTCTTGTTGGTCCCATTCTATAAGTTGAGGATGATAAATAAGAAGGGGGGAATATTGGATTACTAGTGTAATGGTGTAAATGGTTTATGGGTCGAATAAGTTGGTACTGGAAAGGTCTTTATATATGCTATGATTAGAATCTACTTCACTACCAACATCATTACCACTAATAGATGGTTTTAGAACAAGAATAAGATATATGGAGTCACCCCTAGGTAGTTTAAATCTAAGGCCATGAGTTCCTTTATATCTAGTTATAGAGATGGGCTTAATAGTACCCTATTGAGTTGTCCTTAGGCCTTTACCTTCATACACTTGGTTATCCATGATCCTGTTAGGGATGGGATAATTTGGACTTTAGTATTAATCATCCAATTTGTCATTATATAACTAGGAATTATTATTGGCAAGTGGGTCTTGTTCCTGATTAGTGGTTGGTATGAAAAAATAGGTGTTGGGCTATGAATCTTTCATTTTCCCTTTCATCACCATTCCATGTAAATTGGCTTAGCTATGGGCCTTCCATAGGTCTTAGGATTCTATGAAAGCTTGGCTATGTGGAATGTGTCATGGGAAAAATACTCTCCTAGACCATTGTCTGAGATGGTAAAATGATTAGACATTTCAATAAGAGGCATATGTGATTATGAGGCAAGGTTATTAGGGTCTATGCAATTCATCTCTGGCAATTCTACAAGTATCTATTTATCTTTGTCCTTATTTGGTACTAGTTCTAGACCAAAATGTTAATTGTAACTTTTATATTCAGCCTCCAAATGTTTGAAGTGTTCATATGGCTATAAATATCCATGAATAGTTACCTTCATCTCAGAGTGAGGAAACTTGATACACTAGTGCAAGGTTGAAGGTATTGCATGGACGATCCTCAACAGCGATTTGATAACCTTGTGAACCTTCAATGTTGTCTTGATCCTCAATCTCCTTAACTAATCTACAATTTTATTCTACCTTTGTTAAAAGTGTCTAAGGGTTATCATGGTGAAGATCAGCCTCCATATCATCTAAAAAGTCTTGGAGTTCATTTTCACCTTGTCCAATGTGAGCATCTTCCCCTTGTGTCTCATCAAGCTTCTACAACTTATCATCTACTACACCTCTGAAATATGAATAGTGTCCTTTGCCAAGGGGTGTTTTGAGGACAAGATCCTCCTCAAAATCATATGAACCATCATCATCAGCTACAATTTCAATCTGATTTTGAGTGTTTACCTCTTCTAGAATTGGTTCTCTCTCTATAAATGGCATAGAAGATCCTTGGAGTGGCTCCAAAAGAGATGAAATGTATACAACATTCCTTTCATATAGTTGTGTGTCTTTAATAATCACCACTTCCTCATTATACATATCACTTTAGATAGTTCTCCATGAGGGAAAGGACTTATATTCTTGAGGAGGGAGGAGTGGGGATTGAGTAACGTTGGGTTTGCTTGACTGCATGATTTGGTTCCAAGAAGGGAATTTGGGCTCATGATTTTCTTGCATAGTGTGCATTTTAGCTTGAGGAATGAAAGGAGGTATGTGGAGTTGAGGTGGTGTTGCCTTTGGAGATGAAAATGTTTGGTATAAATGTTTATCTGAAACTTCAATTTGGCTAGCAAGGGAGGTTTCAAAATCAGATCTTGATTGTTCATGATGACTAACCTTTCCTACACTAACTTTTCTTTCTTCTTGGACTCTCCCTTGGATAGATTTTGATGAGTGGAATGTTAAAAGGATTTGGGAAGGAGCTTGATGACTCTAAAACTCACTTGATGAGGGATTATGAGTGGTTATGGGAACCTCAAAATGAGGTTGACATGGCGTGAATGAGGGAAGACAAGATGGGTGATGGGGTGTTTGATGTTCTTCATGGGCTGCCAGCTTCTCCTTAATCTTGGAGATGAGTCCATCTATGTCAAGCATGTCACCATTATTTCTATGATAACCTCCCATAATGAAGGACATCCATCTTTATTTTTCCTATTTCATTGAAATTCTAACCCCCCTAATGACATGTTTTGGAATTTCCTGCCCATACCCCTTCAATGTATCAATGTTTATCATATTCTTTTCTTGGTATAATAGAGCTTGTTTACAGTTAAATATGGAATGGCTTGGGGTATGAGTAGGTTATTTAGGAATGTCATGATGCTTCCATGATTGATCAAGATGGTATTCAAGCTACAGAGGGGGTAGATGAGACTCATATTAGGTTTGATGATCTTGGTAATAATGGGGCTCATCATAGGACTGGGAGGAGTGAAAATATGGTTGATATGGGCCATGATAATATGGGTATGGATCATGATAAGGCTCATATGGATCATGTAAATATTGGTATGATCCATCATAGGGCTGATAAGGAAGTATAACATAGTTTTCCTCATACACAACCAAGAAAACAACATCAAGATAGTGCAATGAAAATAGACTTACTTGGAAACTATGTTTGGACTGTTAGAAGCAATTGATTAAGCTTGGAATCACCAAATTCTTCATGAAGAATGTTTCTACAACTGTAATTTCACCAAGACCAGCTCCAATGTGTCCCACTAGGCGTGTTAGAATTGTTGGTGTCCTAGGTTGCACCCTAACTAAGAAGGGGATTGTTTAGGTCCTCTTATTCAAACCTAGTCCAACATGGGAATGACCCTAGGTTGTGGGTCACATAATCTTGGGTCAGACCTCTAGAGAAGCCCAGCCTCCTTTTGGGTCTATCATCTATACTAAACCTAAACTAGTTTCTTATTGGGAAAAGGGGAGAGAGATTAACAATAATCTATGAAAGCATGTAAAAGGGGGGTTATGCACCATATTTTTTAATCTTTATACTTTCACAAGACACACTATAGGATGCATTCAAGACTACAGAAGATCACTTCACTCACTATTTGGTCAACCCTCACATAAGTATTTCAAAGAAAGGCATGGACTAGCTATTGACCTAACATGGGTGGGCAGTTACCCACTTCCAAACTGACCAATAAATTATATATGAACTTTGAATGACCTGTGAGAACTACCAAAACACTTCATGGAGGTGAGAAAACACAAAGGCAAGGAAAACATATATTCACTTAACCACATCAATTAACTCATGAAACACACTTTGATTTAGCTTGTAAATGGAAGAATTTAGTCTTTTATTACATTAAATAGGTGTTATAGTACAGATCTTGGCAGAGTCTAGTCATACCAACCCCTTAGGGATCCTCTCTAAGGCTCAAAATCTTATATTTATAGCAGAATGAGATGAGAGAGAGGGGAAGGGATGTGTGGGAGAGTGGAAAAGGCATCATAATGATCAAGGCTGAGATTACCATCAAAAGTAGTCATAATAGCCATTTAAAACTTCATCGAGCCCTTCCCTACATTAATGTTACTACATCTTTTCCTGACATGGAAGGATGGATCATGAAGGTCAAGACCACTATAGGAAGCAACCACCCCCATTGCATGAATCCTTATCAAGCTCTTCTGTATTAATACCCTTCACTACAAGGATAAAATCCTCATATTTATGTATCCAACAAAGCCATGACTATAACTGCCTTGAGCAAATGCAAGTACCTGCTTGTCGAAGCTAAGATTGTGTCAAAAGATGAGACACCTCTCTATAATCACATGTCTACCGCCCTATTATAATATTAGAGCATAGGTCTTTACTATAAATTTAAAACTAATCCAATTTATTAGTTTTCATATAGTCATTATATCGATGAAGATCCACATATCGCATAACTTTGTTCTAGACTATATTAGGTTTAAACAAACCTATCCTACATTTGAGATTTAATGGTAATAAAGCCTCATTATTAGCAATCTTGATTGTATGATTAAATTTGCTTTATGGTATTTGACTGATATTTAATGGTAATATAGCCCTTTGAAACATTTGTTCTTGGTTTGACCTAAACCGTATTCAACCTCTACTTGAAGTCTCCTGGCTTCAACTTTTAATAAAGATTGTTGATCTTGATCTAGGTTTCTAAAAATATGCCACCTGGAACCTCTTCGTTCATTCTCAAGATTCTATTGTCTACTTCATCTACCTCCATACTTGTACCACATGGTGGCCTTGCATTTGATCTAGATCTTTGACGTTTTGACCTTACGCACACCATAGATCTCCTTGGAGTGATTGAACACATATCATCGATCTTCTTCTGCTTGATCGTATGTGCACTGTTGATCTACTTGTTTGCCATGATCATGCCACTTATCATTGATGCATTTAATCCTAGGATCCTCTGACTTTGTTACTATGATCTCACCATTGATATTTGATTGCATGATTAAACGTGCTCTGTTGGATCTTTAAGAGCCACTGATCCTACCCTTATCTACTTTTCATTAGATTTTATTTTGCATGATCAAACATGCATCATTGATCTTAGTCCCAGTCTTTAAATGTGGATCTTAGTCCCAGTCTCAACTTGTACGTACGAATGCACACCATCAATCTTGATCTGAGCATTTTTTGACTTTGATTAACACCCACATGTCATTGATCTTTTTGAAAGCAAATGACTATTTTCTAAGGCTTGAACTTGACATCCCCAAGCACATCCCAAACTACTAGATTGTCCTTACATGATGTTTAAATTATGGTTTGGCTTCTCTAGGCTTGAGTTGGTAATTTTTATTTTGAACAAGGGCACTAGGAGGCATAAGAAAAAGCCAAAACAAAGGTCATCAAAATGATTTGAATGATAAGGGTTGACATTTGGGCTTGTGAGGCCAAAATGTTAACAATAATCATGTGATCATCAAGATCTCACATTAAATTAACATTTGGCTGCACAAGATGTCATTTTCCAAGCATGAAGTTACTCATGCCAGTTTAACTTTAACTGAAGCAATGTCAAAAATAAAAACAAGGGCATTCTTGTTCATTAATAAATCATGTTGAGTTAAGATAAATTTATAATTTAATTGTTTTAATAAAAATGGAGATGTTTCATCAAACATCCCAACAAAATATAGAAAATATAATAATTAAGCTCAACTAATTTTCATTTGAATTCTTGCAGAAGCATTCATTAATTGATGTCCACACCAAAGGGTCAAAACATAGAAATATTGTGCCTCATATAGCTTAGCAATTTAACCAACTATAATGTCATATGAAACATTTTAACTTATTTAAAGCAATATCAACAGTCACACAAAATGTGCCTTCAAATTAGATTCAATATTTTTACTAAATTTGAAGCTCTTCTTCTTGTTACAACAAGAAGATCATCACCCATGTCCAAATGGGGGAGAATTACCATACTACCATAGTTTTGTCAAGATATGGTGATATCAATTGAGATCAACATCACAAAGTTAACTAGGGCAGATCAAGGTGACAAAATCAACCTGTGCATTCACATTCTATAAAGGAAAGTCATTGTGCTAAACTCATCACTTACCCAAGCTACCAAGCATTGGGCTCCACCACATTTGAATCATAGTCAATAATAGTGAATCAAGACAATAAATCACAAGAATAAATTGAAATCCAATTAATAAAATTTAATTAAGTTAATAACAATAAAATTTGCAACAACATTAAGATCAAGAAAAATAATCAAGGTTGAAAAATATCATAGCAAGAATAGCTTTCCCAAAACCACATCAGCTCAAGATCTAGATATTGTCAAAGCATGTAGCACATGCACAATATTGAATAGGCTTGTGCATAGTGGAGACAGTTATCCCCATGGAAGACAATGTCCCCCCAAAACACAATTTTAAGACATCACCACCTCTCCCATGCCCTAGCGAATGCATCTACACTACGTAACAATAATGTCGGTGAACCAGATAGAACTACTAGACGTAAAACTCAGTTATTTCTTCTTATTCAACTTTACCAAAGAAATCACAAAAGAAGGAAGAAAAAGTAAGAAGAAAACTTGTAAATTTAAATAAAACAATTCATCTATTTTTTTCAAATGTAAATGTCCACTAAGGATATTGCTAATAATCAAAATTAGATCCAAAGATCATAATTTAAAATATCATCCTTCAATAAGGGAAAAACAAATGTAGTTAAGATAAAATCATGTTGACAATTTGTAGTTCTATATGCAATTAAAACAACAAACAATAAAAAGATAAATCAAATCATAGATCTGTATGTAACTAAAATATTGAACAGAGAAATATCAATCAAACACTTGGACATCACCTCCTACTCAACATTAAGCTGCCAAGTTCCTTTCCCACCTAACTTTGTTCTAAATTGAACAAAATTTCATTCCTCCACTAAGGATCACCATGTTTTCCCTTTTTAAGGGAGTTGTAGTGACAACATTTAGTCTACCATCAACATGAGGCCACATCATGCATTTACAAGACTGTCAACACAATATATAATTTTTTCCTCAATCTAACTTGGGGTTGTGCACATTCAAATGTGGCTATAAAAATATTCCCATACAATCCCTTTTCATATATTTTTCCAAATTTTAAAACATACAGCTTCAATGTTCAATGATTTCTCAAGTCACAACATGTAAAATTATCATATAGTCATCCAAGGTTTTTCATATTTTCTTATAGGGGTCTCTAATATCTCAGTCAATAGTCTAAAGTTTTGATTAAAATTTCAAAAGAGTCTTCCAAACTTAATAAGTATTGAGTTATTAGGACCATCACATAGTGACCAAATCCATAATTCATTCTCAGTATCTTCACAATTTGCATTTCATATGCTCATCTTTCATCCAAAAAGTTTTCCCAAAGACAAATCAATAGTTGACCATGTTTTGATACCAATGTGTAGCACCCTCATATGCTACTTCCAAAACTACATACAGTTTTTTTCCTTTAATTAACTTAATTTGCGCTTATGGAAAGTGAATGAACCCATGCCTAACATCACATTCTCAAAAACTCACACTTGCTTACAATAATGAATATTGTATTTACATCCATAATTAATCCTTTCTAATTGATATGGAAGGTCCATCAAATTAAACTTGTTTCAACAACCACCAGGTTACGATCCTAGACCTTTAGGTTATGGGCCCACATTAAATAAATTTTCAAGGGTTTGGGCCATTATTATGTCATTTAATCATTGTTGCCTTTACTCAAACTATTGCTTCAATTTTCAGTAAATCATAAGTATCTATGTGGTCATTTTATGACCATCGTGATGCATCAAGTCCCATACCACTTTTTCATGTGTGGTCAAATGATCAAAACCTTTTAATAGGCTAATATGACCTTAATCCATCATTATCCAAAGTGGGTAACTTTGCATAAAATATAATAGAACTAAATGAATATTTTTGCTTCATCCATGTGCTTTGATGATTTAGTGGGGAGGTAAGCCATCAAAATTTATCCAGGCACTTATAGGTAGACATGTTTGAACAAGTCATAGACCTTGCTTGTTGAGTGATGTCATGTCTCTTTAACTAGGTGTTAGATGCTACATGGAATCATTTCACGTAATCACGACTAGGTTGAGCATTCAAAAATAGGCCCTACCCTTTTACCTAGTAAGCAAGTGCCATGATGACACATGGTGTCGTCCTAATGACTCACAAGGTCAAATAGGCATAAACATAAAGACATGTATCACTATTCTCTATGTGGTGGTGTTATGGATAGGAGACATGTGGCTCTAAACAAGGGTTTCATCCCTTGGATTGAGTAAGAATGTGGGGTTGATCCTTGTGGAAACACATGATTGCCTCACAAACTCGCAGTATCCCTAGCTACAAAGATCTCAGCCAAAATTTATGAAGTTATAACATTATAAAAATGCACCACATGGTGACATGATATTGCCTCTTACGGATGGATTTGCCTCTTATGGATGGATTTGCCTATTAGTACCCTTTGTCTTAACCATGTTTTTACAATTTATTTCCTTAATAAAAAGCTATGGATGCATGTGCTTTGTAAGACGTCTCTTGAGCCCATTGTAATAGTCTCACATTCACGAGTAGTAGTAGTTAGTTAGTGATGAATTAGTATAGATAGGAGTCTATACTAGTGAGAAGTCATCCATGAATTGTATTGAATTGAGCTTGTTCAAAGGAGGTTTCCCCCTCGAAGAGGCCATCGATAATTTTAATGCGATTTTATTTTATTTCAGTGAAATTAGTAAATTTCATTCATTGCATGTTTTATTTCTACATATTTACAATCTAGTTCAAATTTTTTTTAGGAAGGATCATAACATTTGGTATGAGAGCACTTTCTAGGGTCATTTTTTTGCAGCAGCTTTAGTAAGTTAGAGATATTTGTTTTTGTCCATCATATGCTCTCAACTTGCCCTAATAGGATCTTGGTGATCATAAAGTGGAAACATAGTAGTGGCACTAAGCTTTTACCCCTTATCTACAATTTTTTTCTTTATCTATCCCTTATGTATAAATTATGTTTCGATAGTTTTAAAATTCACAGAGAGTTGTCATTTCAGGCCAAACAAATTTTATTTGTCCTTATATCCATGGAGTGAGGGGTTAGGCCCTAATATGCAAGCAATTATACAATGATTCATATGTATTTTTTCTTCCCCATACCTTTGGGTATATCGGAGTACCTCTTAGTTTTTGTTTTTAGCCTATCCATAGGAAGTCTTTGGTCATTTTTTATTATGATGCACCTAAGACGAGCATAGCACCAAAGGATATTAGTTGCCCCATACCTAAGAGATGGGGTAGTGGGTTAATAAATGGTAATTCATCATAGTTATTGATCTGAAATATTGGGTTGATAGTATTTATGAATGGGACCATGATAATTATAAGCTCAAAAGTGAAAACACGCCTTGTAGTAACCTCCTTGTAATCTTGAATTCCTACAAGCACAAACTTGACTCTATCTTATAGGGAACAATAGTGATAGTGGTCAGTGAGCTCGAATCTCACAAATTATAACACTTGATAGAAGCACAATAATTGTGATAATTAGCTAGGTCAAAATATTCCAAATAGTTACCTCCACTCTAGATGATAGACAATAGTAATCAGTAAAGTTATCAATTTCATACTTACACTCAAGACAGTTTACAACAGTATTGAAAACACAAAAAAAAAGTATAGAAAATTTTTGGAGCCCATAAGTAGGTTACACCATTTTTATTTTCTCATCAAGCTGGTCATTTTAAGGGGTATTTCAAATTTTCTAAAAAAATCCCATACAAAAAAAAATATTTATGCCTACAATCTGACAACACTTTTCTTAAAAAACACAAAATTCACATGTGGGAATTACATCATTGTGATCATCTTGTCAAGCTAATCAATTTAACATATAACTTCATTCATATTTTTATGACACCTCCATCCCCCCTGATAAATGGTTTTTTCTCATGTAGGTAACCACACCATGGCATATGACATTGATGAACTCCATTCAGAATTTGAATCCTAATTGTCTGAGATGAATGATTGTATCCTCAGCCTCCATGTTGAAAATTGAGCACTCTGAACTAATGGGGATAGACAATTAGACGGTAGTTTTTCCTCTAGAGCACCATTCTGAAGCCCTAAATTGGATTTTCTCAAATTTGATCTTATTAAACCCAATAGCTCAATTTATCTTACAGAACAATATTTTATCCTACATCACATTGTGGGGGAAGAACAGGTACATATTGCTTCATTCCACTTGGATAAGGAAGTTGTCCATTGTTACCAATGGTACCACAATTTAAATCTAGAACTGAATTGGGTTGATTTTTCCAAACTCTTGTTGGTGTGTTTTAGGCCTAGTGCCTATGATAATTTCACAAGTGCCTCAACTAAGCTCCATCAAATTGGAATAATATGGGAATATCAAACATATTTTGAAAAACTATCCAATCAGACTAAAGTCCTATCTAATGATTTATTCAAAATTTACTTTATTAGTGGACTCGAGCATGTGATTTGATATAAGGTTAAAATGTTCAAACCTTAAACCATGATGGAATCCTTGGGCTTAGCTAAGTTCATAGAGACCAAATCACATTGTAGTGTCACAATTTCAATTTGGTACCCTCCAAGCCATCTTCCTTCCAACATCCCAACACAAAACCCCCTCTCAAGGCAACTCCCATAAAATGTCTCACCAAGGCAGAAATGTGTGCACATCATGACAAGGGGTTATGCTATAATTATAATGACAAATGGGCTAGGGGCCATTTATGCATCGAACAAAAAATTATATTTTCTTGATGTTGATTCGTCACTTGATACATAATAATTAGAGGATGCCACAAATTCACATTTGGATGAGACAGAATAGGGAATTGAAGATTCAAGGCCCTTAGATTCACAACCATAAATTTATATGCATGCCTTGGTAGGGGTAACGACTCCACAATCAATGTGTGTAAAAATATTTTTCAAGAAGCAACCCCTCACCATTAATATTAATTCAAGTGACACTCATAACTTCATCAACCCTCGATTGGCTAAATAGGTTGACTATTTTATGCACCCTTTTTCTAGTTTTGAGGTGATGACTGCCAATATTGCCCTGAAATGGCAGGTGTCACAATATTTGCATTTTGGTGGGAGACTATAACCGCAAGACTGACATGTTTGTTTTGTCCATGTATGGATGTGATGTTGTTTAGGAAGCATAATGGCTAAGAACTCTTGGACCTATTATTTGGGATTTTTCTGAGCTATGGATGTAGTTCTCTGAGAATGGACATCAATATACACTAAAAGGCCTTCTTTCAAGATCCACTAGTATCATCAACTCTCATCAAATGGAAAAACTTCTCAAAAGGATCTCCCATAGAATAGTTTACCAACTCTGCTCTCTTCACATTGGTTCCTAAGTTGATTCTATCCAAACATTGGACTTGCAAAATATTTTGGTCAAGCATGCAAAAGGTTTTTAGGAACCAACAAGATTTTCCCCTCGTTGCCCTGAAGATCATCACATCCAACTCTTTCCAGGAAGTGCAACCCCATATATTTAGCTATAGCAATACCCCTTTATTCGAAAGGGAAAGATTTAAAATATGGTTCATGATCTCCTACATGGAGGAGTCACTCGATCCAACACTAGCCCATATTCCCCTCCAATTTTGTTTGTCCATAAAAAATATGGATCCTGGTGGCTTTGCATTGATTTTCAAGAACTAAGCAAGCTCACCATTAAGTACAAATTTCCCATTCCAGTAATATATGAGCTTTTATATGAACTCCATGGTGCCAAATTTTTGTCCAAGTTGGATCTATGCTCTGGCTATCACTAAATTTGCATTCATGAGGTAGACATTCCCAAAATGACCTTTCGCACACATGATGGTCACTATGCTTTCCTCATTCCAAATATTAATTAATAAAATATTTATCCCCTTCTTGCATAAGTTCATCTTGGTCTTATTTGATGACATTCTCATCTATAGTAGAACTTAGGAGGAACACCTCAACAACTTTGACATTGCCTTACAACTTGTTAAGAACCACTTATGTTCCAAACATTCTAAATGTTATTTTGAGAAACCAAAGGTCAAGTACCTAGGATGTATTGTCTCAGTTGATGGTGTTCATGTCGACCCCACCAAAATTGAGGCTATGAAAAATTAGCTAAAACCTAGGACACTCAAAAGTATACAAGGATTTCTTGGTTTGACAGAGTACTACAGGAAATTTGTCAAAGATTATGAAAAAATATCAGCCCCATTGATGGCTATGCTCAATAAAGATTCATTTGTATGATCGACAACATCTGAACAAGTATTTGATCTCATCAAATAAGCAATGTGAACCACACCAGTATTAGCCATGCCTAATTTCTCTAAGCCATTTTTTATTGAATGTTAATTTCTCCAAGCCATTTGTTATTAAATGTGATGCATGTGGCACGGGACTTGGTGTTATGCTCATGTAGAACGAATGTCCCATTGTATTCACCAGTAAGGTCCTCATTGGGTGCAATTTGGCACACTCCATGTATGACAAAGAGATGATGGTTATCCTCCATGAAATCAAAAAATAGCATCCATACTTGGTACGCTGACACTTTTGCATCAAAATTGACGACCAAAGCCTCAAATATTTTCTAGAACAACTAGTCTCTTCCCTAGATCAATAAAAAAATGGGTTTCTAAACTCATGGGATATGACTATGAGATCACATAGAAAAAAGGAAAGGAAAACTTGGTGGTTGATGCCCTCTCTCGCTAGTTTGAAGAACATACACAACTATGTGTTGTATTTGTTCCCATTTCCACAAGGCTACATGATATTCAATAGGAGCAACATCATGACAACCCCACCCAACAACTCATTCCCACTTATTTGATGATTTCATTGCTAAGCCTCACTATACTTGGGATGGCCAAACAATTGTGATATAAAGACCGCTTTGTATTGATTGCAGGATCTGGGTTAAAATAGGATATTTTTCATAAGTTTCATGCCTCCCCTTCCATAGGTCATTCAAGTACTCTGAAAACCTATGAACGAGTCTATAGTAGTTTCTTTTGACTTAGAATTAAGCAAGATATTAAGATGTTTATTGCAGAATGTGATACATGCCAACACCACAAAGGGGAAATAGTTGCATCATCTGGTTTACTCTATCCACTACCCATTATGTAACATATTTGGACTAAAATTTCAATGGATATGATAGAGACCCTCCCTAAATTAGGAGTAAAAATTGTCGTTCTCATGGTGGTGGATCGTTATTCTAAATATGCTCATTTATGTGATCTGTTGCACCCCAACATTGCTTCCACCATAGCCCATAGATTTTTTGATCAAATATTGTGTCTTCATGGCATTCCCATCTCCATTGTATCGGATCATGACTCAGCCTTCACGATTCATTTCTGAAAGGAATTTTCAAGTGCCTCGGCACACATCTGAAAATGAGTTTGGTATACCATCCACTGACTGATGGCTAGACATAAATTGTTAATAAATGTCTAAAGACCTATCTCTATTATATTTCCATGGAGAAACAACATCAATGGGTAAAATGGTTACCAATTACCGAATGGTGGTAAACCCCTCCTACCAAAAAACCACCAAGTTAACCCTGTATGAAGTTGTCTATGGTCAAAATATGTTATCTCTTCTCTCATATATACTAGGAAGCTCTCAGGTGTAGGTTATTGATAATACCCTTAGCACAAATGAAAATATCCTTCACCTCCTTAAGGATAATATCTACCTAGCATAAAATCACATGAAGCGGCAGGTAGATCAACACCACTCTAAACGATCCTTTCAACCTTAAAATATGATTTTTTTGCCGATAACCTTATAAGTAGTCCTATTTGAAGCTAAAAGGTCACCAAAAACTAGCTGCTAAATTATATGGGTCATATAAAATTCTCTAGCAAATTGACCCTGTCACCTACAAGTTGGAACTTCCACGTTCATCGTGTCTGCACCCCGTTTTTCATGTCTTTTGCTTAAATAAGGTCCTTGGCTAGAATGTCACCACCCAGACAATGCTTATAGAGCTTGATGTAGAATGATCTCTCCTTTTAGACCTTGAATCTATACTAGACATGCACTCTTGTCAGCTTTGCAATCAAATCATCACCAAAGTTCTAGTATAATGGCAAGGGATACAACTAGAAGATCTTACTTGGGAACCTCTTCTTCAATTCTAGCAATAGTTTCATCACCTTAAACTTTGAGGACAAATCTTTTAAGGGTGAAATAATGTTATGACCCTTCATCTTAACCATATTTTTGTAATTTATTTCCTTAATAAAAGGCTACATATGCATATGCTTTGTAAAACGTCCCTCGAACCCATTGTAATAATCCTACATTCATGAGGAGTAATAGTTAGTTAGTGATGAGTTAGTATAAATAAGAGTCTATACTAGTGAGAAGTCATCACAAATTGTATTGAATTGAGTTTGCTCAAATGAGGTTGCCCCTTCGAAGAGGCCAATGATAATTATAATGCAACTATGTTATTTTTAATACAATTAGTCAATTTTCATTCGTTTCATGGTTTAATTCCACATATTTGCAATCTAGTTCTAATTTGTTTCAGGGAGGATCCTAACATTGCCTTGCTACAAAAAAATTAAAAAAAAATTGTGAGACTACAACATTCTTCCACATACCACTAGGCGAAGGGGTTGCACCCCTTAGATTAAGTGATCCCAAAAGGTCCATCCTCATGGCAGCTCACGATTGATTTGCAAGATTGCAAAACTATTCAAAGGAGAAAGCCTTATTAAAATTTGTGAAATTAAAACTAAATACATGTTTGACAAGTGACAAGCTCAGAAAGACTCCTAACCCCACATCTTTGAATTCTTTACCAACTTGATTTGCAGCTTGTGAGTGTGTGAGTACACAAAATCATCACATGTGGCATGGAAGGCCAATCTAAACTCATGCCTTATAAACTTTGAAAAAAAGTTGCACCATGATGAGACAATGATGCGTGTCAAGGTTAGATGGACAGCGCAAAATCCCTAACTAAGCAGAAGGGTAAGAAAATATGACAAGTGGTAGTATGTACCCAAGTCTACATTCAAACACTTATAAAATAGGATAAGTTAAAAAAATGCCCGAGCAGAAGGGTAAGAAAATATGACAAGTGGTAGTATGTACCCAAGTCTACATTCAAGCACTTATAAAATCGGCTAAGTTAAAATTTGATCAAATAACACCAAGTTAACTTAACGCCATGTGACTAGGCAATAAATTAGTACTAAAATTGATGCCATGCGAGTGGGCCAAAAACATAGATGACTAATGTGAATAAACATGAAGGCGCATGTCTAAGATAGAGATTAGACTTTCCTATTATTGGCTAACTCTAAAGATAACCAAGGCAAGCATATTTTCAAGCCTTACAGTTGAGCGTAAACATATGCGACCAACACCAAGAAAGATAACAATGCCAACTTCAACGCTAAGTATTTGGTAAAAACACCTAAGGCCAAGTGAAAATAAATGCAAAGGCAAGAAATTGTGTCCTCAAGTCCAAATCAAAGAGATGATCTGAAACCAACACATCAAAGACAATTTAACAAAGGAAACTAATGAAACAATTTTCTAAGGAGATCTTCCTTTTAGCAATTGTTTCACTATACAACCAATTTAATGCAGGATAAAAATTCATTTTTCTTCCTTAATATGCTTTAGATCTCTGAAAAACTATATTCATTTATAAGCTTCAAAAAGGGTGCAATAAACCCTAGAGATCGCTTGTTTGAACCTCATCTCAATACTTAACAACACTCATATCTCTTTCTGAGCATTTATTTCATGATGGAAATGCATAGCATTAAGACATCTCAAACCTTATAATATTATTCAATAGAATGTCAAATCTTATGTTGAGTTCCTTTTTAATTACAAGAGCTCATAAATCCAATATAATATGCAGATGTAGTGTTTTTACAACTAAATATGCATATCTCTCTAATTGTTGGATTGTGCACATGGTTAAGGCAAAGGCCTTTTGTTAAGCTTATCTCTCTTCTTGTTCCAAGTAAGAAGGCATTTGCATTTGTTGCAGATAATTGCTTTGAACTTAAGCTTAATTGTTTCTTAAGTAAGGAGACAAAAAAAGCAATTTTCCTTGCCCTATAATCTCAATTAGTCTATTAGACATCCATTCTAGGATTCATAAAACACGGCAATGATGAACTATCATACTCTTATTTCCAAAGGCTTTTTTATACCTAAATCATATTTAAGCATTCTCTTTTAAGATCATCCATTAATTACTATCTCAACTTTGAGGCTATTTCTAAGTTATAACAACATGACATAAATGTTAACATATCCATATATGCAAATATTTATCACCCTCTTGTTTATAAGGTTATTAGATATAGACAATTGAATTAATCTTTGTCCATCTCAAATATGCATGTTGGTAAATCCACTAACACACACATCCCATGCCTATAACCATATTGTCTTCCCACAGTATTCAATGGCCAGCCATACTCATGGAAAAATCAAGACCATTATTTCAAGCCAAAATTAATCCATTTTATAACATACCTAGTTTACATATGGAACAAAGTCAAACTATCCATAGTCAGAATTCAACTCGGCCATCTTACAATATCACTATCAGGAATTATCCTTCCTTGAACACAGTAACAGATACAAGATGAATTGTCACATTCCTACTATCAAATGAATATTACATTATGCTTGAAAATCATAATATATAGGGTTTGTTCACCTATAAAAATGTAAACCTTATTATCCCCTTAACATTTAATATAGGGAATTGCAATGCATAAATCCATATCCAAGGAGATAAATCATAGAGATTTAATTAAAGCTCCTTTTATTACTCTAAGAGCGAGAAACAATCATTATGCCCTGGATGAAGTATCGAGGTCAAGCTATAGAATTCCTTCCTAAGCAATCCAGACCTTAAAAGTAACCATGAATATTGTACCATAGTTAGCTCTTAGCAGTACCCAAAATCAATACTTAAATTTACTATCAATATTGTATAATTTCAAGAGATAAAAAAGCATGATTAGATTAGAACGCGATCACTTGTATATCAGAGTTGTATGTTAGACCAATAGACTTCATCATGCTCATGCTTCAATCCCTGTTATTAGATGATTTGGTGTCATGATCCACCCACACATCACTTGCACGTAGTCCATAAGGTGAAACTGAGGAATCCATCTTGTTGTTCTATCCCTTGTAGTTGTAACATCTTTCATTGAATTATATCAGTTTGGTTGAGAACTGAAGTGTTCAATACTGATCCAAAGCTTTAAATTAGCTAAATAATATAAGTGACTAATATTTTATTTATTACAAAACTATGTATTCATTACACTTAAGTAACTACATTTCACTGAGCATCTCGATGTTGCAATATCACAAGCCATTGTGGGGCGTGGCAATGGAGGCTTGCTCTCCCTTATTCAATGTGTTCCTTACCAAAATGATTTGAACTGAGCCAATATTGTAATGTGTTGTTCCAACCTTTCTCTTAGTGGAATATTTCTTAATTGCTCTCTTCTCTCTCAAAATATTGTGTGTTTCTTCATGAAAGACTCTTCTATTGACAAAAAATAACCCCCTTTTCTTCAAAGGGAATTTTCATATATATCTTTTATGTTATCAAAGAGTCCCTGTGATTATTTACTGCTTGGTCTACCTTGAGCTAATCACATAAATTATGAGATTGCATTCCCTAATGTATTTTTCCATAATATTCCTTGTAATTGTGTTTTCTTTTCATCACATTTACTTTTATGTACGTTGTAAGGTCATATGTCATTTCTTATAGCCATTTTCATCCTTCCTTTGCAAGTTATCTGCACATACATTCTTCTAGTGTCTACTTTCTTTCTTGTATGCATTTACTTTTGTTGTTGAGTAGGTGCATTACTTGTGGCTAACCTATTCATATTAACTCTCTAGTTGCCACGTTCCTTAGGCTACTCGTATCCCACATGCACATTAAACTTTTGATAAACATTGTGGCTTTCGTTTTATTGTCCCTTGTCATATCTTGTTCGTCATAAATGACACGAAGTTATTTATGGTTTTAAAGATATTGCTTTACACTTTATAGTTACATTTCGCCTTAATGGCTACAAAGCCTTTTTGGCTTCTTTTCTTATTTTATTTCCTCTCCGTATACATATGGACAACAATCCTTATAAACCATAATGCCCTTTTATGTTTATGCCACATATGCATATGGTGACAAGGACTTGGGCATCCAACATGCCATACATTGGTTGCACATAAAGTTAACCTCATTACCAATCTATTGTCGGAATATATGCTTACTTCAATTGTTCTCTGTTAAAGCTCCCGCTTGTGTCACGTCAAATCAAATGGCACATTGATGAACTAAATGCAAACCCAACCAACTCATTTTATAATTAGTATATAAAATTAGGACCCATTCAGAAACACGTCTCTTGCACATGCACCAAAACTCATCACAATACCTATAGTGTATGAAGAGATATAAATGAAAGCACATTAATCAATTACTTATTTATTATAGCAATAAAAATATCCTCTCTTTCGTGATCCATTATAATATTGCCAAAAGATATATAAGGTAAAACATGATAACAATGATGAATAAATGACATAGCAATGGGTCCAACCCTGATTAAAACTTGACCATGTGCCTAAGCCAAGGTGAGGCTAAGTGGGGCATTACAAAAATCTACAGTGTACACTTTTGAGTGCACTACTATTCACATTAGATTTTTAAAACCTTTTGTACATTTTACTAAGTATAATTACTTTTTTTCATCTATGGAATTTTTTAACCTTACACTTTACACCTTTTTAAGTCAGGTAATCATGTCCCCCTCTCGGTTTTTTTAGGTCCTAGCGATTTTCCCAATGGCATATAACATAAAAATGCTTTCAATTATTTTGCAATTTATCTTCCTAAATTGTCCTAAAGCTCTTATTTTTTCAGACTAAGAAGCTACTAGAATTTTTTTGGGAGATTGGCTTTTTACTTAATGTTTTTGTCCACATGTTGCAATCAACATAATGCATGAGACTTTAGTTGATTCAAACTAACATTAATCTGACCAATGAGATGTTCCTAATGCCCATAAACCATTTTCATTTGTTAATAAGAAATTGTTACCTGAAAACTATTTGAATATTTTTTTATAACAAAAATTCACCTCATCTCAATACACAGATACTTAAACCACACCATGACACTTGTTTATTTAGTCATACCCTGAATTGAATGGCCTCCTGTACTGGTACATAACCCTATGCCTCTAGGTTAATATATGACATTGTTCATAATTTCACACAATTTCAATCTTAGATGCTGCAACATGAGTTTTATCCTTGTCTTCTTCTAATAGGCCAAACCATAGTATAATAAAATTAAATGAGGCATTTGTATGTCCAGTTACTGCCACTCCAAAGTCGATTGATGGGGATATTCCAGTGACATGCAAATCAATGACATGTCAAGGATGTATTTCAATTGATGCATGGGAATGATCTATAAAAAAATCAAAACAATAGTAACAATTATAACACAAAAGTAAGGAGGCAGCTTAATCCAATATAGTTAACCATCTTTCTTATTTATATAGTTGGGGAAATGGTTGTAAATTACGAATAGGAATCATTCCATATAATATAACATAAACATGACCAACATGAAGGTAGGTAAGGCTAATGATTAAACATAAGCACAAACAATAGATAAATATGAAAATCATATTTGAAATGTAAAGCAAATTCTGGGGGGGGGGACCATAGAAGGTTTATGCATTCAAAGAATGGTTGTGTGTATCAATTTCTAAAAAGTGGATGTAAATACAAAATAAGAAACAGGGGAATGGAAAGACTATGAAACAATTTGATCCATGTAAATAAGAGGCAAATCTAAAAATGAGATATAAAAATGTAAAATTAAAAATCAAACCTTAGGGGCAAACCTTAAGTGGTGTTAGTGTTCAAAGAATGAAGGGATTTACCAAAATATTTTAATTATTTGTGGTTTAAGGCTAACTAGGGCATGCACAAATAATACAAACTAGGTAATAAGGTATATCTAATGTATAAAAATGTAAAACAATCAAACCTACCACATGCACTAAACACACGAACAAACAAAAACAACGAAAAGATAGAAGATTGGAATTTGAAACCTGCGTTCTATTCTAGATTTTTTAAATTGAATTTAGGACCTACAAGTGACTGTGTTGCTCTATTTGCAATTTGATTGTTTGACTATATTGGGTCAGGTTCGGTAGGTTGTTGAATTCGTACCTCATGTTGCCTCCGAATATGTACTTGGGCACCGAATATATCCTCTGATCTATCACAGGTTCTAGATTTTTCTAGGCAGGTGCGATCTTAGATGCTAAGTAGAGTTGTGCAATCGTTGTGCAAAATTGATGGGCAAAATACGTTAGTTTTTCTCTCTTTAGCTCCTTAACCTGACCCTTAAAAATAATAGTAGGAAATTTGCGTGCAAGGTTCGTTGAGTTAGGCAACATCTTGAGGAGTTGCGGCTAAATATTTCACACGCTCAAAATCAAAGTCAAATGTAGTTTTTGTGTGCATGTGAGTGACATGTAATTGAGAGAAAGGTTCCACCTTCTCTCCCTAGGTAAATCAAAAGCAATTATATGAACATTTGCTATAACCCTCTTTTAGTACACGATGATGATGGCACAAGACTTGAAGATGATGAAGGATCAATGTTAGCTTAATATGCAAGCTCCTTGTTAAGTTGTGCAATAGATAAAAAGAATGTGCAGCCCAATTAGTTAGGAGAATTTGTCGTTTGTTTGATACTTGGTAAATGACTAAGGATGGCTTTGTATATATAGTATAGTGCTCTTTAGGATAAGATGTGCAATGGCCGACCATAGAAGATTACAATAAACAAAATCAAATGCATAGGAAATCAGGCCAAGGTGGATGGACTAAAGAAAACATAGGGGACACATTTGGCGGGGTTGTCAAATCCATACAAGATAGATTCGATGAGTCACTAAATTTGAACCAAGAAAAATGATTGCTCTGGATGAAGGGCAAGCTACTCAGAAAATGGATAACTAAGATCTGAAATTTGACAACAAAAGATGCTAAGACTATCCAAAAATGAAAAGAAGGCCTAATAGAGTCTAGTGTGGATTGAAATGTATCCAAAAATAGATAAATATACACCAAGTAGACCAAGTGCGATAAAACACAGAGAAGACACAACGAAAAGAGATCTTGTACCAAAATTAAGTATCTACAATCCCATATATAATTCATGTGTTTTATAGCTTTTCACCTAATGTAACTTAATACAACTAATTTCTTTTAATAACAATAATACATTCATATATTAAACTTCAAACCAAGCTTATAGTTTAACAAAAAAAACTACATAATATACACTATTGAGTGCACTACCATTCACATTAAATTTTTGAAACCCTCTGTATATTTTACTAAGTGTACTTACCTTTTTTCATTTATGGAATGTTTTAACCTTATACTTTAAACATTTTTTAAATCAAATAATTATGTCCCTCTCTTTTTCTTTTATCTTTTTTAAGTCCTAGCCATTTTGTTAATAGTATCTAACAAAAATAGGCTTTCAATTATTTTGTGATTTGTCTTCATAAATTGACCCAAAGCTCCTATTTTTTCATAGACTAAGAAGAAGCTAGCAAAGTTGGTGAGACTTTAGTTGCCGAATGAGATGTTTCTATTGCTCATAAACCACTTTCATTTGTCAATAAGAAATTACCACGTACAAACTATCTAAATAATTTTGGATAACAAAAATTCACCTCATCTCAATAGGCAGGTACTAGGTACTGGACTTGTTCATTTGAATGGCCTATGGCCTCCCGTACCAGTCCGTACCCCTACGCCTGCAGGTTAATATCTTTCACACAATTTCTATCTTGGATGTCCATTGCTGATGTTGCGGCTGGTTTTTTATTCTCATGCTCTTCACATAGGCCAAACCAAACCATATTATAATCGAATTAAACGAGGCATTTGTAAATCCCGTTACTCCTCCGTCCAACCACATGCAAATCAATCGCAATGGCATATCAAGAGCATTTCAATTGATTCTATACAAAATCAAAACAAAGGTAACAATGATAACACAAAAGGAAGCAGGTAGCTTAATCCAAGATAGTTAACCATTCTTTCTTATTTGTATAACTGGAGAAATAGTTGTAAATTACAGTCACCGTTAGTAGTATCAAAACTAGGAATCATTCAATATATAATACAACCCCTTTCCACCCACCACTCTCAAAAATGAATGTACTGCAACAGATCCCTGGTTGCTTGAATACAGATGTATATATATAGAGAGAGAGAGGGCAGGGTGAGGAATGGGAAGGTTTAAGACAAAGCACATCAAGGATTTTGTTGTTGCAATAGACAATGTATTAGGCGTTAACATCTAAAAAACAACTTTTTTGAAGTATCAGATGAGAGACACTTCACGAATCTGAAGAAACATGATTGATATCAAGCTTTCCCATACATCATCCCAAAGATGTTTCCACAACTACTTGTGGCCTTTCCTCCAAAGAATCAGTGTGGACAAGGATCAGAATATTCCTCCCCACAGTCAAGCACCTGCCATGCCATGTCATCATCAAGAAATTCAGTAACTGCATAAATTGCAGAAGAATAGGTAGTGTTTTGAGGCAAATCACGAACTGGATCCTGGTTGCCCTTTTTCCCACTATATAGCACCTGAGATGAAACTTAATCGGAAGGCATCATATCATTTTCCATAACACTTTCACCACTGGAAGGAACCAACTCTCCAACATGGACATCATTCTGTGTATTCATGTGCTGAGACACTTGTTTTTCAGCAATTGAGTAACATTCAACACTCCCAATCAAGCTAGAACCATTCCCGTTGTAAGTTTGAGTTAAAGAGGGAGAGCTACTTCCACTTTGATCAATCGGAAAGCCATAGAGATTTTTATCCAACTTTCTACTGCACTGCTCATCCATGCCTTCCAATTTCTGAAAGATCCTTCCCTAAAAGTAAAGCATGTAGCTAATCGGGAGTAAGAAGAAAAAGATAAGAAAACCCACTGGTATCACCAGAATCTTGGATAAAATGCAGACCATGCACACATTTGGTATCAATGAAAATCTAACAAGAGAAACTATCCATTGAACCTAACAAGCTCTCCAAGTCGAACACTGGACAATTGGAAAAAATGCAGACCATGCACACATTTTGGTTTCAACGAAAATCTAACAAGAGAAACTATCCATTGAACCTAACAAGCTCTCTAAGTCAAACACTGGACAACATAAACTGCACTGAGATAAAAATGCATTTGAAGTTGAACTTGGGAATCTTTTTCTGGTCACCGATTTGTTTATAGAGGCTCCCTTATGGTTTCAAAATTTAGAGTGATTTGCAAATTTGAATTTGCACAACCATGACAGAACTGAATTTTATCTTTTTCAATTCACAATTTATCTATCAGAGACTCCCTCACAAATCCACAATGTTTTGATACAGATGTTGGACTTGCACAGCCGTGAAGGAAATGCCAATATTTTAGTAATATTCCTCTAAAAGTGCAAATAAGAAGACTGTGTCAGCTAGAAAATGCCTCTATCAAAATGCAAAAATAACTCACATTATGAAAACCTTTTAACTTTACCTGTCTTTGGAACTCAGCAAATTCAGCAGAGCTCAGAGAACCATCACTATTTGCATCTACTAGCTGCATGAGCTCATGGGCATCTTCTTTATCAGCTCCAAGCTCCTCCATTATTTCTTTTAGCTCCTCCATACTAATCAAGCCATCTTCATTTTTATCAAACAACTTGAATACTTGACTCCTTGTGTCATTGTGCATAGGTGACTCCTGAGGAAGATCTTGAAAATGTACAGCTGCAAGATCTGCTGCAGCCTTCATGATTACCTTGAGTTGTTTAACCTGTGAAAACAAGTAAAAACAGTAAAGCTTCTTGACATCTATCGCCAAATTCCTTCAACATGCAAAGACCTCACATATTTTAGTTTACAACAAGAAAAAAATAAACTCAAAATAGAACAATCAAACGAATGGCTTTGTATTTGTGCTTCTAAAGTGCATTAGAATCAAAGGATAAGAAAGGTACAATTCCTGAAGGAGAATGTCATAGTCCTTATATCATTATCGGTTATAAAATAACAACCCCTAAGAACCAATTTAGAAATTTCATTTAAGAACCCCGTTTGTAGAATCAATTGTCATACAATAAACTGACTGGCACGCCATATGTGCTAAATGTTCAATTACAGAATCTCTTACATAAGTAGATTGGGAATATTTTGGACCCCAAAAAGCTAATGACCAATGGAATTTTCATCAAGAAAATCACCCAGACATGCTAATAACATAATAAATCACTAAGGCTTGGCAAATGAGTGCAGAAATCTTGAGAACCCTTTTCCACCTTTGGAAAAAGAGATCATTTCAGGTTTTGCTTAAATTAAAAAAAACGTTAATGTCACAACACAACATGGGCTAGTCGCCAAACTCATGAAATAAGCTTCAAGAAAGAGGTTACTTTTGATTTCTTAGCTGATGTACGTTTTTTCGACAAAAGGATAAAATATTATATTATGTAAGGAGAAGATATACAATGAAGGATAATTTAGAAAAGAATTAGGTTATCTATGTCAAACAAAGGATAGATCAATAACATCCATTTAGGAAGCTTAGGGTTCTCAGTATTTTGGGCCTTCATCTCTCCCTTATCTGAGTAGCACTATTGCACCATAGATATTTATGTAGCTTTGGAACTTGTTAGATAGCTTTGGCATTCATAATGCATATTTACAAACAGAACGGCTACATTGCTCTTTTTATCTGCTAAACAATGTAAATTGGGGACTAATTGCCATTTTTGGCTCCTTAACTCACTAGTTGCAGTTTATGTACTTATAATTAAGTAGATAGCAACTCAATATTATGAACTTAGTTTTGAAACAAGCATTACTTTATGTACTTCAAATTAATTAAGTCAGAACTTAAAATTGTAAGCCTAAATATGGCATAAACTCTAGAATCCCTCTTGTGTGCAAAGGTGGCAAGAACCTGGCATGGGAGGATCCATGCTTGTATAAATAATCGTCACGGCTCATTGTACATACACTGTGGTTGATGCAATTTGATAAGATAGACCCTTTCTACCATATTCTTTTATTATGTGTTTGATATTATGTCATTTTCTCAATGCCTAAACCAACATTTTTTTAATTGAAAAGAGCACTTATATTAATATAACAAAATATAGTACATCGCCAATCATACAAAAAAATGCGGGTGAAAAAGTCACACTCCAAAAGCCAAGTCACACCGACCTAAACAAGCCTCGGGAAGAACACAAATTAACAGAAAAACCAACCCAAGGCCACACGAACCACAAGTTATTCTAACTCAAGTGCACATCAACCAAAAAAAGGATAATAAAAGCACAAACTGTTATCACTCTGGAGTGCACCCTGCTTGAAGATGTGTAAAACACACCCTCCCTTCAGCTAATACAATTGGAACTTCTCAAAGTGTGGGTGACTCTATGTTGAGAAGAACCTTCAGAGAGAGCTGGTTCCCTTAAGATTTATCTATTAAATCTGAACTATTTTGATTTTTTGGGATGAAAAAGGAGAAGAACACTGAAATGAGAAATCCTATTTAATGGGGTGATGCACTTGAATGATTGATATTCTCTGAAAGCTTTTGAAATTAAGGCACAAATATAAATCAATAGGAAGTCTTCAAATTGCCCCTAAACATTAGTATTTCAGATGAAGGATTGAGAGGATTTTGGATTGCAAAATTCTATTCCTATCTTTTCAAATGCCCTGTAGAGGGTGAGATTTTCACAGTAGGTGTAGAAAGGACCTGCGAAAAGGGAATATAGATCTCACTTATATGCTGGTACACAATAAAAAATACACTCTATTCTGATCCAAAAAAAAATATGCAAAAAATCTTCTTTATTTGATAAATGGTGTCAATTACAATTTCTTCTCTGCCTCAAGAATTAATCAAAATGTCTTCAAAAAGCCAATATATAAGTCTAAAACCTTAACTAAAGCCAAAGTCACGTGGAAAATATAAGGATTAGTCTTCTTTAAGTTAAAATAAGACTAAAATCGTTTTACAAAATTAAATAAAGGCTTTAAAATCTTCCAATTCTTCAAAATTTGCATGTTCTTAATTTTTGGCATAGAATTGAGAAGTGGTGGGCCCATGTTGACTTGTCAACCTTCCTTGCATGAAAATCATGCCATAAATTATAAGATAACTCCATTTTGAAAGTGAGTTTAAGTTCTTGAAAGTTTTTATCTTGCATGAAAAGCATGGGAGATGCATGAAACTAGTCAACCGAAGAGATTTGACCCTTAAGGACTAGTTAACTCAACTTGCAGGTATTGAAACTTGTGGATTGACTTGAGAATGATATATCCACTTAACAAGCATATATTCCATGTGGTAACTCCAAAATTTATTATTTGATAGATTGTTAACGCCATTCTTCAAGTTGACCATTTGACCAACTAGGCTTATTAGACCAAATAGGCCTAAAAGCCAATCTATGAATTTGAACTCCATTAAACCTGCAACAAGAAGCCATGAAACCTGCAAAAACAACAAATTACCCCTAAAAAAAAATTCTTCATCACCAAAAATGTGATTTTGATGCGAAAACCTTCGCCATTTAGTCAACAGGGTTGACTAGGCCTATTTTGCTCCATTTTCCTGTAGACTGGGTTTTGATTGCGCTGGTTGGGACACTTGCGAGATGATTTCTGACCAAAACAAAATTTGAGGATAAAGAACAAGTCTGAGATTTTATCTCCATTGATTAGATTTCATTGAAGTGTCTTGTACTTCATTTTACATGTTTTTTTTCACAAAAAACATGATTTCTACCATCATCCATACATATCCATGCATAAAATTGACATTTTTGGAATCCTCTCTGAGTTTACTTGACATTTGAAAAGGTTTCAGGTTGATCCAAGATAATTTGATAGCAATAAATTCAACTTTTTGCAAAACTGGTTTTTTGAGGGTTTAGGCAGGCTTTGAAGCTGAATTTTCAAAATGATGGTTCATAAAGTACAAACCTCCAAATCCAAAATCTTTTTCATTATGTGTAGAACACTGACCCCCCAACATCCCTGAAAATATTGGGTTTCCCTTCAAAATAAATAAAAAGTTACCACGTGAAGAAATTTGCCTATAGGGTTCTGACTGCATTCTGAGCTACCTACACTCTTAATGATTGTTCATAGCGCAAAACCACTCAAAGAGTCTAAATTCTTCATGAATTCTAAGTACATAGTAGCACTCAAAACATACTAAGAGCGTTTATCCAAACTCCATATGTGATGAAAGATATGAGCATCTGAACAGGGGGTTAGGATGACTGTCTCGAACTGAAAAAAAAAAAATTCACCAAAATGAAAATAAATCTCCACATCCTTCCCAATTCCTGAAAACATCATCATGGGGTCTGTATCATGCTATCAAAACACTTTGAAAGCACATTTTGTTTGAAAAGTCAAAAAACCCATTTTTGGCCTTTATTCCTGTTTGCTTGCAAAACCCTGTATGAGTATGGTTTGCTTAAAATTTAAAATTTTGACACTCTTTAAAGGTCTGATTATAATGTAAAAACATCATCCCATGCTTGTCAAACTTTCACCTAGACTTAAAAACCTCTGTAGCACTCCAGAACGATGCTTACTCCAATGTTGATCTCCAACATGCATGCTAAGGACTGTTACAAAACACCGAGTATCTCCAATCATCCAATGGCCATGAAACTGTCATAAGGTTCCTCAAGTCATGATAATTCTATGTACAGAATTTGAGATCCTGCAACCACCTGTAGCTCCTAGAAAGTTCAACTTTCTCTCAAAATTGACACCTGTGCATGGGTTGTCTGCATATTTGAATTTAACAATGCTCTTTTGAAAAGATAATGACCCATTTACAATCCATTTTTGATGTTTTTACCAAAATTAATACTTTTAGGCCACAATTGATCGGTTTGACTTGCTGCAAAGGGATATTGGCAAAATTTAGGAAAGTTTTGAATGATAAGGGTAGTCATTTGGCCTTGGCAGGTCAAATCACTAACACAAACAACAAGGACAAAGCTAAGCAATAGCAATGAACATGGCGGAGGACGAAGGAGGAGGTGGAGGATCCTACAAGTTTCTTCCCTAGCCCCCCTGAGCGGGGGGATCTTCATCAACAGGGAAGGGATCCCAACCATCATTCTTCTTGTTGTTCTCAATTTCTTCCTTCCTGAAGGGCGAAATTACTAGAGCTAAATGTGGAAACTTATCTTGGGGAGGGAGGACTCAATCGCCCCTCCACCAACATCTTTGTTGGACTTGTCAGACCCACCATGGTGCGGGGACAACCAGTGAGGGCAAGGAGATGGGCTCCTTCAATGTCGAGACCACTGATGTCGAAACCCACAACCACATCCACAAGGAGGAGAATGATAGCATGGAGGATCTAGAGGCTCATGACTGATAGCACAAGGAGCAATCCCCCAATGCTCCAAAAGGACCTACAAATGATGAAGCTCAAGACGAACATTATCTGTTTGGACCTAGATCTGGAGGGTAACATTAGAAATCACAGCAACTTTGTTAGTTACAAAAATATCCTTTCCATGTCTTCATGCTTAAAACAAGCATTATTTCTAGTTTTCCAATTTTGAAAAAAAATGTCAACACGAAAAATCTGCCAAAATATATTGTATCTTGCAGCAAGTAAGGCGGAGTCCCCCAAGAGAGCCATTGTCTAAGTGAAGAATTCAGATCTAAAGGGCTCAAAGAGGGTGTGAATCCATCTCCAAGCAGACTAAGCATGAGGGCAAAACCAAAAACAATTTTTAAGGGTTTATCGCTAGTGACACAGGGCAAATGGGATTTGAAACCCCCATGTGGTTGAAACAATGACCTACAGGGAAACCCTGGTAGAGAATACACCAAAGGAAATGGGCTTTTTTAGGCTCAATGAGCGCAGCCCAAATAGTAGCAACCTTCTAGACCATACAACATGAAGGGATCTAAGATTCCATCGATGATTGAGAGTTTTAGTATCAATGTGTTGAGCCAATAGATTATTATACCCCAGCCGAGGAGAGTAACGACAAAAGGTTGTGGTTGTAGGCCAATGCCAATCTTTCCACTAGGGCATAAGGGAGATAACACCAATCTTGTGTAAGTACTCCTCAGGTATAGATCTCTATATCTCAAAAATGGATTCTACATCTTCATTATTAAAATTAAACTTAATCTTCAAGAGATTCCAGGGGAGTCAATCACTGCTAACCTTGCAAAATAAGTCCCCTATGGTTTTAATACCCTTTTTAAACAATCTCAAACTCTTAGTCCAAGGGACCATGGCAAAGGGAACATTGTGAAAATTGAGCATTGAGGACCACCATAGAGAGTGAGGATTTAGAGAGACCATTTCGAAAACTCTCCCCCACCCAAATAAGGTGAGGTTTGAGTTGTTCACAAGCCTTCTAGATGCAATGCATAACAAAAGCACCTCCAATCTTAACAGAGCAATGAGAAGGTTTGCACACCAATACCTTGCCAGGGCTATCTACCAAGAGGACTACCTTGAGAAATACAATGTCTCAACAAAATTTTCAAGGCTTCATCACCTTCCAAACCTCTGATAATCCATTTGACACTGAGAGCCAGGCCTTGGAGTTTAATGTCAATGAGTCCCAATCCCCCTCCCTCTTTAGGTCGGCAGCAAATGTTCCAAGAAACTTTGTGGAATCCTTTGTTACCTTCAAAATTGGCCCATAGGAAATTCCATAAAAGTTTTTCCAATTTGGCATAAGCAGCATTGGATGGGGCCCAGTGAGAGTAGTAGACATGAGTAGCAACCAATACCGTAGAGCATATCTAAAATTTTCCTACTAATGATGAGGGTTTGGTGATCCAAAGGATATTTTTTCTTAGCCATTTGAACCACATAAGACCACAAATCAGCAGGCGAAGCTCTAAAAGCAAAGGGAATGCCTAGGAATTTGAACTGAACTCTAGGGAGAATCCACTACCATTGAAATCTCCCCAGCTAGGGAGGTTTGGGAGAAAGACTTTGGCGATAGCACTGAGTTTTCTTCCACTGGATGGAAGACCCAAAAGCGAGACAAAAAAAATCAAGGCATTCCATAACATGTTTCACAAAATCCTCTTCTTCCTAGAGGGGTAAGAAAGGAGTCATTTGCGAGGTGCCCATTAATCAACTGATGGTTTGAATTAGGGAGAGAAATACCCTTTACCAAACCCTTGGAAGCATAATCAGCCAAAAGGTAGCTAAATCCTCAGCAACCAAGACATAAAGAGAAGGGGCTAAAGGCAACCCTATTTGATAGATCTATGAAGTTAAAAACGAAGAGATTGGACACAATTGATAGTAATGCAAGCACCAGCATCTTTAAAAAGCATGTTGACAACCTACACAAACTTGGGGCCCAAACCAAGTGCCTAAAGCATTGCTATAATAAAAGGCCATTCTATACAATCATAAGCTTTCTCAAAATCAATCTTGGCAGATAAGGCCTTTTGATTGGAAACCCTAGACCATTCCATACCTTCCCAGATAGCAATGACATTATCCATAATGTGTCTATGTTGAATAAACCCTATTTGTTCACTTCTAACAATTAAAGGAAGAAGGTGCTTGATTCTAAGGGCTAGATCTTTAGCAATTATTTTATAAGAAACATTGAGAAGAGTGATAGGCCACCAATTGGCAATGACTTCAAGATCACAGCGTTCGGAATAAACTTGATATTACCTTGATTGATGAGAGGGCCCAAGGAATTAGTCAGAATAAACTCTATGAAGATCAGTTCCCGCAATATCCCATAGGTTTTGATAGAACTAACAAGGAAAACCATCAACACCTGGGGCTTTGTTAGAGGCCTTTTGCATAACAACTTCCTTAAGATCATTCAAGTTGAGGGGTCTATCACAAGCAAACCTCTATGCTTCAGAGAGCTTACAAGGGACAACGGCAAGGCATTGAAAGACAGCAACTTCTTGTTCAGGTGTGAGGCTAAGCTGAAAACACACCATGACAATGATGCACAAAAGTTTGCAAAATATTAGTAATTTGGTAATTCTGGCCAAATCATCCTTGATGGCTTTGATTCTATCAGCAGCTCATCTTGAGTGAAGAAGAGAGAAACTCTTTGGTTACTTTGTCTCCAACTTTCAGCCAATACATACGGGCTCAAAGTTGTGCTCCTCTAGCTTTGTATGCCTCTTCAATTTGGAGTTTATGTCTTCAAAGGGCTGCTTGAGCCTGAAGATGAGTAACAAAAGGCGAGGCCTCAAGCTCATGTGAAACCCTAAGGAATTCACAGTTTGTGGCATGATGAAAGCGTTGTTAGAAGATTGCAGTTTGTTTGCCATATATTCAAAGGAAAGTGGCAGTGTAATAAATGGCATCAGACCACCATTCAATCCAACTAGTATCCTCAGTTGGTCTAGGAACTAAATTCCAAATTCGAATGATATGCCCAACAGTTCTTTCTTGTTTAAGATGAATTGTGTTGAGATAGAACTGTGTTTTGGAGGGCTTGACCTAAGGAATAGTCCACTCAATACAGAAGCAAATAGGGTGGTGATCTAATGGCAATGTCAGGGAGCACAAAAACTAACCGATCGTGCATGGGAGCAAAGAAAAAAAGGTCTTGTTCTACCAATAAAGCAATATCAAGATACTTAAGCTCTCTATCTTCTCCCTGTCGAAAGTTACACCAGGGGAACCAAGGAGACTCTGAATCCCTCCTCTGGTGGTGGTTAATATCAAACACCCTGAGTTTGTTACACATGTAGAACCATGCCTCCCACTCCCTAGCACACCAACACATGGGAAGACGGCCCTCTTTGTCTTCAAGGGATTCAACCATGTTGAAATCTCCGCATATGATCCAGTGGGCATCAGGTAGAGAATCTGCTAGCCATCTCCAAAGCAATGTGCATTCCACAACATCATTGGGCGCATACAGATTGACAAGTCCAATAATGCAATTGTCAAAATAGAAAATGGTCCAAATGACCTAATGAGTAGGGCCAGAACCCCAAGAAACAATATTTTGAGAAAGCTTAGGTGCCAAAAGAGTGACGACACCTCCACGGCCAGGTTCATGACAAGTGGCCTAACATAAGGCACTAGACCAGATAGTGCGAGTAGCAGACTGAAGGAAGTCAAAAATCTTGACTTCTTGCGTGCAAATAATTTTCATGTGAGAAAAGTATTAACAAATGTTACTGATTGTACACTTACATGTCAGATCAGTAAGACCTCGAATATTCCATGAGTAGACTAGCATTGGGAAACATCGAGATTCATGTCATTTCCCTCTGTAAGGTCTTTGAGGGATGTAAACCGATTGAAATCAATATTGTTCACCATAGTAACCTAGCTGGAAAGGACGCCTTTTTTCTAGGTCATACTCATCACCCATGGAAGGCGAGGGACTACAAGAGTGCCGCAAAGCAGCTTTGCGGTTGAGATTAATGACATTGGTCTCAAATTTTGAAGTTGTTACCCCCGAAGGGGGTTGTGAGGACGGAGCCAGAGTAGTAGAAAGCAGTGAAGGAATAAAATTAGCCACTGCTTGAGGCATGCAAGAAATAGGAGGCGGTGCCTTAAATGGTGCAGGAGCAATGTTTTTGCCAATAGAGGCCGAAAAGCTAGGACCACTTGTCGTCGGTACACAATAACTTGAGGCTTAATATTGTCATGGGCCAGATTATTTTTCTTGTTAGTGGCTGTGGTCCAATCGTTAGAGTTCCCACTTTGGGGTTTGGACTCAAACCCAATTTTTTTTTTAGGAATAGGAGTGGGGAACATTAAAGGACATTCTCGAATCATATGATCCGAGGATTGACACCTAAATCAAGTGTTTGACAGGTTAATATAAAGCACACGCTATGTGAACTGATTATTTCTCACATGATTTTCTATGGACTCCTTAAGGTCTTTGGCTAGGTCAATCTCAATGCAAACACATCTCTAGGGATGTGTTGTGAAGAACATTTGTTGTTCATCGTAGATGAACCATCCTAGGGGTTTAATGAGTTGTTCGACAAAGTCCCACAAGGAGAGAGGCAACCCAGGGAATTCTATCCAGACTAGAATCTTAAGCTTGGCTTGTTCAAAGACCTTGTAATGTCCCCAAATGGGATGATTTAACCAGAAAGGGGTTTTTCCCAAAATCCACAATTTTTGAAAGTCTGAAATTAAAAATCAGCAAACCCTAGTTGCTGCAATTGCACCTCCAAACTAAAAATTAACTCCAATTCACCTTAAAATAAATACCTGGTGAATTTGGCCACTAATGGCTCTTGCCGAAATGAAGAAAGACCCTAAAATAGATGTTTCAATCCTCCAAACCCTAGTGCCACACTAGCTGAAATGAATTTCTTCTTTCCCACTCTAATCCCTGCAGCTTAGTCCAATCCAATCGCCAATACTCAAAAAATTACTGCAATAATTAATTCAGAACGAAAACCTTGCAAATCTGCCCTCAAAAAATATTATTTCCTACGAACAACTGAAAACTTCAAAAATTCAAAACTCCTGCAATAATTGGAATTATGATGCAAACAAGAGCTCAAATTGATCATAAAAATAATGGCTATCAAACAAAAATAATTTCAAAGTTTTTTTTCATAGATTGCCAAAAATTGCTCCAAATTTTTGAAAACACTAGTTTCCTGTCAAAATAATTAAATAATAATTTTGAAAATCATTTAATTTTCTTTTTCAAACCCTGCACAAACTCTTCCAAATCTTCACACCAACATGTAGAAAATTAGCAAATAAAATCAAAATATTTAATTTACTTAAAATAGACTAAAAGAGACCTTCAAACCCTAGATCCAAACTTCCAAGGTGGTTCACTCCACTTGCAAAAATAAGATAAATATTTAGCAAGGTTAATATGCAAGATAAGAACCACGAAACCCTCACAAAAATCCACACGAACTCTCCGAAGCAAATCGCCCCACTTCTAGGACAAGAACAAGATCTTCTTAGCAAAGGTGATGTCAAAAGACAACTTTTTAAATTGATCAACACCAAAGGTAGCGAGCTTCTATTGGGAATGCATCCCAATAGTTTTCTTCAAGCATGAAGAACAATTTTATCAAAATTCGGCTTATCCTCCATTGTAGCCTTCATCATGTATTTATAACTTTTCAAAAGAAGTGAACCACTTTGGGAAGATAAAACACCTTTCTTTATCTTCACTTTAGCTCCCATGCAGATATCTCTTTTTTGAATAATATATTAATTCTTAGCCTTAATTAAAATTGCTTTAAGGCAAATATATGAATTCACTTAAGCACTGTAGTGGTAAAAAACACTCTTTAAATATTCTATTAATTAATTAATAATTGTCTTATAATAAAAATCATTATTTTGACAATTAATAAAATAATATTCTCCAAAAGGAATCTATGAGGAATAGACTAAAGGTCTTCAACCAATTATAGTCCTCTCCACCCAAAATTGTTTGTCCTCAAGCAATTGCAAAATTGAAGTAGGTGTCCTAACACACCTTATCAAGCAATGTCCACATTTCCCTGTTTTCCAATCAAGGAAATCCTCAAATGGCTTCTTTATACTGTTGTACCTGTACTTTAGGGGCTGCCCACTCATGCTAGAAGTGTCATCATAGCCTTTTGAAGGCTCCATATGCTCCCAAACATTCCCACAAGAAGGTTGTACCCTCCCATTGTGAATGCTTCTTACATCACCTTCCCAAGGTGCCAACATAAGTATGTTTTCAAAATCTTGTATGAGCCGGACCAAATCAGCTTTTCCTTTATGGTAACATAGCTATATATGCAAGTAAATTACTGATTTTTCATGTGAACAAACATGGAAATAAACATATTCATACCTTTTTTGACCCAATAGCTGGAACATGTCATAAAATTCAGAATTTTCCCCTTCCATGCATGGCTGTGTTTGACCTCTTAAATCAAATTTTTCTGGATGACAAAATTCAGAATTAATATATGCATTTATCCATCCTCCTATGAGCTGAAGCATGCCCTGATTTTGCAATTTTGTGATCATGTTAAGTGGTTGTAATTGCCCCTTTTACTCAAAATTCTGAGAAACAAAAATCAGACTTCATACCATTTTTGCCAGCTTTCTTCCTTGGCTACCGCGTGCAGGATACCTATGAGCTGAAGCATGCCCTGATTTTGCAATTTTGTGATCATGTTAAGTGGTTGTAATTGCCCCTTTTACTCAAAAAATTCTGAGAAACAAAAATCAGACTTCATACCATTTTTGCCAGCTTTCTTCCTTGGCTACCGCGCGCAGGATAATTGTCCTTTGCATAGAGTAAGGAACATGAATGTATCCAAATAAATTCCGAATTTTTCGAAGAGAAGAAAAACCAATTTTCCACCTCCTTGATCTCATGACTCAAATTATTATTTCTAGCAATCATTGGGCTCAATACACATGGAAACAAATAGTGCTTTTCATATCTTGAGAGCTGTTCTAACTTAGGAAAGACCTGGTTCTTTGCTGCCCTTATCCATTTCTTCTTGAGAAAGATTTTTTCCATGGTTTTTGATGTCACCTCCAATGCAAAACAAAATTCAGATTTAGTCATACTTACTGATTTAGTGTAAGGCTGAATTTTCTTTGAAGTCATTGGCTATACATGATCGAAATTTGCAGCCTCTTGCCATGGCCTAAAAATCACGCTTGCATCCCGCAACAATTTCGAACCTTGATCTACCTCCTCATCCATTTCAAACAATGGATTGTCCATACAATGGAAATCACTTGCATTCCAAAACAATTTCGAACCTCGATCCATTTCAAACAATGGATTGTCCATACAATGCTCAATTTCTATCTTTGTATCTTTTGGTTTTTCCAAAAAGCATCCCAAATCAAAGTCTTCTTAGAGCCTAAGAAGTTCATCAATCACTTGTTCAATTTCCTTAGCCCTTGCCTCATCCTCTTGCTCCCTTAATTGTTTTGCCATCACAATCTAATTTTCCGTCTCTAGAAGTGCCCTTTGACTACCTTTGAAGGAGTCATTGGTTGATTCTAGCTCAAAGGTGAGCTCCTCCACCTTAAGCTTCATTGCCTTGTATGCATTTAAGGCCTCATCTGCAACTTTGATGGCCACATCCTTGTCCTTGATCATGTGAAGATAGTCTGATTTTGTTGTCTCCATTGCAACTTTAATTGTTTTGCCATATTTTCTAGAATAGTGATCCTCTTATTAAAAGAACTTGTGATGTCACCAAGACCTTCAAAACTTTTCACCATCAACTGAAATATTTCTTTCATGATGTTGTCACTGTATGGCTATTCTGGAGCTATTATCCTTGTAATTTCACTAATATAAATGATAGCTACAAGTCTCACATCCGAATCCGAATGTCTCAAAATCTTGGGTCTAGCCAAATAAACCACCAAAGAATTCATTGCCCAAAACATAGGCTTAAAATTTGATTGTTCTATCATGAACAAACATTTTGTTGTTTCCTCCAAAATATTGAGCAAAACAATTTTTAAATGATGTGGATGCTCAAGCTTTTTTTCCAATATGTGAAGCTTTACTCTAAATTCATCTTCACTCATTAACTCCATGATTCAATGCATCCAAATTTGCAAACACAAACCTTCATAGGTTGAACATCGGTGCTCTGATACCACTGTAATGTCCCCAAATGGGACGATTTAACCAAAACAGGGTTTTCTCCAAAATCCATAATTTTAGAAAGTTTGAAATTAAAAATCAGCAAACCCTAACTGCTGTAATTGCACCTCCAAACTGAAAATTAACTCCAATTCACTTTGAAATAAATACCTGATGAATTTGGCCACTAATGGCTCTTGTCAAAATGAAGAAAGACCTTAAAATGGATGTTTCAATCCTCCAAACCTTAACACCACACTAGCTGAACTAAATTCCTTCTTTTCCACTATAATCCCTGCTCAAGCTTAGTTCAATCCAATCGTCAATACTCAAAAAAATGTTGCAATAATTAATTTAAAACAAAACCTTGCAAATCTGCCCTCAACAATTATTATTTCCTATGAATAGTTGAAAACTTCAAAAATTCATAACTCCAATATTTGAATTATGATGCAAACAAAAGCTCAAACTGATCATAAAAATAATGGCTATCAAACAAAAATAATTTCGAAATTTTTCTTCTATGAAAAAGTCGTCAAAAATTGCTCCAAAATTCTGAAAACCTTAGTTCCCTATCAAAATAATTAAATAATAATTCTGAAAAGTATTATCTAATTTTCTTATTCAAACCCTTCACGAACTCTTCCAAATCTTCACACCAACACAGAAAATTAGCAAATAAAATAAGAATATTTAATTTACTTCAAATAGACTAAAATAGACCTTCAAACCTTAGATCCAAGCTTCCAAGGTGGTTCACTCCACTTGCAAAAATAGGATAAATATTTAGCAAGGTTAATATGCAAAAAAAAAACCATGAAACCCTCACAAAAATCCACACAAACTCTCCAAAGCAAATCGCCCCACTTCTAAGGCAAGAACAAGATCTCCTTAGCAAAGGTGGTGTCAAAAGATACTTTTTTAGATTGATCAACACCAAAGGTAGCGAACTTCTATTGGAAATGCATCCCAATAGTTTTCTTTAAGCATGAAAAACAATTTTATCAAAATTCAGCGTATCCTCCATTGTAGCTTTCATCATGTATTTATAACTTTTCAAAGGGGGTGAACCACTTTGGGAAGATAAAACACATTTCCTTATCTTCACTTTAGCTCCCATGTAGATATCTCTTTTTTGAATAATATATTAATTATTGGCCTTAATTAAAATAGTGATTAAAATTACTTTAAGGCAAATAAATTAATATTTAATTCACTTAAGCACTTTAGTGGTAAAAACCACTTTTTAAAAATTCTATTAATTAATTAATAATTGCCTTATGATAAAAATCACTGTTTTGACAATTAATAAAATAATACTCCAAAAAAGGCTTCTTTAGTCTATGAGAATAGACTAAAGGTCTTCAAGACCTGTTTATTCATGATGTGAAAATGGGGACATTACAGACCTGGAAGTCATGAGTCCAATGAGAAAAAACAGCCAGCGCATTGCGGATAAACCAGGGGTCGTGGTTGACAATGATATTGCAGTGTTCTGGGTTAGTAAAGCAAAACAAAAAAAAACCTTGGTAAGGTTTTGCACTGCTTCCAGTTTCACACTATGGCCTTGCCAATGGTTGTGGACCCATTGTTTTAACAAACTCTCGGGGGGGAGGGGGGCGGCGAGGGAGGGAGGAGCGGGGGGTTGGGGTGGTCTGTACCCACAAAATAAGCAACTAGAGTGTAGTTTTCAAAATAGCTACAAGCTTTATCAAACTCTGGTAAATCAAACACATCGGGTAAAATAGTTCCAGATTAGAACCAGTACCTTGTGATATACCTTCGATACAAACCTCCATGCTTGTTTCGGCGCCATTGATACTCAGGCTCCCACCAGCATTCCCTGCATCCAAAGTTGCAAAAATGGTGGCGGTGGCCATTTAATAAAGGGTTCACAAGGCGGAGTGCCAACCCAACTCAGCGCAATAAATCTGCAATAAAACCAAAATAATCTTACCTAGATCTACTAAAGATTGATGGTTGACATGCGGACAAGAAAGCTTAAAAGTCTGCAGACATCTAGCTCTTCGTACGACATAAAACCCTATTCCTCCTCAGGTTCTAGATTTTCCCTACACCAACATTTGGCATCAAAGCTCTAGGGTTTTGTGCTAGGGATTGCAGAGTTGATTTTAGGACATTCTAGGTGGCCATAGCATCCTTTTAGAACCTGAAGCTGTTAGGGCATCAATCTGTGGAGTTTCCAACCTGTTCCTTTTTCCTGAAAATCAAAGTTCAGCCTACTTCTGTGAAACAAAGTTGCTATCCTGCAAATTAGATTTTTTAGCTTCCTAAAAGCGAGACTTAAAGCCTTCCAAGTGTAAAATGATTGCTTTTGAAACTAATTCTTATGTAACTAACTTCTTAATCTATGTTAGTGTTATGGAGTGGCTACACATAACCCTAGGTTAGTCTTCTAGTTGTTAATTAGATTGTTTTCTCATGTTATGCCGACCTAATTATGGCTTATGTGTTTCCCTCACCTATTTGAAGCTATATATGTTTATATTATTTCACTTGTAATCAAATATTGTGGAGTGTTATTGAAGTACTGTATTTCGCCCGGGCTGAATGTTGGCCATAAAAATTTGAATAAGTAGAAAATTTTCCTCCTTCCCACCAAAAAAATATATTGTGGAGTGTTATTGAAGTATTCTAGAGGTTGCCCCATCTAAAAGGCACTACTATATGAATCTTTTTCTTTCTTTATTGCATTCTTGTTCAAATTCCTGTCTTAATTGCTTTTGCGACTATCTACTACAATTCCTTCTATTAGTACACTGCATTTATTGACCCCTATTATGAAACCCAAAAAAACTACCCTATTATTGTTCTATATCAGTGTATTTATTATGCGCTAATTGATGTCCCGCTTGGCATTGACCTAAAAAACCACAAGTATTCAATAAATGATTTTGGCAGCTAATAGGTGGTGTGAAGGCAAGGATCTGTAAGAGCATCAAGATCTGAAGAAAAACTCTTGTAAACCCCTAATAGTGGCCATGAGGCTTTTATTAAATGTTAGTTCATATTTGTTTAGTGTACTTGTCTATTTGTCGATTATTGGTCCAAAATTAGGCATTATTGGCATGTTTATAGACTTCCAATGTGTCTCTCCTCATCCCTCAGACTTCTTTCTCTTCAATGTTTTTGGGCCTTTGTGCCAGAAGTGCTAGCGCTCCCGGTCTCTTCTTTTTTGATCTTCTCTAAGTCAGGGTGCACCCATCCACTTCATCCTGTCTTTTTTGCTTCTAGTTGTTTGATGTCAATTCCCATGCAAATAGGGTCCTAATTTGAATTCAATTGCTTCTAAATACATAATCATTGTAGTTCATTTGACATGAAGCATTCACTAAGTTTACAAAGTATCTATCTAGCATTTACAAAGAAAATGTAAGCACAAAAGAGATCAAGCAATCATTAGAGCATTATCATTGCTTGAAGCTAGCAATTTCCTATGAAATACTTTTAGCACACAAACTAGGGTGTTTATCCATCCTTGATTCATAAACCTACATGGATATTCCATAGCAAGACTCACCAACTCGGATCCTCTAACCTCCTAACACACACATGATTGGTTCTTCCCTGTTAGGCAATTCTTTGTTACTTAAAACATAGATTTAAGGTGCTGAAAATGAAATTACTGCATACTGCAATAAAGACTGTACATAAAGTGCAAGTAAATACCACATAAGCAAAAGAAACAATGGTTTAGCCCAGAGAAACCCAACTTGGTGAGATGCATACACCTCCCCTTTCCACTATATCATTTCAAGTACAAGTTTGCTGCCATGTATGGCCCAAACACAATTCAACAAACTGTCCAATGCCTGTACTATGTTTTGTCTTTCTTACAACACATCTCAATCAACAACACCACCCACCACCTAACGATTAAAAAAACAGCAAGGAGGGCAATGAAAAAATACTGCCTCAAGGAGGATTGGACTCCCCATTTGAGTTGCACACCAGTACCCAGGTTAATTCAAATCCATTCATTTGATGCAGGACCATCACATCTAAGCTACACTTCTGCACCCAAATGACTTCTCTTCCATCCCCTCTTCAAGACTCGACTCTCATCGAATGATCAATTGAATCAAAGGAACCTCTCAAGGATGAATGGACTCCAACACTTGAATTCCTTTTCTAGAATCCAACTGAATTGAACTGAATTCCATTTGAATTTAATTCAATCCAGCCCTTCATGCAAACCAAATTAAATTCCATTCGGATATAATTCAATCCCATCCACATCTAATCTGAAGCCAATTTACATCACTAAGATTTCATGCTCTTCAATCCTTGATTGATTGAATGAATCCTTAATTGCCTCTGCCTATGTATTTATCCATGAACTCAGTAACAAGAGGTACATGAACTGCCCAGGAGCCAAACTGAACCAATAGAACCATGACACATTTGTGACTGTTACTCATTGGACTCAGGCCATGCGATTCTGTGATAAGTGATAATCCCTGAAAAACTATGGCATGGTACTTGTGTCAAAACAGAGGGTTGTTCCCACAGTTTCCAGGACTCTGAACCTTCCATTGACTCTGTAAACTCCTCATGTACCTTCTTAGCTGATATTTTCCTGTACATTGTCTTCAGGAAGTGTGCTACAAGCATAGACGAGAATAGTGGAATTACTTAGCTTAGCTAATATAACTGATCCAAATTCAGATCAATCCTGTGCAATTTAAATTTCTGCAGTTATTTCATTTATGCAATTTATCATTTTATATATTCCAGTTCCCACCCTTTAGGGGCTTGATAGCCAGATATATAGTTATGCTATTCACCAGCTCTAACACAAGCCCATAGAGTCACTTTGTATTCCTTAATGTCTTCAAATAACACAGGTAAATGGAGTACATCATAGTTTGTGATATATTAGTTTAATGTTAGTTTTATTAGTCATAGTATGTGTGTGTACGGGTTGTTGTAACAACTCACATAGAGATTTGGATGAGTGAGAATAGGGAGGGATAAGTGTTGACTCATATTATGTAGGAGCACAAAACTTGTATCTCTTCATTTATTGAATAAATTGATCTATTGAATTTTCCTAATTGTTACATGTCACTCGACCAGAAGTGGGAGCACCCTTGACACCAGAAGTGGCAGCGCACCTGACATCTATTTCTGATCAGTCCCATATTTTTGGGGCAACAAGACTGACAGCCTGTTTCTAGATCAAAATTTAAACGAAAACCTTTCAATTTCTATTTAATCAAGATATGTATCTATACCCTATGTTTTTTCCCACCTGATTCACTTCGAAATATTAATTAGGTATTGTTGTTTGTATTTATATATTTATTGCATGCCTGATTATAGTGAAATTCATTTATTTGTATTACAACCCCAAGGGCATAGTTACTTTTGGGTAGGATCTTTTCTCTCTTCATCTATAATTATTTTTCTCTTTAATCTTTTTGGATAGATCCCTTCCGCTGCCTAAACCTTCTAGGCCAAATGTCTTCACAATTTTTAAAGTTTCAGTAGATATGAGTAATTCATAGGACCCCTAATTACTTTCTATCCCTGTTGTCGAGCTGATTGCAACCATACCTCACCTGTAACACTTCAATTGACCAAAACCTTGTACATGGTCCAAAACCCTAACCACCCCAACCCTTACCCTATATTAATCACCTAGAGCTCATTCCTTGCAAAAATGGAAAGAGGTACATATAAAGGAAAGGAAAGAAAAGGTCCTTTTCAGGTCCACGATGTCCACTACATTGTACACTTGACTATGCTTAAACTATAGGGTAGCTTACAAAATATGAGCCTAACCCATTTGTCCTATAGGGAGGAACCAAAATTGCTACTGTGATATGGGGCATACATAGCCTACCCTCTCCAAAATTGAACTTGTGCCTCCCCTACCAAAGCACAGGTTTGCCATTTGGCCCACCCAAACTGTACAATGATATTGGCCCTTAGTTTAAAATACCCTTGGGAAGAACTCCTCATTAATAAAGTAACAATGGCCAAAGGATGACTAGCTAGCAAACATCTTTGCCAAATCCCTTAGTAGGGAAGAGTTTGAGCATGGCACTGAAGTAACAGTTAATTAATTAAACGTTACTAGGCTATGATAGTGTCAAAGTTTACTTTGGGGTCTTGATGAACTAATGGCAGTTTATGTAGTTGTAATTAATGAGGTCACAACTTAATGCTATAAACCTAGCCACAATTGAAGCAGATAAAGTGTCACTCATAATGAGGTCAAAACTTGATGTTTTATACATATTGGCATCAAGTAATGGAGAAGCTGCGATCTGATCCAAGAATATTGTCAACGTATCGAGCCACCTCTTAGGCTCATCATCAGATTGCAGCTTCTCCATTACTTGATGCCAATTCATTACACTGTGGATTCTCAGTTGGTAGTTTTATACATGGTTATGAGTTAGGTGACTTAAATGTCTAGAAGTAGAATCCCTTTTGTATGCATGTGTGATAAATGTCCAGCATGCAGGAATCCATGCTGGTAGCAGCTCATAGTATATACTAGTGATTGAACCAATTTTAATGAAAGGTAGACCAATTCTACCACATTCGCTCCTTTTTTAATTGTTCTTTGTAATGGGCTCAGGCCTGCACCAACACTAACCAAAGCAAATTACCTAGTTAGAAGTTATTGATTTACGTGTCCAATTGCAATTTGAGGGCATAAAAAATCATGTATGGCAGGTTTCTCAGTAACTCAAGTAGCTATCTGAAACAAACCATAGCCTTCCAATCAAGTTCTTTCATTTGTAAGGCAATTTGAAGGAATAAACAAACAGAAATAGCAGGTTTCTCAGTAGTCTGAGTTTCCCAAGGGTTTCAGAAAGGAACCTTAGTTCATTTGGCGTGTCATGACAAACTCGTTGGAGAAAGCATGTTCATTTGGTGTTTCATGGCAGACTCTCTGGATAGAGCATGTTCATTTGGTGTTTACAATAGACTCTCTGGAGAAAGCATGTTCACCTTCACCTTCCTCCCTAGCTATAACCAGATAAAATATGCGCCAAACAGAAGCATTGGAAATAAGTATGCAGATCAAAGATATAGTAATGCTATTTGGAAATCTATTCATAATCTTATGCTGGTAAAATAGAGGTTATTCTCTGTCATGTTCCAATTTTATATTCAAGCCTTAGCCCATTTACATTTTCATCAAGTCTACCTAAAATGTGATGTTGATCAAGTTTTGGAACTAAACCCTGCCCATTACAAGGTGTTGATTCACGAATGAAGCACCCCAAGCTTAGGAAAGAACAGAACTGGGATATAGGTGAGAGCATTCATAATATGCAACACACTTGACAATACTTTGATCTATCCCATGACAAGAAGCAGAGATAGAATATTCCAAGGCAGGCAATTTTTTTTAACAGATCAGGTCTTTTTATGTGCCCATGGACTGAAATGTCCCCTTAAGGACATATTATGCAAATCGGAAAATTAACAATAAACCCTAACACAAACATATGCAATCTCTGATTTTTTGTTCTGAACTCTAACCATAAAATTTCAGAATTCTGGAAATACAAATTTAGGGGACAAATTGCAATATTTTATTATCAAATATTCACCACAAATTCAGAAATATTACAGCCCACAAAAAGACCTTCAAATCTGATTTTTCGAACCAACAAAAGGCTGGAAAAATTCAATAAAAATACCAGCAATGTTTTTTTTGCCTTCAAACTAAAATTTAGGCTTGACTTAGCCTTGAAGGAGTGACTTTCAAACCCCAAAGGGGGGGTCGCTACCCTCACAACTGGTTTGTTGAACTCCTCAAGCAATTTGCTGCCCTTTTTGGGCTCCAAAACAAGGTCGCTACCCTAGCAACTGTTGTGTCCTTTTTCAAGATGCCCTTCCTTGCTTTGCCTCACCTAAAAATGGTGTCTAAGCTCCTCAAACTGATCAATTCTGCCCTTTGCAACCCCTGAGATGAAGCTGCCCAGCTGAAGGTTAAGGGTTTCCATCCTTAACTTCAGATTTCCAATGAAGGTTTTCGTCTTCAACGGAAAAAGGTCAAGCAAATCAAGCTCAAACTAAAGATTTCAATTGATAAAAATGACATCCCTTCAAAATGAACCTCCTTCCCCTTTTTATATCATTTCTCTTTAAAAGCCCCTCCAAATTAGGAAAGATTTACCAAAAAGTACCTTTTTACAACTTGAAAAAGAGAGCCAAAGTTTCCCCTTCGATTTTTCCTTTCCTTAATTTTTGGGAAACAAGGAAATAGGCTAAGGGTCTTCAACCACTCATGTTTGAGAAGAGGATATAACAGTCCTCCCCTCTCGAAATTGTTTGTCCTCAAGCAATTGCAAGTTTGGATGCTGCAGAATGGCTACCCCTGCCCAAGTAGCATCCTCAAGAGGCAAATCCTTCCAACGAACCAAGTATTCCACGATGCTTCGGTTCCTAAGCTTCCCTTCCCGAACATCTATGATAGAATCCGGAACCAAAATCAACTTGCCTTCATCATCCAGTGGCGGAAAATCAATGGAAGGAGTGATGTGCTGCCCAAGTGCCTTTTTGAGGCATGAAACATGAAATACATTGTGAATCTAGCTACTTTTGGGCAGTTGTAGCTCATAAGCAACTTATCCAACCCTCCTTAGAACTTTGTAGGGACCATAAATACGGGGTTTAAGTTTTTTCGCTCCACTTTGCTTGATGGAAGATTCTCTATATGGCTGCAATCTCAAAAATACCATGTCACTTACATCAAAAGTTCTCTCTATCTGATGCTAGTCCACATACAATTTCTATTGGTTTTGAGCATGATGAAGATTCTTTTTGAACTATTCAAAAATTTCAATGCTCTGCTATATGAAATTCACAGTCTTGGGCTCTCTACTATCAGTTAAAATCAGGTCTACAAAAGAGAATGCATCATACCCATACAAGGCCTTGAAGGGTGACATACCAATTACCATGTGGTGTGATGTATTGTAGCAATACCCAGCCATGTACAACCACTTATTCCACGCTAATTGCTGCCCTAAAACATAGTTTTGGAGGTATCCTTCCACCCATTTGTTCACTATTTCAGTCTGCCCATCGGTGTAAGGACCCTCATGAGAAAACAATGTGACTATGCTAAACCAATGGTTATACTACCTTGGTGGTGTTGACTGCAAAGGTAAGAGGATTATGTACAGGGTAAGTGATGGTTTAGCAAAGCTTAAATTATTACCTTAGGCTGCAATTGAAATTACACATGCATTAGGTCCTATAAGAATATCACTTCATGACCTTGTGAATTGCTTAGTAAACTAATTACATTGGTTTAAGTAAATGATCTAGCATGCTATGATTACAAGCTTCGACTATTAGGATAGCGGATTTCATGGATGCAATAAGTGTGCAGAAACAGGGCATTGCCAATGAAAGAAAAAGGACTACGCCAGGGATTGTTGCATCATGTGTGATCCTACCTCTAACCCTTGCCTAAACTTTAACCAATCCAAGTTGAATGCCTTGTATACCATGTGGCCTTCCCTTTAAAGTTTGGCGTGTCATAGTGGTTGTAATCTCTATTGGGTTGGTCGAACCACCTTTGTGCTTGTCATCTTTGACTTTAATGCATGAGATGAAGTAGACCACGTCTACATTATCTAGTAGCAGCTTGCAAGCCCGTCAATTAATTGACCATTGCCTTGAACCAATGGGAATCGTTGGGTTGATCTTAGAATCAACCGTAGGACTCTGTATGAGCCGCCACGTGCCATTATGGACTGACAAAAGATCGCCCATTATGAAAGCATGGGCTAGCCAACAGAAGTGGTTGGTCGATTTAAGAGAAGAACAGACACTTGTCACATTCTGATTGGGTTGCAAGGAGAGAACGCCTATTGAGGAGAGTGGATCTTTGAAAAAAAGGTTCAGGATCTTTGGCATTTCTAGCCACCCTAGGAACAAAGGAAGAAGGGAAAGGAAACAAGTAGAGAGCCTGGAGAGGGAGAGACTCGGCTAGTAGAAACCTTCATAAAAGATCCATGGAAGGGTCTGCATCGTTTGGTAGGTATCCTATTGACTTGAATACCCTGTTGTTTAACTAAATGAAGTTTGTGTGATTTTTGATTGAGTTATTGTGTTCAAGAAGAGTAAGGCAGTTAGTTGTCATGTCCCCCTTTTCAACATGAGTTGTGAAAACCCTTAGCTTGATTTGTTTTCCAATAAGCTAAGGGGCAAATGGAAAGAAAAGGAGAACATGGGTCTTATTTGCTCTTTTCAAAAAAAGGTACTTTATGTTTCTAATTTCACTTAAATAGAGGACCTTTGAGGGTCATGAATACTTAAGTGATCTAATAAAATATTGTAAGGAAAGGGCCTTTTAAATTTGAATTACTCTCCCTCTCTTTTTGGATGCCACCCTTATGGGAAGGCTATAAAGGTCAAAGGGGGGATTATTTGGAGAGATTCATGCTTTTATGGATATTTTGTTTTTTTGAAGTCTAAGCATGAAAAGCTTCACTTGTGCCTTGAGGATGAAAACCCTTCAAGCTAGTTGAAACAAAGATGGAAACCCTTGATTTCAGTTGTGAATAACTTCGTAAGGAGGTTGTATGGTACTTCAATTGCAGAATCAAGTTGTTTTCAACACCAATTTGATAATTGCCGGGGGCGAACTACTTAGTGAGTTGGGGGAGTGGGTTTGAAGGCTGTCCTAGGGCAGTGAATACCTTGCTTAAAGGCTGAATACATTTCCAGAGGCAGCGAACACTCTCTTAGGGTTGGTCACTCACTTGGAAGGCTTGTTAAGCTTTGTTGAGTGTGTGGATCAGCCACACGGATATTCATTAATTTTCTAATATTTTTTTGGCAATAAACATTGCCAAAAATTAGGTTTTTGATTGATTTCTTTGGCTATAAATTTGGAATATTTTCTAGTAATTTTGAGATCATTGTATAATATTTGTTGCACCATTTTGAGGCACCTACAATAGTAATAAATCATTTCAATTCACCTAGGGTTTGAATAAATCCTGAGAAGTAATTATTTCTTTGGGGTTTGTTTAATAATTCATTGTTTAGCATTTCAACCCTAAAAAGGGACATTTCAATGGTATCAGAGCCAATTTCTTGGCCAGTTGTGGGATAAACGAGGGTTTCATGTTAAACAGTGACATGGATAGAACTAGGTTTGAGAGGTTGTCTCGAGCACAAGAGCAGATGAAAGAAGTGATGAGTGAATTCCTTCAAACAATAAAGGATATGAAGGGAGACAAAGCACAGATTATGATGAGCAATACCATGAACACAGGTATAGGATCCACACCAAAATACTTCGTGGAAAGGGAAGAAACAACCCTCCTATAAATCTGATTTGTTGGCAAAATACGGAGGATACATGACATACCCCCCTCCTTTCAAGAAAGAGATGAGTTTCAATGGGTTTGTGACTTGGAAAAAAGGTGGAGGAGGGTCCAACAGGGGGCGGGACAGCCACATGGATTGGCATGAGGAGATAGGGAAGGTTACCCTATCCACTTTTGATGGTTCTACAAATAATCTAGCTAGGGCTTTGGATTAGTAAGGTGGATACTTACTTTTTGTTGCATCAAATGAGAGAAGATGATGTTTCGAAATTGATAATCTTACACTTGGAAGGGGTTGCCCATGAATGGTGGCATCAAGGGTTGATAACCCTAGGGTACAACGTCATTAAAATTTATGAGAAATTCTGCATAAGGATCATTGACAGGTTTGATAGAGCAGATTCAAAGTTGCACATCTGAGACTTGGCACATTTGCAACAAGGACACTCATTAGGAGAGTATAGTGCAGAATTTCAAAGAGTAGCAACCTTGGTGACAGATATTTCAGAGAATAGACTTATGATTTTGTTCATCGAAGGGTTAGCTAAATCCCTTAAGGTATTGGTCAAAGCTTTTAACCCTCCCCTCTAAATGACCATCAAAAGGGCTATAGATCTTGAGCATGCAACACCTATAGTGCAAAATCTGCCCCTTGAAAGGAAGAAAAACCGCACTTTACACATTGTGGGGCATGGGGAAAAAAGAATTTCAAGGCAGCCTAGGATAGCAAGTTCAAAAATGGAAAAATCAGACCTTCGTGAGCAGAAAAAATAGTGTTTCCAGCAAGGGGAAAGGTACCCAAAGGAGCTGCAAACAGATTCTGATTTTTTTCAACATCAACAGGGGAGTTTCCAGCCAAAGGGAAGGTCTTCAAAAAGGTTGCAAACAAATAATAGTGTAAAAAGGACAAAAACAGCCCCCTAGTGGGAAGGAACAAACCATAAACAAAGAGGGAAGCATGGTTGGCACCTTGGCCACCCTAGTCGGAATTCCAAATTACCACCCCTTTAAGGTAAAAGGAGTCTTGGAAGACAAGAAGGTCACTATACTCATAAATAGTGGGGCTACACATAACTTTGTGGATGAGAATTTGGCTTCAAGATGTGACTTACAAACTACATCTTTTGAAGGGTTCAATGTGACATTGGGAGATGGATTCTCTCTTCCTTGCCACCATAAGATCCTAGGATTGAAACTCACCTTGGGGAAGCATAAAGTACAAGGAGATTTCCATGTGATTGACATAGGGGAAATTGATGTGTTAAGGGTACAATGGTTGCACTCCCTTGGAGAATACACTCAAAATCTTCAAACTATGAAGTTGAAATTCAAAACAGCAAGGAAATGGTTATTCAAGATTTGAGCAATGGGGGCATCTATGGTAGTGACCTCCAAAAGTATGGAAAGAGCTTTCAACAAAAGACAGGTTGTGTGGGCAGCCAAATGTTTTGTTAAAGACATAAATGTTGATTCAGGGCAGCAACCTCTTCATAAGGATGTACAATTCCTTCTTGACAAGCATACCAAGGTTTTTGGTGACATTCCTCATGGGCTGCCCCTGGATAGAGGATTTGAGCACATCATTGAGTTGGAACAAGGTACCAAAGCGATGATCACTACACGCTACTGCCACCCAAAAATTTTCAAGGAAGAAATAAAGAAAGCTATTCATGAGCTTCTAGATATGAGCCACATAAGGCCTAGATCCAACTCCTTTGCTTCTTCAGTGGTACTTGTGAAAAAGAAAGATGGGACCATGAGAATGTGCATTGACTACAGGTTTTTTAATAAGAACAATTAATAATAGGTACCCTATACCTAGGATTGATGAGCTCCATGAATCGGTTTTCTTATCCAAGATGGATTTGAATATAGAGTATGACCAAATCCGAGTTAGAGATGAAGATGTGCAAAAAACATCATTTAGTTGTCACTATGGGCACTATGAATTTTTGGTTATGCCTTTTAGATTAACCAATGCTCCCACCACATTTCAATCTTGCATGAATCATATATTCAGGCAATACTTGAGGAAATTTGTTTTGGTCTTTTTTGATGACATTCTAGTGTATAGCAAGACATGGGAGGAGCACTTGCAACACTTGGATATGGTTTTGGAAGTGTTGGAAAAACAAACTCTCTTTGCAATAAAATCAAAATGTGAGTTTGTTAATGTGATCAACTCCAAGGGGCCCATGTGGACCAACAAAAAATACAAACCATCTTGGATTTGCCACCACCTACTAATCTTATGCCGCTGAGAGGATTCTTGGGATTATATAGCTACTATTGGAGGTTTGTAAATGGTTTTTCTCAGCTTGTTGCCCCCCTCATGGATTTGACAAAAAAAAGTGCTTTCAGCTGGTCCAAAACAGCCTTGAAAATATTTGAAAAATTCAAGGGAATCATGAGTTCATGCCTAGTGCTTGTCGTTCCGGATTTCACTATTCCATTTGTATTGAAATGTGATGCTTCAAGGGAAGGCATAGGGGCTGTCCTAATGCAAAAAGGACACCCAATTGCATTTGAAAGCAAAAAACTCAAGGAAATTGAGAGAAATTTTTCAATTTATGATAAAGAGATGTTAGCCACTATGTATGCTTTGGCTAAATTTTGTCAATACTTGATTTGTGGAAAGTTTGTGGTGAAAACCAACCACAAAATTTTGAAATATTTTCTCACACAAACTGATTTAAATGATAGACAACAAAAATGGATAAACAAGTTGCAATCTTATGATTTTGACATTGAGTATTTGAAGGGAAAAAATAATGCAGTGGTTGATGCATTGTCTAGAAAGCCTATTTTGTGTGCAATAAATAAAATTACAGCGGATTGGAAGGCTGTCCTAACTGCTAAATATGTTAAGGATGCTTTGGCTATAGCTGCAATGGAAAGAAACATAAATGATGAGAGGTAGTACAAAAAGAGAATTTTGTTGACACCTAAATCCAAGCTTAAGGCACAAATACTAAGGGCTGTTCATGATTCACCTATGGCAGGGCATCCAGGGTACTTAAAGACCTACAAAGAGGTAAGAGAAAGGTTCTATTGAAAGGGTCTAAAGAGAGGTACTTCAGTATGTTAGGGAATGTTGTGTTTATCAACATAACAAAGAAGAGCACATATTTCCAACTGATCTTCTACAACCTCTACCTATTCCTCACCAAAATGGGAGAGCATTTCTATGGATTTCATCACAGGGCAGCCCATGAGGTAAGAATGTCATGTTGGTAGTGGTGGATAGACTCACCAAATTTGCTCATTTCTTTGTCTTACCAGCACATTGCAATGCTCCTATGGTGGTTGATCTTTTCTTCAAAGAAGTGTTAAAGCTTCATGGGTTGCCTAAAAACATTACAGGTGACAGGGACAACAAACTTGTCAGCCTCTTTTGGCAAGAGCTCTTCCGTTTGGTTGGCACCGAATTGTCCCCAAGTACTAGCTACCATCCCCAAACGGATAGGCAAACCGAAATTGTGAATAAATGGGTGGAAGGATATCTTCGAAATTATGTTTAGGGGCAGCAAAAGGTGTGGAATAAATGGCTGTACATGGCAGAATTTTGTCACAATACAACATACCATATGTCAATAGGTATGTCCCCCTTCAAGGCATCGTATGGTTATGAAGTTTTTTCTTTCGTTGATCTAATTTGGAGTGATAGTAGAGTTCTCGAGGCTGCTGATTTGGTTCAGCAAGGCATGGGAATTTTAGATCAGCTCAAAAAGAACCTACAACAAGCACCAAACCAGTAGAAAATATATTCATGTAAGCACCAAACGAAAAGACATTTTAAAGTAGGTGACATGGTTTTCCTAAGATTGCAGCCTTATAGGCAATCTTATATCAAAGTGGAGTGAAAAAGTTGAAACCACGGTTTTATGGTCCCTACAAGATTTTAAGGACGGTGGGAGAAGTGGTTTATGAGTTGGAGCTACCAGAAAATAGCAAGATCCACAATGTTTTTCATGTATCTTGTCTAAAAAGGGCACTTAGGCAGCACATCACTCCATCCATGGATTTGCAACCCCTTGATAAGAAGGGTAAGTTAGTTTTGATTCTAGAATCTATTGTGGAGACTAGAGAGAGGAGGCTTAGAAACAAGGTCATCACTGAATACTTGGTTCGTTGGAAAGATTTACCTTTCGAAGATTTTACTTGGGAAGGTGCAATCATTCTTCAACATCCTAGCTTGCAACTGCTTGAGGACAAGTAATTTTGGGAAGGGAGGATTGTCATGTCACCCTTTTCAACATGAGTTATGAAGACCCTTAACTTGATTTATTTCCTACTAAGCTAAAGGGTGAATGGAGAAAAAAGGGGAACATGCGTCTTATTTGCTCTTTTCAAAAAAATGTACTTTATGTTTTTAATTTCACTTAAAGAGGGGACCTTTGAGGGTCATGAATGCTTAAGTGATCTAATAAAAGATTATAAGGAAAAGGCCTTTTAAATTTGAATTACTCTCCCTCCCTTTTTGGACACCACCCTTGTGGGAAGCTACAAAAGTCAAAGGGGGGATCATTTGGAGAGGTTCATGTTTTTTGGGATATTTTGTTTCTTTGAAGTCTAAGCACGAAAAGCTTAACTTGTGCCTTGATGATGAAAACCCTTCAAGATAACTAAAACAAGGATGGAAACACTTGATTTCAGTTGTGAACAACTTCGTAAGGAGGTTGTATGGTACTTTAATTGCAAAATAAAGGTGTTTTCAACACCAATTTGATAATTGCAGGTGGGCAAACTACTTGGTGAGTTGGGCGAGTGGGTTTGAAGGCTGTCCTATGGCAGCAAATACCTTGCTTAAGGGTTGCATACATTTCCAGGGGCAGCGAACCCTCTCCTAGGGTTGGTGACTAGCGTAGAAGGCTTGTTGAGCTTTGTTGAGCGTGTGGATCAACCACACGGATATTCAGTAATTTTCTAATATTTTTCAATAATAAACATTGCCAAAAATCAGGTTTTTGATTGATTTCTTTGGCTATAAATTTGGAATATTTTATGCTAATTTTGGGATGATTGAATAATATTTTTGTACCATTTTGAGGCACCTAGAGCAATAATAAATCATTTCAATTTGCCTAGGGTTTAAATAAATCTTAAAAAGTAATTATTTTATTGGTGTTTGTTGAATAATTCATTGCTTAGCATTTCAGCCCTAAAAGGGGACATTTCAATGGCTTACTTATTCTCTTCATTATTTTCCTATGGTTGTGTTTGGGTCGCCCATAGTGTTTTGCCCCTAGTGTGGGAGTTCGGAGTTGAGATATTCCACCATGATAGTTCTATCTACAAGTATTTATGCTTACACTGATAGTAAGTATTGTCGAGCAAGACTTTTGAGGATTGGAAAGGTCACATTTTTCATGATGGAGAAAGGGGTAGGTCTCTCATGTTGGACATGATGGTAGGTTGCCTAAGTCCTCTCATGACTGCTTATAGAATATATCTTAGTGACTATGTGATTTATAGGTCTTATCCTTGAGATCCTTGTGTTTTATACTTGCTGAAAATAAATTCGAGGTTGGTAACCTCTTGATGAAGACATGCTTGGATTGTCACCTTGCGAATAGCCATCTCCTTGACCCCAAGACATCTTGACTGCTTTTTGTCTTTACTTACATGGCACCATGATGTGAACATGCCTGGACTTGGGAGTCATGTTCAGAGGTGCTTAGAGTAGTCGTTTGATGATGGCAAAAAGGTTGGAAGGTGAGCCCACCTTCTGTTGGCCAAAGTTGCACTTGGAGCGAAGAGGAGCTTGTAATCAGCTATTGTCTAATCGTGCTTTGTTGCTTTCTATAACTGGCTATAAGCCAAGGATTATTTATTCTCTGTTGAAGCTATTGCATCTATAAGTTAATAATCGATTGTTGGTTGAGTTGTGAGCCACATTATTATGCAGTTTACCAGCTGATATTTTGGTTATTACCACAGAGAACTATTTTATTGTCTACTTAGTATACAGGATTAATAGATCTCCATGTGATGGATCCTTATTGAAAATGGAATCCTTGTGGGGGGCTTGTACATTCAATACTGAGCTTGGCCAAGTAAATGGCCTTAATATATAAACATATTTAAGTTATTCATTGGAAATTCTTGTGTTCGCTTGATTCTTGCACCTTGAGTTGCTTGTTTGGAGTTGCTTATGAATGAACAATATGCATATGAAGAATCAGTCCTATATGAAGGCATGTGATTTCGGCTGCCTATGCTTTGGATGATTAAGACATATGGTGTTTTGCTTTTATAAATCTGCTTATGTCAAGCCATTTAAAATATGGATTCTACTCTGCTAGTCTAGATCTAGTTGGCTAACCTTTGATAAGGAATAATCGAAGTACGATAAAATTTTAAACAACTCTTAGAAAGAATGTTATTGAGGACCTCAATAGTCCTTGACCATAGATCTCCTTGGAGGGAATCTGTCAAGTAGGGAGCAACTTTTAACCCTGTATGGTTCTTTTGATAAAATGATAAGTATGTTTTGTTTGGTTTAACCTTGGTGATAATTAGTCCTTTTATGGATAGATGCATATGAAGAATCGGTCCTATATGAAGGCATGTGATTTCGGCTGCCTATGCTTTGGATGATTAAGACATATGGTGTTTTGCTTTTATAAATCTGCTTATGTCAAGCCATTTAAAATATGGATTCTACTCTGCTAGTCTAGATCTGGTTGGCTAACCTTTGATAAGGAATAATCGAAGTACGATAAAATTTTAAACAACTCTTAGAAAGAATGTTATTGAGGACCTCAATAGTCCTTAACCATAGATCTCCTTGGAGGGAATCTGTCAAGTAGGGAGCAACTTTTAAACCTGTATGGTTCTTTTGATAAAATGATAAGTATGTTTTGTTTGGTTTAACCTTGGTGATAATTAGTCCTTTTATGGATAGACTAAGTTGCCTTCAGATTAGTTGTTAATCGACTAAACCAATGAGAATATTGGTTTAGTACAGGGAGATCGTTTGAGGCTCGATGCCTTGTATTTAAATGATCAATGCGAAGGTCGGTTCTTTTGAATGCTAAGTAAATTATTGATGTTGTTGTGTTTGACCTTGGAACTCTGTTCCATCTAAGGTTTTAGACTAAATCTACTAGAGTGTTGGTTTAGTTTTGATTCTTCGATTTTGACACCACAGAGTGTGAAGCCTCCGAGCTAGCATGCGAGCGAGTTGTTGCCACGTGGCATCATCCCGACAACACACGATCCCAGAGATGGTCGTACAGGTATCCTGCCTCCAGGCCAATGGGCAAGCCAGATGTTGCCATGTGGCATCATCTTGACGACCCGCGATCCCGAAGTTAACCGTACAAGAAGCTTGCCTCCGAGACGACGGGATAGCGGGATGTTGCCACATGGCACCATAGCGACAATCCGCAGTCTGGTCGAAGTCCGTGTTGAGGACAAAGCCTCTAGGCTAGCGAGATGTTGCCACATGGCATCATCCTGACGGTCTGCAACCCCAAGGCTGCAGGTGCCACGCGAAAGCTTGTTAGACTAGCAGGTAAGCGATAGGACGCCGCGTGGCAAGAAAAGTCCCCAGGAGCAAGAAGAAAAGCTAGCATGGCCTTGGAGCCACCGAAGCTGCCACGTGGATGTCGATTGTGTCATATTTGAACTAGGTTTAAATTGATGGTCGTCTAAACATCATAAGAACAATTATCTTTGGTGCAACCCAGCGAATGAGTTCGATAGCGCTTGGCCAAACGAATCATGCTTTTGACCTCTTAATCAGTGGCATGCGCCCAATTATGGAATGGTGGCAGTGGCAAGGATTGCATGTGTGTTATGATTAAAACGAATTCCTGTATTTGCTTGTGTATATGATTGGTTGTTTGTGTTTTTGGTTGTCTCATGCTTGTTTTTAAAGAAAAAATGGGCATGACAATCGCTTTGTGGGTGGTAGCTAGTATTGGGAGACAACTCCGTGCCCACCAAATGGAAGAGTTCTTTCCAAAAAAGACTTATGAACCTGTTGTCCCTATCACTTATAATGTATTTAGGCAACCAATGAAGTTTAAATATTTCTTTGAAAAAGATACCAACCAACATGGGAGCATTATACTTGGCGGAAGTGCAAACAAATGTGCATATTTAGTGAGTCTATCCACCACTACGAACATACTATTCTTACCTTGTGTCATGGGCAGCCCTGTGATGAAATCCATTGATATATTTTCCCATTTTTGTGTGGGAACCAGTAGGGGCTACAAAAGACTAGCTAGAAAAGTGTGTTCACCCTTGTTTTGTTGGCAAACAAGGCACTCTCAGATGTATTGAAGAATCTCCCCTTTAAGGCCCTTCCAAAAGGACATCTCCTTCGCTTGTACGTTTTGCAGTACCCCAAATGACCAGCTATTGGAGTATCATGTACAGCCTTCATTATTTGTTGCTTCAACTTGGATTTAGGGTTTAAAAAGACCCTATTTTTGTAAAATCGGACCATCAACCACTTTGTACATTTTATCATCAATTTAACCTTCCATGACAATTGTAGTAAATCCATCTTTTGCATACTCAGCTATGATTACAGCCTTCCAATCCATTGTAATTTCACTCGTAGAACCTAAAACAAGCTTCCTGGACAATGCATCAGCAAATTTAACCCTTTGACAAATTCAATATCAAAATTATAAGATTGCAATTTACTCACCTATTTTTGTTGTCTATCACTCAAATCAGTTTGGCTGAGGAAATACTTCAAGTTATTATAGTCCATTTTCACCACAAATCAAATATTGTCTAAACTTGGCCAAAGCGTGCATGATGGCCATCATTTCTTTGTCATAGATGGAGAATCTACATTCCACTTCCTTGAGTTTTCTACTTTCATAAAATAGGATGTCCTTTTTGCATTAAGACAGCCCCTATACTTTCCTCGAAAGCATCACATTCCAAGACAAATAGAATGGTGAAATATGGAATGAGTATTGGGCAAGTATTCATCACCTCCTTTAACTTTTCAAAGGCCTCCATGGCTGTTTTTTGACCAACTAAAAGCTCCTTTATTTGTCAAATCCATTAGTGGGGCAGCAAGCTATGAAAACCCCTTCACAAACCGCCTATAGTAGCTGCAGAAACTAAGAAATCCTCTCAAATGTGTTATAGTAGTAGGGGGTGGGCAATCCACAATGGCTTGTATCTTTTTTTGGTCCACATGGACCCCTTGGGCATTGATTATGTGCCCCAAATATAAAATTTCAGAAACTCCAAACTCACATTTGGATGCCTTGGCAAAGAGTGCTTGCTGCTCCAATACTCCCAACACTATGCCCAAGTGTTGTAAATGTTCCTCCCATGTTTGACTATAGACAAGAATATCATCAAAGAAAACCAACACAAATTTTATCAAGTATTACCTAAAAACATGAGTCATGCATGATTGAAAAGTGGCAGGTGCATTGGTTAAACCTAAGGGCATTATCAAAAACTCAGTGTCCAAAGTGACATCTAAAAGTGGTTTTATGCACATCCTCCTCCTTTACCTAGATTTGATGGTACCTGGTCTTCAAATCAATCTTGCAAAAGTAAATTGACCCATGAAGCTCATCAATCAACTCATCAATTATAGGTATGGGATACCTATTCTTGATGGTTTTCTTGTTCAATAGGCGAATGTTTATGCACATCCTCATTGTCCCGTCCTTCTTCACAAGCACAACCAAGGAAGCAAAAGGGCTAGAACTAGGCCTTATGTGATCCATCTCCAAAAGCTCTTTGATAGCTTTTTCAATTTCTTCATTGTAGACCCTTAGGCAGCGGTAAGGTGCAGTGATTACTGCTTTGGTGCCCGGTTCCAATTCAATGATGTGCTCAAAACCCCTATCCGGGGATAGCCCATGAGGAATACTACCAAACACCTTTGCATGCCTATCAAGGATTGGCTAAATATCCTTGTGTTGATGTTGTTGTCCCAAATTAGAATTTGTAGCACTTACAAAACATTTGGCTGCATAAGCAACCTACCCTCTATGAAAGGCTCTTTCCATTCTCTTTGAAGTCACCACCATGGGTGCTCATTGCTCAAACCGTGTAGCACCACTTCCTTACTGGCTACCCTGAATTTTAGTTCCATTGTTTGATAATTTTGGGTGAATCGACCAACTGAGTGCAGCCATTGCACTCCAAGAACTAAATCAGTTTCTCCTATGCCAACTACATTGAAATCATCTTCAATTTTATGCTTACCCAATGTGATACTCAACCTTAGAATATTCTTGGTGCAAGGAATGGTCAAGCCATCCTCCACGATCACATTAAAACCTCTAAACCCAGTAGTTTGCAGCCCACATCTCGTTGCCAATCCCTCGTCAATAATGTTGTGGGTGGCCCCACTATCAATAAGCACGGTGACCTTCTTACCTTGCAAGACCCCTTTCACTCTAAAAGGGTGGTACCTAGGAGCTCCAGATAAGGTGGCAAGGGTGCCATCCAAGTTATCCTCTTCTCCCTTTCCTACTTATTCCTCCTCATAAGTGGCTATCCCTACCTATTCTTCTTCTTCTTCATCCGAAATCACTTCTATGTAGTGAACTTGCCCCTTTCCAAGGCAGCAATGCCCTGGTGTCCAAGGATCCTTGCATGGAAAACACACTTTTTTTCGTCTTAATTCATTTCTTGACTCTCCCCCATCTTTGTTCATCTTTGGTAGCTCTTTTTGCTACCCAAATCTTTGTTGATAAGACTTATTTTACTGTCCAAAGGGGACTGATTTTGACTGCTCCGAAATTGCCATCCTAGGTTACCCAAAAATGTTTGTCCTTTGTTGTCCAAAGGGCCCAAAAGTATTGGTTTTCTGCGGTCCCAAAGGCAGAATTTTGCCCTTAGGAGTTGTAGATTCAAGGTCAAGAACCTTTTGAATGGCCTCTTGAAGTGTAAGAGGCCTGAAAGCCTTGACTAAACCCCTTAGTGGGTTAGCCAATCCCTCAATGAACAAAAATACAAGTCTTCTTTCTGAAACATCCACTACCATAACTAAAACCCTCTGAAAATTAGCGACATACTCCACGGAAGTCTTTTGTCCCAACTAAGTCAGTTCCCTGAAATGAAGTTTTAGACCAACCCTACCAAATCTTTCAATTATTCTTCTATTGAATTCCTCATAGGTGTTCATGAGGTGGTGTCCATGTGTTATCAAACCGTGGTACCACCACTCATGGGCAAGTCCCTCCAAATGCAAAGTAGCAAATTTTATGGCCTCATCCTCCATCACAGGCTGAAGTGTAAGGTATGTGTCTACCTTTTGTACCTATGCCCTAGCTAAACGTTTGGTAGATCCATCAAAAGTGGAAAGTGTGAGCTTTCCCAAAGCATATTGAAGATCTCCTTGGTTGTTCTTTGGTTTATGACCAACCCTCGAACCACCCTTGCCTTTCTTTGATGCCACAAAATCTACAATGCTCATTTCCCCTTTAATTGCAGGTGGAAAAGTCATATATTCCTCATAGCTTGCAGCCACATCATCCCGTATAGAAGGTTGCTCCTCTCTATTTAGAATGACTTCCTCTCTACAAAGGAAGTTGGGCTGAAAAGACCTTTGTGTAGATCCAAGCATCACCCTTGGTGGAGGGGGAGGGTGGTTGTGTATACCGGAAGCCCTTTTCTCACCATTGTGAGGCTGACACCCATTCATGTTCTTCATGGTTTAAATGAATTCAACCATCATATTTGTCGAGCACTTTTGATTTTGAGTGAACCTCTCAATCCTAGCATGATCTGGGTCATCCATGTCTTTGTGCCTTGGCTGCTCCAACTCTTGTCTTGGCTGTTCGTGCCCTTCTACCTTATGTTTTGGAGCCCTTTTCTTTTTCCTTTCTTAGTATTTAACCTCTCTATCAATGTTTGGCATGTCAACAACTCACTTCCCCGTAGCTAGCCAAGAATTTGGCTCTGATACCACTAAAATGTCCCCTTTAGGACATATTATGCAAATTTAAAAATTAACAACAAACACTAACACAAACATATGCAATCTCTGATAATCTGTTCCAAACCCTAACTATAAAATTTCAGACTTCTAGAAATACAAATTTAGGGCACAAGTTGTAATATTTTATTATCAAATATTTACAACAAATTCAGAAATATTACAGCCCAAAAAAATACCTTCAAATCTGATTTTTGAACCAACAAAAGGTTGAAAAAATTTAATAAAAATACAGAAATGTTTCTATGCCTTCAAACTGAAATTTAGGCTTGACTTAGCCTTGAAGAAGTCACTTTCAAGTCCCAAGGGAGGGTCGCTACCCTCACAACTGGTTCGCTGACCTCCTCAAGCAATTTGCTGCCCTTTTTGGGCTCTAAAACAAGGTCGCTGCCCTAGCAACTGCTGCATCCTTCTTCATGATGCCCTTCCTTGTTTCATCTCACCTGAAAATGATGTATAAACTCCTCAAACTGATCAATTCTACCCTTTGCAACCCCTGAAATGAAGCTGCCCAGCTGAAGGTTAAGGGTCCATCCTTAACTTCAGATTTCCAATGACGGTTTTCGTTTTCAACGGAAACAAGTCAAGCAAATCATACTCAAACTCAAAATTTCAATTGGTAAAAATGACATCCCTTCAAAATGAACCTCCTTCCCCTTTTTATATCATTTCCCTCTAAAAGCCCATCCAAACGGGGTGTGTTTTGCTTGGAGGGAATATTTAAATATTTTAAAAAAGCACATGCCTTATAATTTCACTTAAGGGCTAAACCAGCCCATGATCAAAAAGCCCCCTTCTCAATTCAAAATTAGAAAAGATTTACCAAAAAGTACCTTTTTACAACTTGAAAAAGAGAACCAAAGTTTCCCCCTTGATTTTTCCTTCCCTTAGCCTATGGGAAACAAGGAAATAAGCTAAGGGTCTTCAACCGCTCATATTTAAAAAGAGGACATGACATGGACAATGGATTTTGATCCTTCCGAGGAGATTCCTACCAAAGTCCTGGTATGGATCTAATTGTATGTTCTTCAATTAGGATATTCTAATGAAATTTTTTATTATGTAGTCGGAAATCATTATAGGGAATATTAGCATATAAATTTCAAGCACATGTTGCTTAGATTTGAATAAGTGGATAATGTGATGCAAAGAAGCCTCTGCTGGACAAGATATCCCTAAAGTGTTCATATTATATTTGAAAACAAGTGTCGATTATGAAACCCTGCCCTTGAGATGTTGGTCTTGTCACGAATATGGTGATTTTTTTTAAAAATGCACTAAATTAGTAGATACACAAAAGAAATCAATTACAAATAAGGCTATTCGGAAAAAACAGAAATCTCAGCCTTTTGAGAAGAAACAATTTACTGCATACAAATTATTTTTGCACCCAACATGGATTATCATTGGAACTTCTGAGAAACTTATGACCATTTGAAGTTGGGAGCGCTATCGTGCATTTCTTCACACAAAGCTAATGCCCTTGGCATGACATTCAATTCATTTAGAAATTATTACTCCTTGCAAGCCATCTTATAGCCCAATTCAATTAGAAATTAATTACTCCTTGCAAGCCATCTTATAGCCTTAGAGCTTAGGTAAATATTAAAGTGGAAATAAAAGGATACTCTATAAGCCATCATGAGACGAAAATTGCCTTCAAGAAGAAGGTACTCCAAAAGATACGCTATGAGCCATAATGAGACCAATGCCGTCTTCATGACCTCCATTTGCTTCTTTATAGTTCAGCATAATATTCTCAACTAAGCCCTTGTTTCTGTTGAAGGTTACCACTACTAAAACTTTGATAGAGGAAATACTAATTTATACAATGTTTATTTGTTCATTTGTTGTAAATTGATGGCAACTGTATTTATTTTTTATTATGTATTTTTGGTATAGAATTGTTATTTCTTTCTGAATATGTAATTAGATTTTAGGGTTAAATCTCAATATTTATGTGCCAGCGTCATCACTTCATTAGAGAGGTGACTTGAGAGGATTCCAAGCATAATTGCAATATGGTTAGGTTCTTTTCATTCATAAGGATGGGTTTCAGCTAGCATAAGGGGTCTAGAACTCAAAGGCTGATAGAGATGAACCTCTCTAATAATTAAAGAAAGCATAGGATCCACTTAGGCTCCCTTAAATACTCTCTTAAATATTTGCAGCAAGGGGTACTACTTGACACTTGCTTAGTATGATTGCATAGAATTTGGAAGGAATCTAGCTTAAGAAAATTAGTGTGATTATTGGATTCCAAGCATTTCTGGCATAAACAATGGATTTAAGCCTACATAAGGTTTCAACGGATAACAACTGGAGATATATTCCTACTGATTGCTACATCCATAAAATAACAATCCTATTTTAGCATCCTCTTTACATGCTATGTCCAAAGTGGTGCATGTTGGAGGAATCGTGATATGAAAGGTATAGTTGTCTATCTGTGTTATTTTATTTGCTTCTGTCTAGAGATTAGGAAGAAGAGTTTGGCAAACTAAAGACATACAAAGAGTGAAATTGCAGTTGGACAATCATAACATAAATACATGTGATGATGATAATTAAAAAAACACTTTCCTAAAAAATAAAAATAAGCATAGAAAATTAATTACATTCTTGCAAGAAAACTGGGTCCATGTAATTTCATGAAGCCTTTAGTCAGTTCAACGAAAATCAAGCATGTCACTTTTAAAGTCACAGAAAACAGATGAAGTTCAGTAAAAGGGGAAAGTAGTCATGGAGGTAGAATAGGTAGAAAAAAATCAGTTCTTAAACTTGGGAATATGAAGCAATTACATATGATTGGAAAACACAGTATCAAACATTATATGTGGAAGTTAGATTGGCAAAATGCTGGGGATTTAGAGGCTCCTTGTAGATTTGGTTGTCAAACTTAAAAAGGACAATATGTGAAAGTGTTTAAAATGAAATCAATGAAACTTCCTCTATGAAATTAATCAAGAAAAAATCACGTTCATTACTTTGCGAACGGTCCAGGGAAACCAACCTCTATATGCCTTGCTAATTTACATGGCTATTGTATCAAATAATCTTTTTGAGTTTTTCATTTCCAAAGAGGAAGAATGACATATAAGGATACATTTTTCTTGCATATCATAATCTGTTATGAAGGTGTAAGTCAGATAATATTGAAAATCCACAGTAGCTGAGAGTAACACTTGTCGAATTAACTTTGAGTCAGAAAACAGAAATTTAAAGTACTTGAGGACTTATAAGATACATATTGCCCCATGTAAAAACTAAAGCAAGATGCACATTTGTCATTAATGTATCTTCTGAATAATATGCTAGCTTTCAGGGATCCCAACAGTCACTTCTGAATTTTGTGCAGGCTGAGTAACAACAGAAATCAGTAGGCTTTCAAAATTTTCATCTATTGTCATGTATCAGAGGGCTAGTGTCTACCTGTTCTGGATCTGTCAATCCCCCTTTGTATAGTTCATGAGAAGCAGCCCCACCAACAGCTGTAGCATCCATTTCAGTTGTGCGAATTTGGATCTCCATGAAAGGGCATTCAACATTAGTGTCACTAAGATCAATTGTCAAATGTAGACTCTCATATCCATTATCCTTCGGTTTGGCAATGTAATCTTTCATTCTTTGTGGCACTTCTTTCCACATAGACTGAATAAGCTCACGTGCCCTATAGCATGCTTTCCTTCCTCTCTCCTGCACATCCTTTCCAGTTGGAGGGTTCAAGACAACCCGTATACCTAGCACATCATATACTTGTTCTTGTTTACGACCATCTTTCAAAAGTTTCTTCATTGTGCTAAATCGGCTTTTGTATCGGCCCTGTACAGAGTTATCATCCACCATATTCCCCAATTTGGAATCTTTCTGCAAAACTTCCAATAGCTGGCACCTATATTCATCTAAAACAGCTTTACCCCTTATTCCATGATTTCTTAGCCATGTATCTAGAAATGAATATGAATTTGGAAATAAATATTGGAAAGCAAGGTCTTCAAGCTCTAATGATAAGCTGCCAGTGTTTATTGCATGGGCGAGAGGTGCATATACTTGCATAGCTTCAAGAGCAAGTGTTTGCTGACGATATTTAGGGAGATACTTTGAATGCTTCATCATATCCAATCGAGCAGCAAGTTCTACAATTAGAGCCCTAATATCATAGTATGCTAAACAAAATTTTCTCAGTGCAGAGGCATTATCGTCATCCAAAATGTCCACCCTTTTGACCAATTTCTTCACTCGTATGCACTCATCTAATAAATGAGTGACTTCACTGCCAAGCTGGATGTTTATTTCATGCCTCCTAATAGCACCTACCTCAAGCACTTCTCTCAAAAGTCCAACAGCAATAACTTCTGCCTCCACCTGTGAATAATTGGTAGTGACAAAATTAAAATCTAGCCATATAAACATAGAAGGAGAACACAATCACTTTCAAGTTTCCAATGGGGGAACATTAACATAAAAGAATAACAAAGAGGATCAATTTTCTAATAGGCTACCTGTTCAACTCAAAGCACAGAGAACTTTGCATGCTATTTTTCTCGAAGCTCTGCCAGCGATGAGGCCACACAGTAATCTGGGAAATTATGTACAATGGATCTAAGAAAGTGTCTTCGATGCTGCCTATTTTGTGAAAAATGCTATCTGATTTCTTCACCAATGCTTATGTTCTGAGAAGGGTCCACTCATATCTTCACAAGGATGTAAGCATTCTTGCTTTTTTGGATAAGTTAAACATGGAATTTGGTGGTCCCACGGTCAAGTGGCCAGTTTGAAAAACCCACAACCACTGCCAGTCAAAAGTCCACAACCAGATTTCGCCCTCCAGTCATATGACTGCAACCAGCTGCAAGTCAAACGGCTGTAACTAGCAAGCGACTTGTGAGATTTGATCCTGGATGAGGCTGGGCTCATCCAGCCCACTTTACCAGTTCAACCACATCTCGTTGCCAGATGTAAGCAGTCTTTTTACCAAGGAAATATGTTTAATATATATATACATATGTGTGTGTGTGTGTGTGTGTGTGTGTGTGTGTGTGTCTTGTTTAGCAGTATTGAGATACATATTTTATATATTGTTTGCCATTGCCAGTCAGTGATAATTAAACATGAAATAGAAGCAAATTACAGTTTTTTTTTAAATAATTTCATTCCCCAGACCTCACCCCAATGAATTTTCTTTATAATTCATCTCCCACACACATGCATATTTTCTTGCATTGCATGTGCTGGTCTGTTTCCTGCATTTTCTCTGTGGACAACAGTGCAACTATAATTTGCATCTTCTGTAAGATTTATGTATGTTTTTAGTAAATCTTCCTTTCTATTTCTCAGCCTCACACGTGAATATTCAATCTTACCATTGTGATCTTCAAAAAAAATCCATGACTTAATCCTGATGATTTTTTTCCTACAAATTTCATCTCCTACTTCATGAGATCACATAGGGCATATTTTCTGAAGTATTTTGAATTATTCTCAGTGCTATATCATTATGGCTGTGTGATGGAGACAAATGTGGTTAAATTTCTAAATTAGTGATGACAGATGATGATGAACATCAAGGGACACCCATCCAAAGGATTCGGTTTGGTGATGGTCTCCACTCGTGCCAAACCAATCACATTTTGGTTACCTGTTTGAGATAAGTGTGAAGGAATTTTAGAAGTTGACCATGTATTTTCATTGTTGGTGGACAAAACCTTAACTGATAAATGGAGAACTTGATTTTAGAATTTGCCATAAGGTCTCTACTTTCTGTCTCTATCAAACATTCTGAAGTTCTGGCTCACTATTACCATATGTGGCATACTGATGTTGTAGACATAAGTCTCCACAGACAGTTTTTAAGGATCATGTTTATCTTGGCAGCATTTGAGTCAACAGAGATGCAATAGCATGGAAACTCTCTTCATATTGACATAAAGGAATTTAGAAAGTAAAAATGTTGTTACAAATTGTATTGTGTACTTGCTTTTCAATTCTAACTCTACAAGAGTTTTCTACAAGCAAGCTCTAAACCTCTTAGATTGCTCCAATGTACCTTTTATGCTGATGTACCCCTTACATTGAGTACGCAAGCCTCTATTTACAATTTACATAGATTTAGTTATGTAAGTAACCATCATGCCATAGGATCAGGGGATCTGTTGAATTGATTTTATGCTATGTTAAAATCGTCACTGTGCAGGCTTGATCCTTAGTGCGATCTTACCTATGGGTCTCATGACTTTTGACAATTGCTCGGTGACATTTATGAAAATTATGAACGATATACAGTTCATCATTGTATTCCCTGATGAAACACTGGTTTTGGTAAGAATGAAGAAGACACAAGGGGCATCTAGAAACAGTTCCAAAACTCTTTACATAGCATAAGTTCTACACTAAGTTTTCTAAATACAGTTTCTTCAAAAACTACAAACATTTAGGACATGCGGTATCTAATAAGGGAAGAAAAATAGAACCCAGGAAAATCAGAACCGTTTGAGATCAAGGAACACCAACTAATGTCCATTAAATAAGACATTTCTTGGAACTTGGAGGATTTTAGAGAAGATTTGTGCATAGATTTTATAATAGAGCCCAACCCTCTAAGATTCGCTCACAAAAACCAAGAGATTTAACTAGGCAAATAGACAACAACAATCTTTTGTTACCCTGAATAAGATATTTAAAATGGTTCCTATTCTAACCATAACTAACCCAACTAAGTGTTACAATTCAAACAAATGCTAGAAACCATGCCAAATAAGCAGTTATCTCTAAATTTTATTAATTAATAGCTTATGAAAGCAGAAACAAAGATGGTGATGAGCATTAAAACCCATTTTTTTATCAAAATATTTTACCAGTTTTACATGCTTTTATGACATGGAATCATTATATATAGAAAAAAGAATTTGAAGTCTACACTGACCATACACCTATATTGTATTTTCCCTTGAAAGGAGAATTCACAAGTGATAGACGACGTAGATTGTCCCTAGTTTGTGACTAATTCCAACCAAATTTTACTTGTAAATCAGAAAAGGGCACTTTATCTAGAGTATACTTGATATTGGTATCCCAATAAAGCCTAAAAGGCAAAATCAAAAGAGAACAAGAAAGTGATCAAGGAATCCAGAATATCACCAACCTCTTGAAAATTAATGACTTTGTTCCTAGATCTAGCATAAAACGCCATACTTATCACAAAAAGACGTCAACGGTAGCAGACAATGATCTTCTTAAATAAAAAATACTATATAAATTCCATGGCAAACCTTTTGCTAGTCATGTAGATAGGAATAAAAACATATGAAGCTGCCAAAAAGCATGTGCACTCAAAAAGTATAAAGAAAGAAATATGAATGTGTGGTTACTTGAAAAAGTGTCAGTGAAATAAAGTAGAAAGATGTTAGGACCCCTTCATCCTAACTATTCTAGTTTGTATTAGGTATTATTAATAAAAGCTCGGACGCATATGATTTTTAAGTCATCCCATTTGCTATTTGTAATTATCCCATATGTATGAGAAGTAGTAGTCTTGAGGAGAATAACTTAAATAGAGGGCTTGTGTAAGAGGAAAGGACATCTATTGAATATTTTGTATTGAGTTGTGCTCAAAGGAGGTTGCCCCTCAAAGAGGCCCACAATACTTTGTAATGAGATTCTATCGTTTTCCATTCAGTATTGTTATTCTCTTTCCATTCAGTGCATATTGATTATATTATGTTGTTATATTAACTTGTCTGCAAGCAAAGTCATAACATATGGTATCAAAGCTCTTTCTAAGGCCATTTTTTTGCAACAATTTCTAGTAGTTTAGGGTTCTCTACTTCTGTCCATCGTATGCTCTCACTTCACCCAATCGGGATCTTGGTGATCAGAAAGTGATAACAGGGCAGTGGCACTAAGCTTCTTTCCAATTTTATTCCTCTCCTCTCTTCTTTCATTACATTATAAACTATGTTCCAACAGTTTTAAAACTAACAAAAAGCTTTTGTTTCAGGCTAAGCGTATATCAGTTTCAATTTTTCCTAATTCTGTGGAGTGTGGGGTTATGCCCCAATATGAGAAAGCGTTGTGTATGGATTTGTGCTTCCACGTACCTTTGGGTATATAGGAATACCCCCTAGTTATTTTCCGTAGCCTAGCCATAGGAAGCATTTGGTCGTTTGTTTCTATGATGCACTGGTAAGTAGTTATCCCCGAGAAGTTACTTGCATTGTACCTTAAAGATGGGATAGTGGACTATGGAATGGTTATTTGTCATAGTTAGCGCTCTTAACTATTGGGCCGACACTATTTTAAGAATGAGATTAGTATATTTGCAAGCTCACCTACCCAAATACACCCTATAGAATCCTTCCCTGAAATCCTAGAATTCTTAAAGTCGTATCTAATTCTAATTTCTAAAAAAACTGTAGTAATAAAGAATATCATATTCTGCCAATTGACAGCAACAAAGTAACTAAAACCATCAAAAGGGTCCATAGGTTTCAAATTAGTTACCTTAACTCATTGTAGTAGCCAGAAGGGTCATAATGTTTTAGAACAGTTACCTTAAATTTTTGCAGTACCCAGTCATTACAAAAGAAAAAGCAATAAACATGAGTACAATTTTTTTCACCCATAGGAGGTAATACACCATTGTGATTTTCTCGTTGAGATGATCATTTCAACGTGTATTTCAATTTTTTGGAAAACAATTCCCATACAAAATTATTTTTTCACTTACAGAGGTCGTGCCCTACCTCAAGTGTAAGGCCCATATATAGATAGGGATCACGATCTCTATCTCTGAACCTAACGATAATGTCGCTGTCATCAACTCTACTCATCGGTTGAGCTCGTTTCTCCCCTGCCCTGAAAATGAATTTTTTTCACTCTTATGAAAATTATACCATTGTAATTGTCTCTTCAAGTTAACATATAACTTCAATCAACATTTTTTGACACCCCCAAACTCCTCTAGTCAATGGTTGTCACCCGTGCAGAAAGCCAAGCCATGGCACTAAACATTGAGGAACTTCGAGCTGAACTCCAATCTCAACTCCACTCCCAACTCATAGAGATGAATGAGCACCTACACGACATCAATACACAAAATAACATGCTCTCCAACATAATGAACGACATTTTAATAGTGGATTTCTATCCCAAACCACCCCACATGGCCCCAAATTAGACTTTCCAAAATTTGATCATACAGAACCAACCAACTAGATTTACCAAGCCGAACAGTATTTCAATTTGCACAATACATTGGGGGTAGACAAGGTACTATTGTCTCATTTCACTTAGAAAAGGAAGTTGTCCAGTGTTACCAATGGTATCAAAAATCTCATATAGAACCCACTTAGAATTATTTTTTCAAACTCTTGTTGGCTCGCTTTGGTCCCAATGCTTATGATTATTTCACGTAAACCCTAACCAAACAACGCCAAATTGGAACGATTCACAAGTATCATGCAAAATTTGAAAAGTTGGCCAACCAAATTGAAGGGTTAAATGATTACTTTTTCAATCATTGTTTCATCAATGGTCTCAAAGATATAATTCATGCAGATGTCAAGATGATTAAACTAAAGAATATGATGGAAGCATTAGATTGGCCAAGCTTGTTGAAGATAAGATCACCTACCATCACTGATCTTTCAACTTTGGTTCTTCAAGACATCTACAACACCATGGCCAGTCACAAAACCTCTTCCAAAAGTCACGCCCATTAAATGCCTTACAGAGGCAAAAATGCGCACTCATTGCAAAAAATGGCTATGTTACAATTGTGATGATAAATTGGGCAAAGAACACAAATGCATTGAACAGAAGTTGTACTTGTTGGATGTCGAATCACCCCCAGCTGTTGAAGAATGGGAAGATGCTCAAGATTCCCACAATGAAGAACATACCTAGCACCACAAAGTCGCACCCTGAAATTTCAGTGCATACCTTGGCTGGGATAATCACTCAGACTATAAGAGTAAGGGGGTATTTTAAGAAACATTCCCTCACTATTCTCATTAACTCTGGAAGTACACACTACTTCATTGATCCTAAGCTAGCTAAACTAGCTGATTGCTATGTTTATCCTTGTTCAAGTTTCGAAGTCACGATTGCCAATGGAGGAACCTTACCTTGTAAGGGAAAATGCCACAATGTTTGCATTTCAAAGGGGGACTATAATTTGAAATCAAACATGGTTGGTCTACCTCTAAGACGTTGCGACATAGTTTTAAGAGCATAATGGCTTCGGATGCTAAGCCCTATCCTATGGGACTTTTCAAAGCTATGGATGCGATTCATTGATAAGGACCACCAACACACATTAAGAGGCCTCACACCAGGCCCTACAAGTATCATTAGCTCTCACCGCATGGAAAAGTTGCTAAAAAAAATATTTCATGTGATTGTTGCCCGACTTTGCACCATCTGGTTAAATGAATCTGTCGATTCCAACCACCGACCAAAATTACAACTCCTCTTGTCAAAGCATGCAATTATTTTTGAGGAACTTAAAGGGTTACCCCACAATGACCTGAAGATCATACAATTCCGCTGATTCCAAAAAGTGTATCTCCAAACATCTGCCCTTACGAGTACCCATTTCTCCAAGAGAATGAAATAGAAAAAATGATGCAAGAATTGTTGTGGGTTGGAGTCATCAGGCCTAGCATCAGTCCTTACTCTTCTCCTGTATTGTTGGTCTGGAAAAAAGATGGGTCTTGATGCCTTTGTATTGACTTTCGTGCACTATACAAACTCACTATCAAGGTCAAGTTTCCCATTCTAGTGATTGATGAGCTGCAGGATGAATTGCATAAAGCTCACTTCTTCTCAAAGCTCGACTTGCGATCAAGGTATCACCAGATACACATCGAGGAAGATGATATTCCCAAGACAGCCTTTCGAAATTATGACGGCCATTATGAGTTTCTCGTCATGCCCTTTGGCCTCACAAATGCTCCATCAACCTTCCAAGGCTTAGTGAACAAGAACTTCTAGCCATTTCTATGAAAATTCATACTAGTGCTCTTTGATGACATTCTTGTTTATAGTCGTACATGGGGGGAGCATCTGATACATTTGGACCATACCTTCCAACTCCTTGTTGATAACCACTTATGTGCCAAAGGGTCCAAGTGTGCTTTTGGCCATAAGGAAATTGAGTATCTTGGACACATTGTCTCTAAGGAAGGCGTCAAAGTGGATCCTAAGAAAAATGAGGCTATCAAAAATTGACCTAAACCCAAATCACTCAAGAACCTTCACAGGTTTTCGGGTCTTATTGGGTATTATGGAAAAATGGTCGCTCCATTAACGACCGTGTTAAAAAAAAGATTATTTTCAGTGGTCTGCAGTGGCAGAAAAAGCCTTCGAATTGCTCAAGTATGCCATGTACACTTCTCCTGTTCTATCTATGTTGGACTTCTCCAAACCATTTGTCATAGAAAGTGATGCCTCTAGAAGTGGCTTTGGAGCTATTCTAATGTAGGAGGGTCAGCCCCTTGCATTCAGCAGCAAGGCACCTATGGAGAAGAATTTTGCTCGTTCCACATATGAGAAAGAGATGCTAGATATACTTCATTCCGTCGACAAGCAGTGCCCATACCTAGTACACAGCCACTTTTGCATCAAAACTAATCACCATAGCCTCAAGTACTTGTAGCAAAGAGTCTCTTTGCATGAGCAACAAAAGTGGGTAACCAAATTAATGGGCTATGACTATGAGATTACCTACAAGAAGGGTCAAGACAATGTTGTCATAGATGCATTGTCTCACAAGTATGAAGAGCAGACAACCTTGTACACACTATCCTTTTCCATGCCAAATTGGGTGCATCAAGCACAACAAGAATAATCCCGTAACACCCAAATTCAACAACTCATTCAAGAAGAGACCATAACCCTGCCTCTCAACCAAACTACTCTTGGGATGGTCACTATTTAAGGCATAAAGGACATTTGGTATTGGCACCACAATCAACATTGCGACATAAAATTCTATTCGATCTACATTCCTCTTGTTAGCAAATGAATGCTGAGGAAATAAAGAGAAAATGGAAGTATGCGGCACACTTACTGACTTGTGTGACCATCCTTTTATTAAGAAAATGTGCTAACATCAATTGGGAGGTTGGCACAACCGTCCATTAGTTAGGCACTAACTAATAGCTAATTATAACATTAACGCAATAACTTTAACACCCTCCCTTAAAGACTAAACCAAAGACTGCTCCAAGTTTGTCCTGAAATTTTACAAATACAATGGGATCAAAGAGTTTAGCCATTACAATTACAAATTGTTCTAAAGATATCAACATTAAATCTAGTCCTTTGGCATTCTGCTATTGTCCAATGTAGAAACTTCAATGTAGACAAAAACCGAAAAGGATAGCCAACAACAAAATCATTTTTTGGCAGAAAACTTCAGTCCAATCTCCATAGTTCTGCATCAAAAAAATTTGATAGGTTGCTCAAAAAAATATTCCAGACTCGTGGAGCTTGCTTGAGTCCATACAAGTACTTAACCATCCTGCAAACCGAATGATCACGACCAACTTAAAAACCTTCAAGAAGCACAATGAAGACCTCCTCGTCCGCATGTCCGCTCAAGAATCCAAATTGAGCTGCTGTGGAGAGAAGCAACCGAAATGTGATCATCTTCACAATAGGAGTAAAAACCAACTCTTGAGTAACAGTGGGAGTAACAACCAAATCTGCAATATGAGAAGAAACCATCTCCTCATCTATTCCCTCCTATTGTGAAAATCCATTTGCAACAAGATGAGCCCATGCTTTTGACTTCAACATATCATTTGCCTGCACAACTCCCTATGCATCTTGCAAAACTCCCTGGGCATGTAATTAAGGTTGAGAAATTGCATCCTCTTGCACATCCTTGGTAGTGGATATTCCCTCCAATGATAGTGCACGTAAGTTGACTGGATCGGGGTCAACAAGCCTAATCTCATCTTTCTACACATCCTATAAGGTGGAGTCTTTGTCCACACATGCATGTATGTTGACTGTGGTTGGGTTAACGAGCTCTTTCCACACATCCTATACGGTGGAGTCTCTATCCTCTGCATTTTGTGACCTCTGCTCTCGTCCACAACCTCTTCCATTTCCAGTTCTTCACACTTACACCTAGCGACTGCGTAGTGTTTCCTTGAACTTCGAAGCTTGATCCTCTTCAATTCACTTTTGTACAGTTTGTACCCGTCTTCCTAGGGCTTCCTCGAACTATTGGCTTCACTCGTACCTCACTCTAGGCTTCCTCGAATGATGGCTCTAATACCAATGTTAAATAAATGCTGAGAAAATGAAGATAAAATGGAAATATGCGGCACACTTATTGACTTGTGTGACCATCCTTTTATCAAGCAAAATGCAATTACATCAGTAGGGAGGTTGGCACAACCGTCCATTAGTTAAACACTAACTAATAGCTAATTATAACTTTAACACCTCTCCATCAACCAACCACTCCGTTTTCTTAAAAACCTATGAAAGAATCCACACGAATTTTTTTTGAAAGGCATTAAACAATACATCAAATTGTTTGTCACAGAATGTGAAACATGTCAACACAACAAAGGCGAGAATGTTGCCACCCTAGGCATGCTCCAACCCTTGCCTATCCCTACCCAAGTATGGTCAAATATTTCAATGGACTTTGTTGAGGGACTACCCAAGTCAGGTGGAAAATCAGTGATTCTCATTGTGGTGGATCGAGTCTCTAAGTATGCCCATTTTTGCGCCCTCGGCCATCATTTTACTGCCTCCACTGTTGCTCAAACCTTTCTCAATCAAATTAGCCGCCTCCATAGTCTACCTAATTCAATTGTGTGTGACTATGATTCCATTTTTGCTAGTTACTTCTGGAAGGAACTTTTCCACTGCTATGGCACCCAACTTAAAATGAGTTTTGCCTACCATCCACAAATTGATGGTCAAACAAAAATTGTCAACAAATGCTTGGAGACCTATCTGCATTGTTTTGTCTCTGATCAACAAACATTGGATCAAATGGTTACCACTTGTTGAATGGTGGTACAACTCTACATACCATACTACCACCAAGATGACTTCATGTGAGGCCATTTATGGTCAGCCACAACCTTCTCTTCATACATATCTTCTAAGCAGCTCCAAGGTACAAGCAGTTGATGTCGCACTCTGTACGTGTGTCATTATCCTTTAAGCTATTAAAGATAACCTCAATCTGGCACAAAACTACATGAAGCAACAAGTCAACCAACACCACTCAAAACGGGATTTCATTGTTGACAATGTGGATTTTCTCTAGCTCCAACCTTATAAGAAAACCTCTTTGAAGCTAAAATGTCATCAAAAACTTGCACCAAAGTTTTATGGTCCTTAAAAGTGCTTTCCAATCCTCCCTTTTCGAAATGGCAACTTCTTGCAAAAAAATAGGCTGATTAGGCCTATGCATGGCTCCTCTATTCCCCTTTGGGGGCTGATCCATGAGGTTGTGACTTATAGAAGAACTACCATCCCCATTGGATGGTTTGTCGCCCCTTATTTCCTTCATAGTGCAAACAAACTCCGCCATCATAGCTGTCATATGTTCTTGAGCTTGTGTGTAACTGTCAAACCTTTGCTCCTCTCTATTTTCAGCCTCATCCCTTGGCTAATCCAAGTAAGCCATTGGTTCTTCTTGTTGATTTTCCTCAACCTTCTTCTTGCTTCTAAGGTAATACCTTAGTTCTTTGTCTCCCTTGTGCATTAATTACTTCGGAACACATGGCTAGCCAAGATATGGCTCTGATACCACTAAAATATTCCAAAATAGCATATTTTATGAATTCTGAAATTTTTGCAAAACCCTAAGTAAAATGTCAATTCTGATTTTTTATTTCCAGCAAACCCTAGCACCCAAAATGATCACAACAAGGCTGCAAAAATCCAACTAAAACCCTACCAACACTTTGACCAATTTCCAATGAATAAATAGGGCAAGGAAAGGAGATTTTCCCTTCTAACCCTAGATGCCAAAGATGGAAGGAAAATACAGAATTAATAACTTGCTTCTTCCCCTCAAATTGTGCAAATTTATGACCAAATAATCAGCCCAAACTTTCAAATATAAATTTGGAATTAATGCCTATCTTCCAACAATTTATGAAGCAATAAATGTTAGCAAAATTGTTGAAAAATAGAGAATAAAATATAGAAAATTATCCAATATATTTGAAGCCTTAGAACCCTCCAAAATACCTCAGAATTTGTTAAACAAATGCTGGAAAATTCATATAAAAATCAGATTGGGGTTTGGGCATGAAAAAGCCCTCAAACCCTATCAAATTCTCCCAATTTCAATTCGCCCCAGCTGGAAAATATTACAATAAAATTCAGAATGTTATTAGGGCAAGAAACGACCCTCAAATACAAGCAATTCACTCCCAAATCCAATCGCCAACCTCCACAAGCAAGTCGCCCAACGTTGGAAACCCTTCTTTTTGTTTTTTGTTTTTCTGAATTTGATGATCTATGGCAGCTCCAAGGTGAAGTTGCCCCACGAAAGAACAAGGGTTTGTGTCCTCAATCTCTTTGTTGAAGGTTTTTGTCTTCAAGGCAAATGGCTCAAGCGTTTCATGCTTAAAGTCTAAGATTTGAATATCAAAATTAGCATCCTTATCAAATGACCCACTCCTTTGTTTTTATATCATTCCCAAGGGGTACGCCCAAAAGGAGGGAAAAGAATACCTTTTTCAAATCCACTTAAGTGGATTGGCGCCCATGACCCTTAGAGGGCCCCAACTTAAGTGAACTTTTGTAAAAGTACTTTTCATAAATATTCTTTTAAAAAACCAATTTTTCCCCTTCTTTATTCTCTTTTCCCTTAAGCCCAGGAAATGGATTAAGGCTCAGGGTCTTCAAAGATGTCCCGATCAAAAGAGGGACATGACAAGAGGCTAGCCAAAGTTGAATTGTTCTTCAAAGATTTATTAAACATCTAAGTTAATTTGGGGCTAGTTATTTATTATTTTTGTTTTAGAGAGCCAACCTTAGTTCCCTTTTTTATATATTTTATACTATTTAGGGTTCACTAAAGCTGCAATTTCCTCATAGTATTATTCGCTTTCATCTTCTCCTTGAGGATGGGTTCACATATCGAACCTGAAATGTCAAACTTATTATTTTTTAACATGATGGATCCAAAATTTTCTTGTTCAAAAAAAGACATGATCAGCATAGAGTTGATAAGTTCCAAGTTGGGGACAAGGTATGGTTGTACTTGAGCAAAGAAAGACTCCAAGGCAAATAAAAAAAATGAAAACCACTTATGTATGGCCCATTTGAGAGTCTTGAACTTGTGGATGCTAATGCATTCAAATTAGACCTACCTCTAGACATGAAGTTATATTCAGTTGTAAATGTAGAAAACCTGTGTCTCTTTGAAACTTTTTTTCTGTATGTTTGCAGTTCTTTCTTGTTTCATTTCTTACATACAACAATTTACATTAGTTCTAGCAATTAAGCAACTCATTTCTAAACACAAATATATTGTTTTCTTAAACAAATACGAAGGGAAAAACATTCAAAGTCAACTAAGTTGTTCGTGGATGAAATAAGATTCGTGTTGATAAATTAGCAATAGAATATCTATGCTAATTACAGATCAACATTACCACAAAAAGCTTTAGGAAATCCCTTTAAAATATAATGTTTGGTGAAAAATATGACTTGTTATGGTTGATATTGAAAACAAAATTAATATATGTGCATTTTTTCTGGAAACTGTCTCTTTAACACTAGGGTTGCGGAAGCTTGAAGTCTATTAAAATTAATATAGTTTGGAGGAGGTCTAGGATGCTGCCCTGGTATAGATTCCCTGGCAGTATTATCATTTTTTCAGTATTGAATTGGTAAGGCTCCTACCCATGCTTACTTGTACACTAGATTTCAAAGCTATGCTGTGAAAAAACTCTCCTAGTGGGGTATGCACCAGTGGCCAAAGGAAAGGGCATTCCAATGGCCTAGAGTTTACACCCAATCGCAAGAAGAATCACCCCAAATCTGCTAACAGGAAATGTTCAATAGCCTAATCTCTGCATACATGGCAACAGGGTTTGCCCTTCCAAACGGTAGCATCTCCCTTCCCACATTCTGCTCAGATTTTCTCCGTGATTTAAATTATTTTCAATCTATTTTCTATCAAGATTTTCTTCGTTGGATTTTCAAAGGCTTTTCTTTCTTCCAACAGAAACTTATATACCATGACAATTTCACTAAAGTTGTAACGCATAATAATTTGATTTACTTAATACTAGTGGGTTTTTCCTTGAATTATATTCTTTCCATTCCATTTTTTTCTGATTTTGTTCATCTATCACTATTTTCTTCGTTGGATTTTTAAAACAGCCCGTTAAGGTTTTTGTCTCTTGGGTTCTCATCAAGCTGCAATAACAACAACAAAACTTATATACTTAAATATCAAAGGAGTTGTAATGTATACTCATTTGATTCTCTTACGGCATGCATCATACGATTGGATTTCAACATCACTTTTTCTTTAAAAAGTTATGAAGATTCATGTACCTGAAGATCAGCTAGTATGCAAGCCACAGAAAGAGCTTTTGACAGAGGAGGGCGACCATCTTCTCCATACGTTAAACTCTGCAACAATGAGACTGAAATCTTAAGAGACATCAACAGCAATTTAGAGGACTTGGAAGAAATGGCAGAGGCCATTCTGCCGGTTAAATCATTCCAGGCTGCCACAAGTTCCACCACCATTTTCCCTCCGGGCAAGCTCAACCCATCTCCGTCTCCGTCTCCGTTTTTCTTTACCAATCCATAGGTATAATGTGTTTTGCTCTGGCACGTGATGATACCATGGAATTCATTCGCCCCTACTTTTACTTTTCTGATGCACTTGTGCGATTTAAGATTGCAAAGAAATCTGCTTGCGTTGGTGTTGTGGGATGAAAACAATAGACAAGCCCAAGGTAATGTTCTCTTATAACTGCTCTGCATTTTCAATTTTAATGAATAATGAATGGGCTGCACCATGCACCATGCACCATGCACCATGCACCATTGTCGTTCAAGTGCCCAATCATTATCCGTTTCCAATAATTCCCAATAAAATTAATATGTGGGTGTGGGTGTCATTTTGTTAGATTAACCAACCACTAACACGGATCCAATTTTTGGTTTTTGGCCAGGTTACTCTTTGAGGTTACGGCCTAGGACCTCCTCTTTCTAAAATGAATCATTCACCCACAACCCTTTAAACTCACCAAACCTTTCAAGACTTAAATTCGTAGACTTTGGTTTCGTGGTTGGTTACTGTCAGCGTTTTTTAATTTATCAAACCGCTCAAAATATATAAAGTAAAATTGTAATTCGAATAAATAGACAATGCATAATATTCGAAGAGTGCTTTAAATAAAATGTTTGATAACTGATTTATGATCAAATGCCTTTTTTTTTTTTTGGTTTTTTTGGGTGTGTGTTCATTTCAACTTTGATGATATTGGTAAGTGTCACCAACTTCCAACAATTAAAAACATAAAAGATAAAAAGAAATATATAGGATGAGTTATTTTTAAAGGTGATATATAATTGTTTTAAGTAGAGGCCTTGAGTTTGTATGGACATTCATGTCAGTCGGTTAGAGTAAACATAAAGTAGATGTAGTGGTCGCATAGGAATGCATGAAAATAGTTTCAAGTTTCAATTATCTGTATAACGATTAAATAATGTCAAATTTGGACCATTCACCTATACATAGATAAATATGTACGTGTATAATAATGTGAAATAAATTCCAATGGGACATTTTGACTAACTACAATTTTAACCATACGTTCTCGTGTAATTTTTAATTTTTGAGGGATTTGACTCGTGTTTTTAAGTTATCTCAAGATGACTTCTATGAATGCATTTTTCCTCATATATGTTGGTAATAATTACAAAACAACGAGACCACTTAATACATAAATACCTTTAATTATTTGTTAGTAAAGGAGGAATGATAAATGTAATTTACATCTGTAGACTTTTCACTATCTTACCTCTTTGGCAAACCCTTTTGGAATGTATAGTCCCTTATAAATCGCTCGTCTCAAAATTCTTACCAATTTGGGATTAACCCAATTATGTATTTGTGTCAAGTAATTAAAGACTTTCACAATCATTCTTAATTAATATTTTTAATTTGTGGGATTTAAAAACTCTAATTACAAATAATTATGGAATCTTTCAATTACTTTACACATTTTTCTCCCAAATTTGTTTAAAAGTATATGTTTAATTATCAATTTCAAATGAAAACACATCTATGATGATGATGATGATGATGATGATGATGATGATGATGATGATAAATTTTATCATATTTTACACTAAATTGACCCATAAAACCCAATAAATTATGTAGAAATGAAAATTGTATTGTAATTTATATCATTAAAGAGTGATTTGTAATTGTCATTGTTAATACCAACCTTTGAATCTTTCAACCCTTCCCAACTAAAATGTCATGGAAAACCTTGGACTCTTTCATCTTGAAGTGCTTGTTTAACCCTTTTTAACTTGAGTGAGGGTTAAAGGGGTAGAATAGCCTAATCAGATGGATGAGTAAAACTATTTTAGAATGGGCCAAATTTAATAAATTCAAACAACACAATATATTGAATCTAGAAAATTACCAAATATAAAAAATACAATGTCAATTGATATTTTGATAATTGCAACGCAAAGAAAAAATAACACTTAGCTTGTTTGTAGATGAGCAAGCAAATCTGAGATGTATAGGGTAGAATCAGGTAGATTGATGCTCAAGAATTGGTCATCAAATTCTAGAAATATTATTTTTGGAGGCTTAGCACTTGTGTCGCATTGAGGACACGTGTGTTGATGTTTCCATCCATGGTTCAACATTTCTATTCTATATAGAATATTTATTGTATTAAAAAATGACCGAATGTGCCTGTTAAGGCTTTTTATCATCTTTCTATTCATGTATCTAGATCACGTGCATAGGCTTTGTATGATTATGTATAGCTCAAACCCTCGTTATTCACCTTAGGTTAGGTCTCCTTGCCAAAAATGGGTTTATAGGCTTATGAAGTCGAGCTAACCTCAAAGACCCCTTTATCAGTGAGTGTTGTTTACATAGGCAATACTCCAAAGAGGACCTTAGACATATGTAATTATCCCTTAAATGTGGGTTTGTGTGTGCATAAGGGTGCAATATGTTATATGCAAGGGGATACAGTGATCTAGCTTGTAACTTGACAAATATTATTTATGGGATCTTTTTTGAATGTGTCAAACCTCTAATATAATTGTTCATATGATTGATATAGAAATAGGTAAAAATAGGGTAGTAGAACTCAGTTGTGTAATTGATTGAATGAGCTTAAATAGGTGTTTACTTGGTATTTACTAGATGAATAATGAGTAAGTTTTGATTTGTATTTATACCACACCTTTTGAAAGCATTTCATGGAAGGGTTAGATAAGACAAATAGGTCGACCCATACATTTGAAATATTTACAATTTAAATGAATTTTTTGGTACAAACACAATGACACTTGATAATGAAACTCGACACTGGTGTCCCTTTATAAAATGCAAGTGTCTGATAGGGTAAAAAATTATTAAAGGTTTATAATTCACAGTGAAGGATATAAATCATGTTTTAATTTTTTTTAGTGTGCAAGTGATTTGGGTCATCAAAATGATAGATTCGGTCCATAAGATAAGCAATTAAGTATAGTGAAATGAAAAATGTGAGTCTTTTAGTAGTAGGAGGGTCTAGAACTGAAGGGTAGAGCCCTGATTGGCATTTGTCAAGTGTACAAGACTGAGATGTTATATATAATTAGATTTTAGTATCTACATTTCCACCCCCCCCCTTTAATCTATAAATGCATAAGGATGAAATTACTAGGTTAAAAGAAATAAATGTGTACTTAAATGTGTGCAACACACCTTGACTTTGTTTGAGCCCTAGTGAATTTGTTGTTGGTGTATAACATGTAACCAAGAGCATGTTACAGTATAATCAATACATGTAATCTAAAGTTGAATAGTTTAAATTCTTTGAAAAGTAAAGAGACTAAGAAAGGATTACACTTGTGTGTTAATGCAACCATGTTGCCCCTCGGTACAATCTGAAGTATTGTAATCTTTCGAATCAGAATATTATATAGAAATTTGATTTCTTTAGAAATTTTGTTTAAAATAAAATAAATATAGGATTTTTACTTTATAATAATTTATTTAAATCAAATGAATTTTAATATATATACATAATTTGAATTTCATAATAAACATCTCAAGAGTTTACGTCTTTAAGATTAAGATTATAAAAGTTTGCATCCTTATATCTGATCTTACTTTTGAGGGGTTTCATCCTCAATTATTATCATAAGCATTAAGGTTATATAGGTTGAGTGTTTAATACATGAATGATTCTGTGATTTTTTCCATTCCCCAAAATGCTTTATTTATACCCACAATCCTACATTGAAGAGGTGTGATTGCTACAAAGGTAGCATCCCTTCATTTAAATGACTATTGTTTTAACATCTTTAACTAAATACATACCAACTAACCAACTCCTAATGAATATTAACTCTTAAAACATCTTTAACTAAATAATTACCAACTTACCAACTCCTAATGAATACTAACTCTTAAAACATCTTTAACTAAATACTTACTAACTCCTAATGAATGGTTGCTACTCCTTAATGTAGTGATCCCTTCAAATAAATGTTGGGCTACATATTCCTTGGTATTTTTGTGGTCAACATGACCTACATATTCCTCAGAATATTGCAGACCTCTTATCCCCGAATTGCTTGTCTTCAAGCAATTATAAATTTGGGTGGTCAAGAATTGATACTCCTTCCCACGTGGCATCTTCCAGTGGTAAATTCTTCCAACAAACTAGATATTCTTTTATACTTATATTCCTTAACTTCTTCTCATGAGTATCAATAATAGTCTCTAGTACGAGAATCAATTTACCTTCTTTATCAATCGAGGGTAATTCCATGGGAGGAATAAGATGTTGTCCAAATGCTCATTTTAAGTAAGACACATAGAAGACATTATGTATGCGACTGTACCTGGGTAAATCCAATTCATATGATACCTCTCCCACTCTTCTTTTAATCTGGTATGGCCCATAAAAGCAAGGCTTGAGTTTTTTAGCACCACTTTGTTTAAGGGGCAACTATCTATATAGTTGTAACCTTAAGGACACCATATCTCCAACTTCAAAAGTCCTTTCGATTCTCCATTGATCATCATTCAAATTTTGTTGATTTTGGATGTGTTGAAGATTATCTTTAAGGGTAATTAGGATATCTTTATGTTGTTGTATTAGATCCTTAGCTCCAGGAACCTACTATTCGAAATGACCAAATTGACAAAAGTTTTATCATCATATCCATACAATGTTTTGAAAGTTGACATTCTAATAAACAAGTAATGAGAAGTATTATAGAAAAATTCTCCTAACTATAACCATTTGACCCATGTATTTTGTTGTTTGTTGACATAATTTTGTAAGTACCCTTCAATCTATTTATTCATGGCTTCCATCTGGTCATCGATTTGAGGATGATAACTTGTACTTGGAGTTAATTCAATCCCTGATAATTTGAAGAGTTCTTGCCAAAAAGCACTCATGAATCGAGTGTCTTTATCACTGACTATATTCATGAGTAGTCCATGAAGCTTAAAGACCTCTCTAAAAAATATTCTTGCAATCATAGGACCATCATACTTCTTAGAAAGTGGAAAGAAATGAGTGTATTTTGTTAATCAGTCCATGACTACATAAAGGTTGCTTTGTCCTTGAACCGTGGGTAGTCTTGGAATGTAATCCATACATATGCTCTCCCATTTTTTATTAGGGATAGGGAAAGGTTGTAATAATTTGGTGGGAAAATTATGTTCTATTTTATTCTATTGGCAAGTGGGGCATTCCTGAATGTATTCAAGGACTTCACTTTTAAGTTCTTTTCAAAAAAATCAATCCCATAATTGTTTATATGTCTTAATAAAACTAGGATGACCTACTAATGGATCATTATGTATAGTCCTTGGGATCTTATGTTTAAATTTGGAACTAGCCACTAAGAAAATTCTATATTTGTAGAGGATGAGGTCCTCTACTATTTTATAACATTCATCTTCAATTTTCCCTTCAAAGATTGTGTTGGCCCACTCATCCTTAATGTATTCCACCATTATGAATGCCTTCCAATCAGTCATGATTTCGACCATGGAGCATAAATGTGATCTTTTTGATAATACATTAGCCACTACATTATTTTGTCCTTTAACATATTCAATGTCAAAATTGAAAGTTTGGATCTTATTAACCCATTTTTGTTGTCTTTCGTTTAAGTTGATTGCTCAAGGAAATATTTCAAGCTATTGTGATCGGTTTTGACCACAAATCTTCCACATATCAAATATTGTCAAAATTTAGCAAGTGAATGCATAATAACTAACATTTATTTATCATAAATTGAGTACCTTCACTCATTCTCTTTTAAGTTTTTGACTTTCAAAAGCAATTGGATGCTTATTCTGCATTAAAAGCACACCAACACCTTCTCCTAATGCATCACATTCTAATACAAAGGGTAATGAGAAGTCTGGCATCACCAAAAAAAGCCATGAACTCATTACTTGTTCAAGGTGTTCAAATGTTGATGGGAAAGCTCCATCCAACTAAAAGATCCTTTCTTTGTTAAATTGGTTAGAGGTGTTACTAGTTGTGAGAATCCTTTAACATATCGCTTATAATAAGTGCAAAGACCTATGCATCCTCTTAATTGTGTCATGTTTTTGGGAGGAGGCCAAGTCATATTGGCTTGAATCTTTTCTTGATCAACATAGACTCCATCCTTATTAATTATATGTCCTAAATATAGGATTTTCGTCATACCAAATTCACATTTTGACATCTTGGCAAAGAGGGATTGTTGTTTCAATATGGAAAGTATCATGTCTAAATGTTGCAAATGCTCTTCCTAACTCTTGATATATATTAGAATATCATCAAAGAAAACCAAAATAAATTTCCTTAGATGCGTACCAAATATGTGATTCATGCAAGATTAGAAAGTGATTGGAGCATTCATAAGTCCAAATGGCATCATTAAATTTTGAAATGCCCATAATGGCATCAGAATGTCATTTTTTGAACATCTTCTTCCCTCATTCATATTTGATGATATCCAGATCATAAATCAATTTTTTTAAAGAAAGTAGCTCCATGAAGTTCATTAATTAATTCATCGATCCTGGGTATCAGTTATTTATTTTTGATAGTCTTTTAATTTAACTTTTGATAATCGATGCACATTCGTAATGTCCCATCCTTCTTTTTGACTAGTTGAAGAAGCAAATGAACAAGCACTTGGCCTAATGTGCCCCATCTCTAAGAGTTCTTAATGGCTTTCTCAATCTCATCCTTATAAATCTTTGGATGCTGGTAAGGTGTAGTTATTATTGATTTTGTTCCAAGTTCCAATTCAATGATATGTTGGAAACCTCTTGTTGGGAGTAGTCCCAATGGTGTGTTCTTAAACACCTTGGCATGCTTATTGATAATGGATTGAATGCCATTATGATGTATTGAATGTTTTTCTTGTGTGGAGATGATCAAACATTATACCGCCCATGTTACATGTCCTTTATTTTGTTTTTGGTATTACAATTTGAGGACCACCATTGGCCATGCCTTTCAAAACTATATCCCTTCCATTGGATTAGAACTTAAGTTCCACAGTCTGATAATTTTTGGTAAACTCACCCAATGAATGTAACCATTGAACTCCCAAAACCAAGTCTATTTCACCAATATCAATGACATAGAAGTCATCATTAATTTCATGTCTTCCCAAAGTCAGATTTAAGTGTGGGATTCTCCTTGTGCATGAAAGAGTAAATCCATCAGTAACCATTACTGAAAACCCCTTAAATTCTTCAAATTTTAAACCAATTTTCTTATCCAATTTTACATCAATAAAATTATGGGTGGCCCTACTATTAACTAATATGGTAATTCATTATCCTTGTAGAGTTATTCTTACTATGAATGGATGATATCGAGGTACTCTTGAGAGATTAACACATGTTTGCTTCGTGGTTTATTCTGTCATTATTTATGTTTGGGTTTCATTATTTAGGTTCATCTCTTCATCTTCAGTATCACTATCTGGACTAACCTCAATGTAGTGAACTTGTCCTTTTCCCAAACAATGATGGCTTAGGGTCTATGGGTCTTTACAAGTAAAACATAATTTTTTTCTTCTTAATTTATTCCATGTTTCCACTCCTTGATTTGACTTTGGTACTTCACTGCTTATTTGTATTGGTCTCTTTTGCTCATATGATTGATTCCTTGGTGGACCACTTCCAAGTGCCCTAAGTTGGGTGGGTGGCATATTTTTGCCTCTCAAGGTTGATGCTTCCAAATCTAAATCCTTCTTAATGGATTCTTAGAGTGTTGATGGAGTCAAAGCTTTGATCATTCCTTTAAGAGGTTCCATTAATCCTTCTATGAATAACACAACGAGCCTTTTTTTAGACATGTCTAAGACCATTATTGATAGTCTTTTAAATTTTGATACATATTTATCCACACTATTATTTTTTTTAATAATGACAATTCTCTAAAATAGACTTCGGGGTCTACTCAATCAAATATTTTGATCAATCATTTGGCAAATTTGTCATATGAATTGATAAGATTATGTCTTTGGGTGACCCATCCATGGAACCACCATTCTTGGGCTATACCTTCCAAATGGAGAGTTGAAAATTTTATGGCTTCCTCTTCCATCATTGGTCATAATGAAATATACGTGTCTAGTTTTTGTACCCATGCCCTAGCTGTACATTCATTTGTACCATCAAAAAGTGAGTGCTAATTTACCTAATTCATGTTGCATATCCCTTTATTTATTGTTGGGTTTATATTATAGATGGGGTACACCTCCATTTTTCCTCATGGTCATACAATTTTATAGGGAAATTCCCCTTTGGATTCCTTCTGGTTATTCTTGATAAGCCTTAAAACAGGTTACTAGATCATCATTAAAATGTTTTGAAATTTATTTAGTGATTTCTTATTTTAGAATGAATGTTGGTTGACAATGCTGATATGATGATGTGGTAGTGGTTTTACCTTTGGACTCTAATATGCACGAAAGAATTTCTACCTTTTGTGTGTTTGAATTCGTCATCATTTTCATAGTTTGTGCCAATTGTGCCACTATATTTGCCAATTGTTCTTGGCCTTGGAAAATTTGCTTTATCCTCTTGTCTCTATCATTTTCCATTCCTTCTATTGGTGGACTTGCCTTCTTGGTTTTAGTTTTTCTTTCATAATACAAAATATTGTTATCTTGCATATGAATTTTATTTCACAGGCTGGCAAGAACAAAGAGCTCTGATAATGTAATATTTTGAACTAGAATATTAAATGGAAATTTGATTTGTTTAGAAATTTTGTTTAAAATAAAATAAATATAGGATTTGTACTTTATAATAATTTATTTAAATCAAATGAATTTTAATATATAATTTCAAAATTTGAATTTCATAATAAACATCTCAAAGGTTTATGTCCTTGAGATTAGGATTACAAAGGTTTTCATGATCTTACTTTTGAGGGGTTTTGTCCTCAATTGTAATCGTAAGCATTAAGCTTATACAGGTTGAGTGTTTAAAACATGAAAGATTAGATGATTTCTTCCATTCCTCAAAATGCTTTATTTATACCCACAATCCTACATTGAAGAGGTGTGACTGTTGCAAATGTAGCATCCCTTCATTTAAATGATTGTTGTTTTAACATATTTAACTAAATACTTACCAACTAACTAACTCCTAATGAATACTAACTCCTAAAACATATTTAACTAAATAATCACTAACTAACTAACTCCTAATGAATGGTTGTTGCTACTTAGTATAGTGATCCCTTCAAATCAATGTTGCACTGCATATTCCTTAGTGTTTTTGTGGTCAACATGACCTGCATATTCCTTGGAGTATTACATCCAACCATGTTGCCCCTTGGTACTTTGATTTGGTAAAGATGCTTCCTTAAGAAGTATTGGAGTTAAGAGAGGTTTAGACCTGAACTTTGGATATTTGAAAGTGAAATTTTAAGGGTAATTTCCCCCCTATTTGGTGCAAAGTTGAGTTGTGATATGGCTATTGAGATCACTGAATCTCAATCGCACAACTCAAGTGAAAGTACAATAAAGCCAAGTAAATTGGTACAACCAAGTCAACCTATTAAAGGGAAGTAGTGCTAAGGCTATTAAGGGCATATAATCTCAACCACACTATTTAAAAGGGCCAATTTATATAGATAAAAAAGGCTCAAAATGATACTTCTTGGTAAAATATTTTGAATATGTATTTGTAATTTTTGGTGCACTTACTTGACATATGCACCTTTATTGTGTCTCAAGCTGAATTATCTATCAAAATGTAACCTATACCTTATAATTATGTATGATATTTGTTACAAATCTAAGAAAATATTTCTTAAATCTATTAAAATTAGTACCAAATGATAGGATTTTGACCTAAGTGTATTTCTGAATTATGTAAACTCTATAAAATTTTGTCAATTATGTATATATAGAATCATGTCTCTATAACATGCCCCCATTAATATATCCCCCCCTTTTTAGGTGAGGGGAGTGGAATTTGATAGTTACCTTACCTTAAAAGGATAAGATCACTATATTATCCATGTATGGATCATGTAGCATGTCTAAGTAGATATATCAATGAAGATTGTAGTATGTGATCACAATAAGCCCAACGGTGCATGATAGAGATCATGGCAACGTATAGAAATTAACAGTATAAGCTTAACAAGCAAATAACCAAGAACACACACAAGAGTTCTCAATGTCACATAAAAGGGTCTAATAAGACACACTTAAAGGGAAGATATATTTAAATGTCCACACATAAAAAAATAACAATTATTGGCACACATGCCTACAATAAAGGAACATATTCAAATGTTCCACAAGAAATATATTAGAAAACAATAAATACACTCAAGGAAGTTACAACATGAATAAATGAAGTATAAACAACTAGCACAAGCATAGCATACTAGTCTTTGCATATATGTGTTAGCAAAAAATGTTATGTAAATAGCATATCAAGTACATTGTGTAAGATGTAAGTATGAATATAAGTATGTGTAAGCATCAGTATATAAGCTCAGCATGATAATGAAAAAGTGATCATAAAAAAGTATAATCTATATCGATCGTGATCAAATATAAGCTAGAAGCCCCCAACATAGTGTGTCATGTGGGAAGAGGAAATGTCCATCATTTGCATGTGCATATATAATGGATCTAATGTAGTATTATATCTCACTCAAGTATGCATTAAACATATATAAATATAAAAAATAAATGGTGTGCTATATACTAACAAAAAGTAAATAACATAGATGCCAAGGAGCTAGTAAACATGTGTATGCTAAATAGTTTTTGTATTTTTTATTTTATTGGAATGCTTTTGCATTTTTTTTAATATTTATCTTTTTTGAAATTTTTAATGTTTTAATTTTTTTGGAATGTTTTGAATTAGTAAAGGTGTTATATATCTATTGTAGGATCACCACTATCAATGATACACTATAATTTTTTTTAAGAGCCAAATAACCATCTATATGGTGCCCACGCCTCCTATGATATTCATAATAATATTTTGATCTTTTTAAAGGATGTAGTGTGATCAAGTTGTTTTAAAGTATTGCCCTTAGAATCTCACTTGGAATATTATTATCCTATAATATACATTTTAAATCAGTGATTATAAATGAATTTTCTTTTAGTTTCTTATTTTGATATGACACTTTATTTGACACAATATTGCTAGATGAAGATACAAATGCATGGCTACCATTAACACATTATAAATTTTGTGTATATGTAAGCTAATTTTCCAATGATGTGATCTTTGAACTAAAATATCAATGTTAATTTTATAATTTGTTTGTGAGTCTTCCCATAATAATGATTTGATCTTTTAGGGATTCACCAACACAAAATGTAAGTGCTTTAGATTGAATAATTATACCCACACTATTTAGAGGATATGTTAGAGGGGTTTGAGGATGGGTATGTTGAGTACCAACTTTTTTCAGTTTAGAATGGGAAAACTCGTTTATTGAATTAGTGATATCATGGAATTCATAATCCAATATAAGCCATGGGTGAATAATGGGAGTGGGATGGTATTTTTCACTCAAATAAGATCTAGGTCTAGAGACTATTTATGAATTATATAGCACCTCATTCTTGTACACTTGGAAAATACACATCATAGATGTAACTTTAGCTTCTATACCTTTCCTATTGTCAAAAATCTTGCACACACTATTTCTTTGTGCCTAATTACTTATCTCTTAGTTCAACCAGTGTTATTCTGATGACTCAGACCTACTATCTTACCCATAATGTTATAACCCTTCTTATCTTCCATTTTTGTAAGTTCTAGACTTGCACCTATTTTCCAACTACCTAGACATTTATGTCCCAGTCAAACCCCTATGTCAATGCAAATGCCATATTCCAATGCAAGTGTCCAATGCCCTAAAGTCATCTAATTTGCAAATGAAACATATTATTATGGTCAACCTAAGTGATTTAATGCAAGATATTCTCCAAAGGTATTGGTATAAATATAATATCAACCCTCATTCATTCCTAACCTAGAAAAGACCTAGAGATACCAAGGCAACTTACCAAAATCATTTTATAAAGCACTCAAGTGAGCAAAACTTCCCTAATTTCCCTTATTTCTATATCAATCATAAGGACAACACATCCACAAGTTTGAAGTACTGAAAGAGCACTCCATGAGACATATTTTTCAATTTACAAGCTATATACTTGTTGTACTTACTTATCACACATTTCATTATTCACACACAAGCCAACATGTAGGGGAAAAATACATAAGTCTAAGGCCCTCTTTAGAGAATATCTATGTAGGCGGTGCTCATTGACAAAGGGTTATTTAGGGAAGCTCGACACCATGTTCCCACTAACCCATTTCCCCATAGCCAATATGAATATGAAGAACTAAGGTTTTGTTATTTGATAAGGAGAGATAATCCATGACCTAGATCTGAATACACCAAAGCAAAGGCAACATATAACCAGTAAGCATAGTGGTGGTCATATCCAATTTTAGTAGGTATTTTATACTAGGCACATGCATCTAAGTCAAATATTAGCATTGACATAATTGTCCTAGGTTAACACAAGTGTCTGAGGCTACAAAGGCATAATTTCTAGAATCAAGGTACTATTCCAGAATCCATATCCAATTCAATTTATATCTGCTCCAAATCTAGATCTATATTAGAATTAAAACCAACTAAGTATCTTGTTTTCATTGTTATTACAATATCTAGCATAGTTTTACTTTTTATCTTTAGCATCTCGACATAATAAGTTTGATATATGTTCTATTTGAGTTTCATAAACAATTGGACTAATTTAGAGATAATCTACCTATTAGGTTGTGGAGCTAAAAGCTTCACCAAGATGCGAACAGGAGGAGTTGCTAAAGTGTCACAGTAACCGGTGTTGGTCAGGACAACCGACGTCGGTCAGGAGTGGACAGGAAGCTGCCGACATCGGTCAGGGATCGGCTGACGTCGGTCACCTCCAGACAGACAGGGACTGACATCGATTGCCTGTGCAATTCCAGAACTGTGAGTTGATGAACTGTTAGTTTAACGAACTGATTGTTTGCATGTAAAAGACTATTTTTGGTCTTGAGTTGCGTGTCTAATTATTGTAATTAGGGTCTAATTATTATATGCATGAAATCTATATAATAGACTCATGGGCTGTATTGTAAAGTGTGCTAAAAAGCCATTGTGCTTGTAGAGAGAGCAAGAGTAGCTCCTCTTAGTTCCAAAGGGGTGCTAAGTGTGTATGATCAGGGAGAGTTGCAGGTTGTGCAAGTTCTGGTAGAAGATCCACTGGGGTACTGGTTGAAGAATCATAAGGACTTGGTGAGGCAAGGACAAGGGTTCTTCAGGGTGTAGAGACATCTACATGGTAAGTAAGGTCTGTTGATTTGCAGGTTGTTACAAGAGAAGGGAGATCTACTTGGAGTATGGTTGTGTACTTGGTGTACTGGCAGCGTTGTTACTGACTGGTGGAGGTGAACAACAACTCTGTGTTTGAGTTGATTGTTGTGACCGTAATTGAGAGAGTGAACTGTTGAAGGAGAATTACTGGTGAGCCCTAGAAGTGTGGGAGCTTTAGAGGTGTGGGAAGAAGTGTGGTATCTTCTTTATTGTATTTCCTTCTAGATGAGTATTTATACAATTGGGTATTGTCTCTCATATTTTGTGTTGTTTCATATTTTTAGTTACTTATCATTCTGGTTAAATTCCGTGTTTAGTTGCTTATACAAAGGTAATCATGTGTGCTCCTAGTGGAGCAGGTGGACCAGGTTGGTACCAATCTTGACAAGTTGGTATCAAAGGGTGGTTAAGTACACTAATAAGTGGTCAGAGCGTGTTAAGTGTTTTGTTGATTACAGGTAACTCTCAGGGGTTTTAGATTGAGTGGGAGTATAGAAATGGTAGAAGAAAGTAAGCTACGAATGGAGAAACTGAATAGCACGAATGGTCAATTACTGTTTGATGGAAAGAAAGAGCAGGTAAAGAAAGATTGTTGGTTGGTAGAAGATCAGCATGAAGAAAATGAAGAAGCAGATGTTGCAGGTGTTGTTGCATAAGATGCTCTGGATAAAGTAGAATCTTGGTCTATAGATTATGTTTCCTCTTTCCATGCAGCTCGAAATAGAGCATCTTTTCATGAGTATGTCCAAGGAGACTTTGGAGAGATTTATTTAGGGGTTGGTGAGACTTGTCACATGGTTGGCAAAGGGGAAGTGAAGCTAAAATTGCAGACAGGTAACACACGGGTGTTATGAGGTCATGCAGGTACCAGTCTTGGAGATGAGTCTAATTTTTTGAGGAAAGTTGGGTGATGAGAGATGCACAGTAACTCTCACAGCAGATGCACTTAAATTAGACGGTGGTAAGAAAGTAGGTATTCTTTATCTATCAACTTATATTACTAATTCACCTTCTGTTGCAGAGATGTGGCTTTATAGGCTTTGTCACATATGTAAGAAGGGAATGCATGTTCTTAAGCGAAAGATAAATATCTTTGACAAACTTAAAAACTGGAAAGCCTTGGTGTTCATGGAAGAGATGACTGACAGAGATCAGCTGAGGGGACTGAATTATTCTGAGCAGGGCTGTGTTAATTTGGATAGGGTTTTGATCCAAGGTGAGCTTGCGGATAAAAAGTCATCACTCACAAGAAAACATAATTACCGACGTCGGTCATGGGAAATCAACGTCAAACAGATAGGTATCGACGTCAGTCATGTGCAGATCAACAGAGTTGGTGGTGTCAGGCAGGTTGAGACCGATGTCGATCATGGGGAACCGATGTCGGCAGTAAGGGTCAGTCACAGGGAACTAACGTCGGTTGGGTGCAGACTGGTAGATGACAAAGATCGGTCACTAGAACGGATGTTGGGCAGACAGCAAGCTATCAAGGAGTCTCAAATGCCCATGTGGAGGACTGAAAGGGTAAGTGAGCCTCATATTCGTTATTCACCTTCTTTATACTACTTGTTACTCACTGATGGGCAAGAACCAGGAAGATGTGAAGAGGCAATCCAGGTAGAATCTAGGAAACAGTGGGAGCATGGCATGAATTCTTTGGAAGAGAACCAAGCAGGATATTTGGTAGAGTTGCCAACTTGGATGAAAGCATTGAAAGATGAATGGATTCCCAGGTTAAAGAAGAGAGTGGATGGATACGTGAGATAGAAGGCCAGGGTATATGGTCTTGAGCAAGCTGCAGGACAGTGGTATAGGTTTGACAGGAGTATGACAAAGCATGGCTTAAGTCAAGGTCAATATTCCCATTGTGTTTTCTTTACCGGGTTGGATGATGATTGCAACATTATCTTGTTACTATTGTGTGGTTGCTTATTGCAGGTTACACATGCAGGAAGTTTTTGAGCTAAAGGTAAAGTTAGTTCAGAGGTATGTCATGAAGAATTTGGGAGCAGCAAAATTCTTTGGCATGAGAGACATGGAAGATCACAGGTTGATTTTGTCTCCAGTGAGAGCTGATGTGAAGAAGGTGTTGGCAGGGTTCAATACACAGGATGCAGAATCGATAAGCACACCAAGGGCTAGATAGTTCAAGTTGAGCTTAGAACAGTGTTTGAAATCACATGAGGTCTGGTGTAGACCTGAGTTTTTCCAAGCAGTGGGAGTTATCAGAGAGTTTGGAGCCAATTCAGGGAAGGTGGATTCTCAGGTATCTGAGAGGAACTAGCAACAGGTTAACATGTTATGCAGGGTCAAGGTCTTCACTACATGGAGTTGTAGGTTCGGATGTGGCAGGTTACTTGGATGACACGAGGTGCACCACAGATTGTGTGGTGGTTGGTGTTCAAGATTAAACTTGAAGAGGGATACAAGCCAGAAAATGAATTAGATGAAGGTACAGGTACAAGTATAGGTGTAGCTATTTATCTCCAAGGGGGAGATTGTTAGGTTATGGAGCTAAAAGCTTCACCAAGATGCAAACAGGAGGAGTTACTGAAGTATCACAGTAACTGGCATCTGTCAGGACAACTGACGTCAGTCAGGAGTGGACAAGAAGCTGCCGACATCGGTCAGGGATTGGTTGATGTCGGTCACCTCCAGACAGACAGGGATCGACGTCAGTCGCCTATGTGGTTCCAAAACTGTGAGTTGATGAACTGTTAGTTTAACAAACCAATTGTTTGCATGTAAAAGACTATTTTTGGTCTTGAGTTACGTGTCTAATTATTGTAATTAGAGTCTAATTATTATATGCATGAGATCTATATAATAGAATCATGGGCTGTATTGTAAAGTGTGCTAAATAGCCATTGTGCTTGTAGAGAGAGCAAGAGTAGCTCCTCCTAGTTCCAAAGGGGTGCTGAGTGTGTATGATCAGGGAGAGTTGCAGGTTGTATAAGTTCTGGTAGAAGATCCACTAGAGTACTGGTTGAAGAATCATAAGGACTTGGTAAGGCAAGGATAAGGGTTCTTCAGGGTGTAGAGACATCTACATGGTAAGTAAGGTCTGTTGATTTTCAGATTGTTGCAAGAGAAGGGAGATCTACTCAGAGTACAGTTGTGTACTTGGTGTACTGGCAACGTTGTTACTGACTGGTGGAGGTGAACAATAACTCTGTGTTTGAGTTGATTGTTGTGACCATAATTGAGAGAGTGAACTATTGAAGGAGAATTACTGGTGAGCCCTAGAAGTGTGGGAGCTCTAGAGGTGTGGGAAGAAGTGTGGCATCTTTTTTATTGTATTTCCTTCTGGATGAGTATTAATACAATTGGGTATTGTCTCTCATATTCTGTGTTGTTTCATATTTCTAGTTACTTATCATTCTGGTTAAATTTCGTGTTTAGTTGCTTATACAAATGTAATCATGTGTGCTCTTAGTGGAGCAAATGGATTAGGTTGGTACCAATCTTGACAAGTTGGTATCAGAGGGTGGTTAAATACACTAACAGGTGGTCAGAGTGTGTTAAGTGTTTTATTGATTACACTTCACTCTCAAGGGTTTCAGATTGAGTGGGAGTATAGCAAGGGCAGAAGAAAGTAAGATACGAATGGAGAAACTGAATAGCACGAATGGTCAATTACTATTTGATGGAAAGAAAGAGCAGGTAAAGAAAGATTGCTGGTTGGTAGAAGATCATCATGAAAGAAATGAAGAAGCAGATGTTGTAGGTGTTGTTGCACAAGATGCTTTGGATAAAGTAAAATCTTGGTCTATAGATTATGTTGCCTCTTTCCATGTAGCCCAAAATAGAGCATCTTTTCATGAGTATGTCTAGGGAGACTTTGGAGAGATTTATTTAGGGGTTGGTGAGCCTTGTCACATGGTTGGCAAAGGGAAAGTGAAGCTGAAATTGCAGACATGTAACACACGGGTGTTGAATGAGGTCATGCAGGTACTAGTCTTGGAGATGAGTCTAATTTTTTGAGGAAAGTTGGGTGATGAGAGATGCACAGTAAATCTCATAGCGGATGCACTTGAATTAGACGGTGGTAAGAAGTAGGTATTCTTTATCTATCTACTTATATTACTAATTCACCTTCTGTTGCAGAGATGTGGCCTTATAGCCTTGGTCACATATGTAAGAAGGGAATGCATGTTCTTAAGCAGAAGACAGATATCTTTGACAAACTTAAGAACTAGAAAGCCTTGGTGTTCATGGAGGAGATGACAAATAGAGATCAGCTGAGGGAATTGAATTATTCTGAGCAGGGCTGTGTTAATTTGGACAAGGTTTTGATCCAAGGTGAGCTCACGGGTAAAAAGTCATCACTCATAGGAAAACACAGTTACCAACATCAGTGATGAGAAATCGATGTCAAACAGACAAGTACTGACGTTGGTCATGTGCAGATCAACAGAGTCGATGGTGTCGGGCAAGTTGAGATCGACGTCAGTCATGGGGATCTGACGTCGGCAGTAAGGGTCAGTCGCAAGGAACCGACGTCGGTTGGGTGCAGACTGGGAGATGATCGAGATCGGTCACTGGAACGGATGTTGGGCGGACAACAAGTTGTCAAGGAGTCTCAAACACCCATGTGGAGGATTGAAAGGGTAAGTGAGCCTCATATTCATTATTTGCCTTCTTTATACTACTTGTTGCTCACTGATGGTCAAGAACTAGGAAGATGTGAAGAGGCAATGCAAGTAGAATCCAGGAAACAGTGGGAGCATGGCATGAATTCTTTAGAAGAGAACCAAGCGGGAGATTTGGTAGAGTTGCTAGCTGGGATAAAAGCACTAAAAGATGAATGGATTCCCAGGTTAAAGAAGAGAGTTGATGGATACGTGAGACAGAAGGCCAGGGTATATGGTCTTGAGCAAGCTACAAGACAGTGGTACAGGTTTGACAGGAGTATGACAAAGCATGGTTTTAGTCAAGGTCAATGTTCCCATTGTATTTTCTTTACCGGGTTGGATGATGATTGCAACATTATCCTATTACTGTTTTGTGGTTGCTTGTTGCAGGGTTACACATGCAGGGAGTTTCTGAGCTAAAGGTAAAGTTAGTTCAGAGGTATGTCATGAAGAATTTGGGAGTAGCAAAATTCTTTGGCATGAGAGACATGGAAGATCATAGGTTGATTTTGTCTCCAGTGGGAGCTGATGTGAAGAAGGTGTTGGCAGGGTTCAATATGCAAGATGCAGAATTGGTAAGCACACCAAGGGCTGGACAGTTCAAGCTAAGCTTAGAACAGTGTTCGAAATCACATGAGGTCTGGTGTAGACTTGAGTTTTCCCAAGTAGTGGGAGTTGTCAAAGAGTTTGCAGCCAATTTAGGGAAGGTGGATTCTCAGGTATCTGAGAGGGACTAGCAGCAGGTTAACATGTTATGCAGGGTCAAGGTCTTCACTACATGGAGTTGTAGGTTCGGATGTGGCAGGTTACTTGGATGACAGGAGGTGCACTACAGGTTGTGTGGTGGTTGGTCTTCAAGATTAAACTTGAAGAGGGATACAAGCCAGAAAACAAATTAGATGAAGGTACATGTACAGGTAGAGGTGCAGCTATTTATCTCCAAATGGGAAATTGTTAGGTTGTCGAGCTAAAAGCTTCACTAGGATGCGAACAGGAGGAGTTGCTGAAGTGTCACAATAATCGGCATTGGTCAGGAGAACCGACGTCAGTCAGGAGTGGACAGGAAGCTACCGACATCGGTCAGGGATTGGCCGATGTCGGTCACCTCTAGATAGATAGGGACCGAAGTCAGTCACTTGTTCGGTTCTAGAACTGCAAGTTGATAAACTGTTAGTTTAACGAATTGGTTGTTTGCATGTAAAAGACTATTTTTGGTCTTGAGTTGCGTGTCTAATTATTGTAATTAGGGTCTAATTATTGTATGCATGAGATCTATATAATACACTCATGGGTTGTCTTATAAAGTGTGTTAGATAGCCATTGTGCTTGTAGAGAGAGCAATAGTAGCTCCTCTTAGTTCCAAAGGGGTGCTGAGTGTGTATGATCAGGTAGAGTTGCAGGTTTTGCATGTTTTGGTAGAAGATCCACCGGGGTACTGGTTGAAGAATCATAAGGACTTGGTGAGGTAAGGACAAGGGTTCTTCAGGGTGTAGAGACATCTAAATGGTAAGTAAGGTCTGTTGATTTGCAGGTTGTTGCAAGAGAAGGGAGATCTACTTGGAGTATAGTTGTGTACTTGGTGTACTGGTAACGTTGTTACTGACTGGTGGAGGTGAACAACAACTCTGTGTTTGAGTTGATTGTTGTGACCGTAATTGAGAGAGTGAATTGTTGAAGGAGAATTATTGTTGAGCCCTAGAAGTGTGGGAGCTTTAGAGGTGTGGGAAGAAGTGTGGCATCTTTTTTATTGTATTTCCTTCTGGATGAGTATTAATACAATTGGGTATTGTCTCTCATATTCTGTGTTGTTTCATATTTCTAGTTACTTATCATTCTAGTTAAATTCTGTGTTTAGTTGCTTATACAAAGGTAATCATGTGTGCTCTTAGTGGAGCAGGTGGACCAGGTTGGTACCAATCTTGACAAGTTGGTATCAAAGGGTGGTTAAGTACACTAACAGGTGGTCAGAGCGTGTTAAGTGTTTTGTTGATTACAGGTCACTCTCATGGGCTTCAGATTGAGTGGGAGTATAGCAATGGCAGAAGAAAGTGAGCTACGAATGGAGAAACTAAATAGCACAAATGGTCAATTACTGTTTGATGGAAAGAAAGAGCAAGTAAAGAAATATTGTTGGTTGGTAGAAGATTAGCATGAAGGAAATGAAGAAGCAGATGTTGCAAGTGTTGTTGCACATGATGCTCTAGATAAAGTAGAATCTTGGTCTATAGATTATGTTGCCTCTTTCCATGCAGCCCGAAATAGAGCATCTTTTCATGAGTATGTCCAGGGAGACTTTGGAGAGATTTATTTAGGGGTTGGTGAGCCTTGTCACATGGTTGGCAAAGGGGAAGTGAAGCTGAAATTACAGACAGGTAACACACGGGTGTTGAATGAGGTCATGCAGGTACTAGTCTTGGAGATGAGTCTAATTTCTTGAGGAAAGTTGGGTGATGAGAGATGCACAATAACTCTCACAATAGATGCACTTGAATTAGATGGTGGTAAGAAAGTAGGTATCTTTTATCTATCTACTTATATTACTAATTCACATTCTGTTGCAGAGATGTGGCTTTGTAGGCTTGGTCACATATGTAAGAAGGGAATGCATGTTCTTTAGTAGAAGACATATATCTTTGACAAACTTAAGAACTAGAAAGCCTTGGTGTTCATGGAGGAGATGACAGACAGAGATCAGCTAAGGGGACTGAATTATTCTAAGCAGCACTGTGTTAATTTGGACAGGGTTTTGATCCAAGGTGAGCTCGCGAGTAAAAAGTCATCACTCACAGGAAAACAAAGTTATCGACATTGGTCATGGGAAACTAATGTCAAATAGATAAGTACCGACATCGATCATGTACAGATTAGTAGAGTCAGTGGTGTCGGGCAGGTTGAGACCGATGTCGACAGTAAGGGTCAGTCGCAGGGAACCGACGTCGATTGGGTGTAGACTAGGAGATGACCAGGATCGGTCACTGGAACAGATGTTGGGCGGACAACATGCTATCAAGGAGTCTCAAACGCCCATGTGGAGGATTAAAAGGGTAAGTGAGCCTCATATTCATTATTCGCCTTCTTTATACTACTTATTGCTCACTGATGGTCAAGAACCAGGAAGATGTGAAGAGGCAATGTAGGTAGAATCCAGGAAATAGTGGGAGCATGGCATGAATTCTTTGGAAGAGAACCAAGTGGGAGATTTAGTAGAGTTGCCAGCTGGGATGAAAGCACTAAAAGATGAATGGATTCCCAGGTTAAAGAAGAGAGTGGATGGATACGTGAGACGAAAGGCCAGGGTATATGGTCTTAAGCAAGCTGCAGGACAGTGGTACAGGTTTGACAGGAGTATGACAAAGCATGGTTTTAGTCAAGGTCAATGTTCCCACTGTGTTTTCTTTATCGTGTTAGATGATGATTGCAACATTATCCTGTTACTGTTGTGTGGTTGCTTGTTATAGGGTTAAGCATGCAGGGAGTTTTTGAGCTAAAGGTAAAGTTAGTTCATAGGTATGTCATGAAGAATTTGGGAGTAGCAAAATTCTTTGGCATGAGAGACATGGAAGATCACAGGTTGATTATGTCTCCAGTGGGAGCTGATGTGAAGAAGGTGTTGGCGGGGTTCAATACGCAAGATGTAGAACCGGGAAGCACACCAAGGGCTGGACAGTTCAAGCTGAGCTTAGAAGAGTGTTTGAAATCACATGAGGTCTAGTGTAGACCTGAGTTTTCCCAAGTAGTGGGAGTTGTCAGAGAGTTTGGAGCCAATTCGGGGAAGGTGGATTCTCAGGTATCTGAGAGGGACTAGCAGCAGGTTAACATGTTATGCAAGGTCAAGGTCTTCACTACATGGAGTTTTAGGTTCGGATGTGGCAGGTTACTTGGATGATAGGAGGTGCACCACAGGTTGTGTGGTGGTTGGTCTTTAAGATTGAACTTGAAGAGGGATACAAGCTAGGAAATGAATTAGTCGAAGGTATATGTATAGGTACAGGTGCAGCTATTTATCTCCAAGTGGGAGATTGTTAGGTTGTGGAGCTAAAAGCTTCACCAGGATGCGAACAGGAGGAGTTGTTGAAGTGTCACAATAACCGGCGTCAGTCAGGACAACCGATGTCGGTCAGGAGTGGACAAGAAGCTGCCGACATCAGTCAGGGATCGGCCAACGTCGGTCACCTCAAGACAGATAGGGACCGACGTCAGTCGCCTGTGCGATTCCAGAACTGTGAGTTGATGAACTGTTAGTTTAACGAACCAGTTGTTTGCATGTAAAAGACTATTTTTGGTCTTGAGTTACGTGTCTAATTATTGTAATTAGGGTCTAATTATTGTATGCATGAGATCTATATAATAGACTCATGGGCTGTATTGTAAAGTGTGCTAGATAGCCATTGTGCTTGTAGAGAGAGCAATAGTAGCTCCTCCTAGTTCCAAAGGGGTGCTGAGTGTGTATGATCAGGGAGAGTTGCAGGTTGTGTAAGTTCTGGTAGAAGATCCACCGGGGTACTGGTTGAAGAATCATAAGGACTTGGTGAGGCAAGGACAAGGGTTCTTTAGGGTGTAGAGACATCTACATGGTAAGTAAGGTCTGTTGATTTGCAGGTTGTTGCAAGAGAAGGGAGATCTACTTGGAGTACGATTGTGTACTTGGTGTATTGGCAGTGTATTACTGACTGGTGGAGGTGAACAACAACTCTATGTTTGAGTTGATTGTTGTGACCATAATTTAGAGAGTGAACTATTGAAGGAGAATTACTGGTGAACCCTAGAAGTGTGGGAGCTCTAGAGGTGTGGGAAGAAGGGTGGCATCTTCTTTATTGTATTTCCTTCTGGATGAGTATTAATACAATTGGGTAGTCTCTCATATTCTGTGTTGTTTCATATTTCTAGTTGCTTATCATTCTAGTTAAATTCCGTGTTTAGTTGTTTATACAAGGGTAATCATGTGTGGTCTTAATGGAGCAGTAGGATCTTAATAGTTGGTATCAGAGCTTTGTGAGTCTAGGTCCTATCACTACCATCCTTGTGCCCTAGATATCTCTTACCCTTTTAACCCTAAATTACTCATGTCTAGATTTTAGGGTTAAACATTTGGTGAACTCGATTCATATGAATACATATTTTTATGATTCCTAGGTTTTTAGTTAGCTAGGGCTTTAGATTATTGTACTTCTCATTTCCTACTTATTATTTTACATGCAACCTAACCATAACCCTCAATTGGGAGGTGCCTACTGAACACATTAAGCTTCCCTTCCTACCAATTAAGATGTCTAAAACCAATAAGGAATATAAACCTATGGATCATGATTATACCAATGTTGAGAATGAAAAAAGTGTTGATGAGGTTATCATATAAGAAGATTATGATAATGAAAACTAAGTCTAACAAAACCAATGAACATGAGAAAATATATCATGAGCAAGTAAAAGTAATTGCATTATTTCATGAATGTATTCATCAAAACCCTTAATATCTTGATGAAATCCTATAAACCATATTAGAAACTAAAAAATCAAAAAGTGTATATGAACAACCAAGTCCATCTATTAATCATGTTATTCGAGTTATGGGTCATCCCCATATATCAACAACCCTCCCCTTGAGCACATTACTACTTCATACTTCTAGTGGGGGCACATGATATGTATTTCAACCTTTATTGCTTGAAACTGATATTGCCACATCTTATATGGGAAACCAAAATAATTCAACCCAATTATTGGTTTCAATGACTATATCTACCCAACCTATGGGTACACCTCCTTTGGTGACTTCTCAAATCTCAAACCTAAAAGACCAAGAGGTGCAATACTCTTGTCCAAACTATAAAACTTTTACAAACTAAGGTTAAAAATATTGAACAAAATTCTATGAAATCACCTTATGATATTGATTCATAAGAGTTAATGCATAATCTTCTTACACTAGATATATCTTTGCACCCCTTTCCAATTAGTTCATTTTACACCTAAGTTCCCATTTTATGATGGCAAGGGTGATCCTAAACAGCATCCTTAATCTTTTTATGTGACATGCCTTGATATGCCTCAAATGATAAACTTTTGACCAAATTATTTCCAAGAAGCCTCAAAGAATATGATTTCAAGTGGTTCTATGATTCACCAACTCAATCAGTAAATGCCTTCAAACCCTTATGGATCAATTTTTGCCACATTTATCTATTAACACTACTAAAAAGTTTTCTTGTGCCCAAATTGTAAAAATCAAACAAGGAACCAATGAACCTATTAATGAGTATTTTCTTGATATACAAGATAATGTTGGCTAAAATGATCAATCCTATGGAAGATAAAGAGCTTCAAGATATTTTCAAGCAAAGTTTGCTTGCTCCTTTACACGAGTCCATTGTATTCCAAAAGTTCAAATCTTTTGATGACTTATGCCATGTTTTTTGTGATCATGAAATGAAACTTATCTCATTAAACAAACTTAAATATGTAGCAAATACACCAACTACATCTATATCCAATACCAAGTTTGCTATCAAACAAAGTTATAAGTTCAAAATCCCTGAGCCTAATAAAATAACAATGATAATGTTTAATGTGGTGTCAAAACAACATAATCAGCTTGTATTATCTAATGTACCATATATACAATTTATATGCTTACCTAAGTATCTTGATTCATTACTCCATGATCTCTCCCTCATCTTATAAAGGTTGATATGAGTAGATCTCTACCCAAAGGGTATGACACAAATGCTTATTGTGACTATCATCAATGCCCTTGGCATTCTACAAATATATGTTTTACCTTGAATCATAAGATCCAAGAGCTCATCGATGACCAAAATATTACATTTGACAGTCTTCCAAATGAATTGGGTTCACAACCTAGTGACCACCACAACCAAAAAATATTTAACAATTATTTACAAGATCATTCAAAAAAGGATCCAAAAGTAGAAATGTCATATATTGTGCACCCTCCTACATATAATCATCCATTGGATGGGATTATTGGTACCTATATGTGGCATACACCTCTTATGGTTAAGAAACCCTCCATTACTTTTGATGACAGTGAGATTAGGGATGATGACTTGGATCTTCATTCTTTATTTATTCTAGCATACCTTGATCATCATCATATACATAATGTTATGTTTGATAATGGTGCAAGCAAGAATGTTTGCACCATGACATTACTTACACATTTGATTATGCAAATAATGATTTACATCCTTTGACCATATCAGTTAGAATCATTTTATGAGACCTCACTATAGGTTCTTGGTGAGATTGATTTACCATTTATAGGTGGGTCCCACCTATGTGATTACTATCTTCTGAATTATACCTTTCATGAATTTATTTTATATGTTATTAGGATGACCTTGGATATAAAAATTTGAGTAAATACCTTATATAGTGCATGGGTATGTTAAATATATTAATGTCAAATCGACTTAATTATAGATTCCCAGAATACCATATGAACATCCTCTTGAGCAAGAGAAATATGTCACCCTGGTATATTAATTATCAAACCTCCTAAGTGTTAATATTTTACATAAAGATGTAAGCAACATAGGTAATCCCATTTACCATATTTGCAACCATTAATTGAGATACCATTTCATCATTTATATGCAATAGTGGGTTCCACATGGAATCATAATCTACTACACATCAAATTCATATATCTAAGGAGTACCCCACTTTTTCATATTATTCATCGTTCTTAAACAAACCACATAGAGCACTCAATGATGGGTTCTATAAACCCCTACTAATCCTACTAATTATGCTTCATAATCACACTAGTCATAATTTTACATATGCATAAGCATAAAATCTATTATAATTATAAATATTATACCTATACATACTCCTTGGTAACATAACTAGTTTATTACACTAGGTTCACTAGTGGGAAAATATCTATGAGCATCCTTTGGATGCGATCATAGGATAGTATTTTCCTTTCACATATGGAAAAAATACCAAAAAAATAAAAAATAAAACTTCAAAAAATGAATATTGTGTTCAACATTTACATAACATATTAGCTCCTTAGAATGTATGTTGTTGGTTCCATGTTGGTAGATGACATATAAATATTTCCTCTGTGTGTGTGTGTGTGTGTGTGTGTGTTTCATACATCTTTTGAGTGTGATACATGCATACATAGATACATGATCTATGCACTTTTGGATGTTGGGCTTTCCCTCTACCCACATCACTAAGATGTTGGTGACATCTACCTCTATGATCACAATACATCCATATTATATCATTCTATGATCATTTTACATTATCATGTTTGACCTCATATAATACACATGCCTTTATTCATGCTTATATCTTTCAAAATATACTTGATATGCTATGTACTTAACTTTTTTTGCTAACACATATATCCATGAAATAGTATAATACATTTATGTTAGTTGTTTATGCTTTCATTTATGCACTTCCTTAAGTTCATTGCCTTGCTATTATCTTACTTGTTTGATTATTTGAATATGCTCCATTGTTTACGACCCATGTGCTTTTGTTTGCCTCTTTGACATTTGAGTATGTCATTGCTTGTTGTATGTTGACATTTGAATATGTCATTCTTATTTTTATGGATATTTGACTAAGTCATGTCCCTTCGATTGTGTGGAATTTGAACACATCCCTTGTTTGTGGTCTTCTTAGACCTTTATCTCTTCATTTATTTTTTGAGTGCTCTTTTGTGTTTGCTAGATTGATTATTGAGCTTATACTAATATTATCTAGACATTGGCATGATATACATCATGCATTTTAGGACTTGGTGTAATCACATTCTTAGTGATCCAATGATATATCTACCTATACATGTTCCCTCTATATGTTACATGATACATGCATAGTTTGCATGGTTATATTATCCTTTTGAGGTAAGGTAACTACTAGTTTCTAATTCCCCTCACCTCAAAGGGGGGGCATGCCATGGAGGTATGACTTCTACATTACTTCACATATTCATATTTAGTGGGAACATATTTTGTAAACATGTTCTCCATACTTACACTAGTTTTCAGACTCAAATTGCATTGGGGACATGTTTTGGAAACATGTTCTTCACACTTACATCAGTTCTCATATTCAAATTATAGTGGGAGCATGTTTTTGAAACATTTTTTTCCACATTGGCACTTATATTAATTTTTATATTTCTCCATATATAGTGGGGTCATGTTTTAGAAGGACGTTCTCCACATTACATAGTTTTGAATTGGCTGAATTGCATAGTTTTATAATTCAGATACACATTTGTGGAAATTTTTAATATATTTGTACCATTGTTATACATATTTTTAACATGATACATATCTAAGGTGCATATGATATTCAATGTGTGCCTAATATTGCAAAATCAAATCAATTTCAAATTCCAAACATTTTTAGGGGCTATCATCACCCACCAAGTTGAAATGTTACAGACTGTATTGAGCCAATCTATTGTAGTAGTTGGTTCACTTTTTGGTATGGTCAAGGTGATTAAATCACTTGATCTTGCCAATTTTATAGGTTAGAATTGATTGCATTATCTAGCCTCACTAATTTTATAGTGTGATTTGACTTGGATCACTTACACTCACTTGGTTATAAGTATGATTGGGTTACACGATTGAGTTAATCTCAATTGTCAGGTGGTAACTCATATTATCTCACAAAGTTTGGGGTATATTCCCTCTAATGTGTCTCTATCTCTTTAGATATATACACTTTCTAGATTTATATTTAACCTAATCTTAGTTTCAATGATTCATAATGTTATATCTTTCAAATCAAATTTCCAAAAGGCAAGATAGTTGCACTGATGTACATAGGTGTGCTCCTAAGCCTTTATTACTTTCAATTAAATTATTTCAACGCTTTCAATTTCAGATTATATCCAATAGTTATATATTGTAACATTCTCTGAGTTGCAGGTCAGTCACTAGCAAAGCATTCAAGTTGGACTCAAGCCAAGACAAGGTATGTTATACACACCCAAGTACACATTTTTTTTCCTTTAAAATTTTAATTTCATTACTAGATTAAGCAAGACGGTGGGATGGGGGCCAAATGTAGACATTATTTTTGAATTATACAGCATCTTAGTCTTGTACACTTGGCAAATATATATCATAGATGTACTTTTAGATTCTATACATTTCTCATTACCAAAAGGATCACATACACTATCTTTTTATGCCTAATTGCTTATCTATTAGTCTAACAAATGTCATTCTGATGACTCACACATGTTATCTTTCCTAGAATGTTATAAGCATGCTTATCTTCCATTTCTACAAGTTTTGGACCTGCAACTAGTTTTTAACTACACAGACACTTGTGTTCCAATCAGACACCTGTGTCGACACAAGTGTCATATTCTAACGCAAGTGTCCATTGCCCTAAAGTCATCCAATTTGAAAATAAAATGTATTGTTATGATTGGCCTAAGTGATTTAATGTGAGATATTCTTGAATAGATTGGTATAAATATAAGATCAACCCTCATTCATTCCTAACCTAGAAAATACCTAGAGAGACCAAGGCAACTTACCAAAAGCATTATATCAAATACTCAAGTGATCAAAGCTTCTCTATTTTCTCCTATTTCCATATTAGTCATAGAGACAACACATCTACATGTCTGAAGTACTAAAGTAGCACTCCATGAGCCATATTTTCTAAGTTATAAACTAGGTTATTATTGTACTTATTTATCACATATTGCATGATTTATGTACAAGCCATCACATAGGATAAAACTAAATAATTTTGAGTCCCTCTTCAGAGTATTGGCTATATAGGTAGTGCTCATTGATAGAGGGATCTTTGGGGCATCTCGACACTATGTATCCACTAACCCATTTTTCCCCTAGCCGATATGAAAATGAAGAACTAAGGTTTTACTATTTGATAAGGAGTGATACTCCATGACCCATATCTAAATGCACTAGAGCGAAGGTGACACAAAACCCAAAAGCATCCAGGTGGTCACATCCAATTTTGGTAGGTATTTTATACTAGACACCTGCATCCAAGTCAAAAAGTAGCATTGATGCAACTTTCCCATGTCAACACAAGTGTCTAAGGCTATATAGGCATAATATCCAAAATTAGGTGATTGTTCTAGAATCTAGATCTAGTCCACTTTCTACTTATTCCAGTCTATATCTATATTAGCATCAAAACCAAATAAGTATCTTACTTTCATTGGTATTATAGTATCTAACATAGTTTTACTTTCTATCTTTAGCATCTCAACACAATAAATTTAGTATATGTTTTATTTAAGTTTCACAAATAATTTTCTTGTTTTAGATAAAGTCTATCATCCTTATGCCCTATATTATATCTTATCCCATTAACCCTAGATTCCCCATATCTAGATTTTAGGGTTAAACACTACAATGAAAGAAAGGTTAGGATCATAAATGTTGGTGTCTAGAAACCAGTTTTATATTATTGTAAAAGGATTTGTAAACATAAATTTGATTGTTATCTTGTTACAAGTCACTTTCTTTATTTTGATCAATTTTTTTGAACCATTTCACTATACATTTAATCATTTTTTTAATGCATAGAGAATATCAAAAAATGAATATCATCATATACTTATCAATGAAATAACTACTAGATATGTCCATATTGATCATGATTGATTCCTTTATGATAAAATCAAAACTGATTTTTTAAATATATTTACAATTCAAGAATAAAAATTAGGAAGTCCTAAGGAAAGTTAGGGTTTGCAAAAGAAGACATAGAGGTTAGGTTCACCAAATGTTTAACCCTTTTTAATTTGGTTGAGGGTTTAAGGGGTAGAATAGCCTAAACAAATGGATGAGTAAAACTATTCTAGATCAAGTCAATTAAATTAATTTAGACAACATAATATATAAAATTACCAAGTATACAAAGTACAATGCTAATTAATATTTTAATATTTACAAGATGATGAAGAAATAATAATTAGCTTGTTGGTAGATGTGCAGAAAGATCTGAGATGTATAGAGGTGGAAGCATGTACACTGGTGCTTAGGATCTAGTCTTTGGATTCTAAATTTTTTTTTAGAGGCTTAAACTCTTGCCTCGACTTGTAGACACTTGCATCGATGCTTTTGTCTATGGTTCAATATTTTTTTTCCCATATGTAATATTTGTTATATTAAAAAATGACTGCCTATGCCTATTAGAGTTTTTTGTCACCTTTATTTTGATATATTTTAATTGCATGCATAAGCTCTATATGATTGCATATAGCTCAAACCCTAGTTATTCACCTTAGGTTAGGTCACCTTGCCAAAAATGGGTTAGTGGGATTATGAAGTCAAGATAACCTCTAGGATCCCTTTGTTAATGAGTGTTTCCTACATAGTCAATACTTTGAAGAGGGCCTCAGAAATATGTATTTATACCCTAAGTGTGGGCTTGTGTGTGCACAAGGGTGCAACATGTTTTATTTAAGGACATATAATAATTTAGCTTATAAATTGATAAATACTATTTTTTACATCTAATTTTCCCTATGGATATTTGAAACATTAATTAGTAGATTGTGTGTTAATCAATGGCAAATTTGATGTTTATTTTGAGCTAGATTTGTGTATAATGTTTGGTTGATAGATATATTAATTTTGATAATTTTTTCATATGTTATATTATGCTTATGATCATGATTTTTATATATTTATTACATTCAACAAGTTTAATGGTTATATGTTGATTATCATCATGATACAAGTTAACTACCAATTTGTTTTATGAGGTGGATGTAGGATATTTCTACCTTCACTAAGAGTGTCGAGGGAGAGTATCATCAGAGAGGGGGGAACAAATAGCTATAATAGGTATTGAGAGAGATAGCTTGAATGGAACCATGCACACACCACTATTATATATTTGGAATGAAGTGCTGCCTACATTTAATTCTTTAAACATTGTTTGATTTAATTTTATAACTTGTAAATGCATGCTAAATTACTATTATGATATGATGTTTCTCACTATGTTATGTTTTATAGAAACATAATTATACCAATTTAGTTTATTGTTTGTATGTCTCGTTGTTTGATCATGTCATGCTTACCCATCTAGTTGGTTGTTTAATATAACCTGTAATAGGGTAGGATATTTGGTTATCTTATCTTGTTACATATGTATACCTTGTTTGAAATTATTATTTAATTATGGGTTGAGGTGTTACTATCTTATTGATTTGAATCTTTTAATTATATATGGTATTACTATTTTAAATGATAAGGTACAAGGTCCTATATAAGCAAATAATTCTCCAAGGTAAGATTTTTATGTTAACTTTACACATGGTGGACTTTACAAGCTAGTGATTAGAATAAAACTTAGACTTTATTCTTGGAAGCTTCATGACACTTGTTTAATGATGTGTTTTTGGTAAAAAGTTTCAAATTAGGGTTTGTGATCATTGTGTTTTCCCTTGGGTTTTGACCTTGTCATGGAGATGGTAATAACTCAAATATCAATCTCTCATGTAAGAAAATGGATGAAGAGTTGAACAAGAGTGGAAGAGTGGCACATTTATGTAGAAAATATGCATGAGGTTCAATTGGAGAAATAATGGGGGTTATATAAGAATCATGAAAAGGATGCAAGATTGGTAGAAGGGAATAAGTAAGATGTTGAAGGGAATAATGGGGATCTTCATTATCACCCATGCGATAATAGAAAGGAGAAAGAAGGAAAATTTACCAAGCAAGTGGAAGACCTACCCAAACGTATAACCAGGCTTTGATACAGTTGACTAGGCAAGTAATATCACATTTTATATTTAGAAAGGAAATGGGTTTAGTGATAATTTGTATTTGAATATAAAAAATGCATATAACCTAGTATGGTATCATAATTTTGAGCCCACATGCATTTATGGGTAGTTTTTCTATATAAAGTTATAATACCACACTCATAGACCTAGGGATGGATTTTATTCTATTCCTAGACCTTTAAATAGGATAACGACTCTCCTCCTATCATAAGATTTAAAATTCTATCATCCTATAAGTTCCTTAGGGTTATTTATTTATGTTGAGGGTTTTATTAGGTAAATCTTACAAGTAAAAAATCACAAAAACACTATATAAAGTTTAGTGAGAATATTAAGACATTGCACTTCGACCTTTTCACCTGTGTATGCTATATGATGTGTAAAGAGGTTATGAGACATTGGAGACAACCTTGATGGATTTTCACTATTATATTATCTTAATTATTATTTTAGGTACCTGTATGGAAATTTGAGGTTCCATATTTGACTTTATAAGGGAAATACTTATAGCTAGATTATTTTATAAATAATGGCTTGTAGTTGTGCATCATGATGAAGAATGAAAAGTAAAGAATATTTTACACACATACACACATGTTCACATACAATAAGAATGGAAATTATTCTTTCTTTTGAGGAATTCACAAACCTATAGTGATGACTGTATGTTTTCCTAGATCTACCCCTATAGTTGTAAGTGATTATTTGATTCATTTTAATTTTTAAATGCTATTCGATGAACATGATAGTTAGAACTATTTATAACCTTGCATAAATATGATATATTGTGTACAAGAGTGAAACTTGTCTAAAACTCCTTAAATGGTTAAAATGACTCTATTAAGTATAGGTGATCCGAGTCATTATCTTTTTGGTTAATAAGTTGTAGCTTCTTAAACTAATGCATAGACATATATAACCATAAAATAATATGGTGTACTTATGATAGAATAAAATAGTTATAATTTGTATAAATGATCCTACATGTACAATATTACATAAATCATTTAAGATATATAAAAAATATGACTATATTATTTTTATGTAGTTATTTGAGTAACCAATATGGTTGTAAGTGATGATTGAGCTTTAGATAAAAATACTTAGATATGGATATTATGAAAATTTTACTTGATGGGTAAATATATTATAATAGTGTTTTTATATATAGAATAACCTTGTCATAAATAATAAAACATGAGGGAACTATTATAGGAAAAAGAAGGTAAAACTTGTATTATAAAACATGCCTAAAATATAGTGTTATTTCGGGAAGAGTTACTTTCATATTAAATTGTGATGAGATAAAGTGAAATCAAGGTTTGATTTTGGTTGAAGATTTATGGTCCCATAATATTAGGTATGAAAACACATTTATATGCATAAATGGGATGTATTGTTAGTTATAGTTGTTTCCATGATTATATACTTGTATGTTTGAGATTTATGATGAAAGATATTCTTGTTTCTGGATTAATGCAAAAAGAACATTGTTAACAGATTAAATGCTTAAGGGATCCATGTTTTTATCTTGTTGATTTATGGATTGGAATTAGTTGAGTCTTTAACTATTGATTATTTACATCATTTGTTTAATGAATGATATTATTTTAGTCTGCTCTCAAATTTAGACTTTATGGGATCTAAATATTGGTTGTAGATTAGTATCAGATTTACTTGTTGGCATTATAATATAAGGATATGTTTGGATAAAACCATAGAAAAATCAGATTCTTATTCTAGTTTAATAAACATATCTGATATGGAATAAGTTAGATTCATGACTTATGATTATTTGCATTTTTCACTATTGCATAGTACTTATTTGATCTAATTTTGAATATGTATTTGTATAATATGAGTGGATAATAGGAGGTGCATATATAAGTATGGCAATGGGTAACTTATATACATACCTACTAATATCATTATGTCATGATTCAGTAGTAGAGGGTTATTTATGATTGAAAATGACTCAGATTGTTAAATTTGATTTATATAATGAAAACCTTAGACAAATTACTGTTATAGCTGGGACATTGTCATTTCATTGTAATTATATTTTACATACATTTGATGATATCAATTATATAGAGGAATGGATTCCATGGTCTATTTGACTGTTGCATGTAATAGTCTTAGTACACATATGGGTTCTAGTTGTTTCTTGATTTTTGCATTGTTCTTTTCTGCCCCTTTGTTAATGGAAGGGCCACTCCAAAAAGGGAGGTGTGCGAGAGATTGTTGGTCTATGGTTGGAGGTAAAACACTTGGATGATGCTCTCTTTATTAGCTAATTTGACCTAATAGAATTATACTCAAGCTATGTGATGGATCATAGGTCTACTTTATGTAGCTCATTCTATATTTTTATACTTATTGATATGTATATTTGATATAGTACAGTATTGTACTTAATTTTGGATGTATATTCAAACAATAGTGGCTATGTATTTGTATAATATATTAAAAATGTAAACATTAGTCATTATAAACTCAACTAATACTAATTTATGGATTTTAACAAATGTGTAGTACTTGTTTTATTATTTTAGTACATGATGGACAATTTCTTAGCTCATAGACTATTTTATTGCTTGAGTACTAAATAGGTTACTTTTCTAGTGGGCTAATTTGACTATAACATCTAATGTTTGGGAAACATTTATTTTTAAAGTTGTAAATGGTTGGTTCTAATTAATCTTAACATAAATGTTATAAGAAAAAAATTATGTATCTTTTAGTTAGCCTAGTGTGGTGTAACATTATGGTATCAAAACTTTAGGTTTAGCTCTCAGACCTAATGAGTCTACTAACATAAATTTTATTCTCCAGTTTGACCAAAAAGGAGAATGGTGTGAGGTAGATCAGTTGGTGAGGGTATTTTTAATGCAAACTCTCTAGTTGATCCCAATTAGCTAGCAATAGAACAAGCTGTGAAGCTTGATTATATTATTGTTATTATGAACAAGACACAAGACCACATAACAACTCTTGAGCAAGAGGTTCATGGCCTAAAAGAGAAAAACAAACAATAGATACATGAAGAACACCTTGCTAAACAAGAAGTTCCTCATGCGCAAAGGCACAAGAAGTTACACCAAGATGCTAGAGCTTAAAGAGCTACAAAACTAACATGGGACATGAAGAAGGTAAATCCACCCAAATTTGATGGCATAATTTTGGGTGATGGAGTTGAAGCTTGGCTCACAAAAATGGATAAATAATTTGGGATTTAGAATTACTCTAAGGTCATTAAGGTTATGTGGGGAGCTTACTGATTTGGGCTAACAAAAAACTCAAAATGAATCTAGATTCTAATACCACCAGATGAGATCAATTTGTGACTCTATTTAGAGCATGGTGGTTACCTTAGCTTTATTTCAACTAGAAGTTGATAGATTTTTAGAACTCGAGGAAAGATGACTTGTCAGTGAATGCATACTAGGAGTAGTTTACAAAGCTCTTGAAATATGCTCCATAGTACCATAAAGATGGGCATTTATATTTTAGGAAGTTCATTATGGGCTTTAAACCCCAAATTGGATGTGAAGTTGATGTGCATGGACCATCCACTATGGATAAAGTGTTTGAAAAGGATGTAAAGCAAGAACATAAGCTGAAATCACAAGTAGAGGTTAGAGAGAAGTTTACTAAAAAGTTTGGTATTCCAAGACAACTTTCAAAAAGAAGAACTAGAAATTGAATGGAAATTACAAGAACCCATTCAGCAGTCAGAACACAAGGTTTGGTAATATTTTTTGGAATAGGAAACAAAGAGATAATTTTAGAGAAGGATTTAAGGGTGCAAATTAGATTAAGAAGAAGGGACCTCCAAGAGGATGCTTTACTTATAGAGGAGATCATTATGCCAAAGATTATCCTTGGTGGAATACAGATGGTAAGAACAAGAACACAACCTCTTCTTCAAAACAAGGAACCTTCTAAAAGGTATCCATGTAGTGGTGGATAATTAATAGGCTAAATTCTAAACATCTCCCATCGAAGTATCAAGTACTCTATTTGGTCATCTAGTTACTATTTTAATTGATACTGGAGCTACCAAATGCTTTATTTCTCCTAGAATACTTGTAAATTATCTAGGAAGGCTAGTTATATGGAAAATTTATGGTCAATATAATATGAAATTGAGTTTAAGGTCAAGGTTGATAGATTTTTCATAGAGGCTAAATCTAATTTTCATAATTCACCATTATTATGGATCTTTATGTAACACCACTAACATCATATGATGTGATTCTAGGAGTGAATTGGCTTTCCAAACATAAAGCTAAAGTTGATTACTTCCTTAAAAGGATTGAATGTCTGGATGATTTAGGAAACCAAACCCAAATTCGAGGAAGTCAGAGGGAGTTGAAGCTCAAAAAAAATTCTATCATTTATTTAAAGAGGGATCAATGTAAGGGATGTCAAACATTCCTTGTCAAAATGGATGAAATTGTAGAATTAAAAGAACCCACCTTGGAAGATTATCATTTTTTACAATAATTTTAAAATGTTTTTCTAGATAAATTGCTAGGGTTGCCTCCAAAAAAGGGAATTTGATTTCACTATTGATATCATTCTTAGGTTAGAACCACAATCTAAGGCACCCTAAAGGATGATGAAAACAAAGTTGATTGAGTTGAATGCACAAATTTAGGGGATGTTAGCCAAAGGTTTAATCTAGCCAAGTGTTTGACCATGGGGTGCACTTGTAGTTTTCATCAGAAAGAAGGATGGAACCCTACGCTTGTGCATAGACTACCACAAGTTTAATAAATAAAAAATAATGAACATGTATCTATTGACTTGAATTGATGATATTTTTGATCAAATGTGTGGTGCTACTATCATTTTGAATATTGATCTTCATGCAAGGTACCATCAATTAAGTATTCAAGAGGAGGATATTCTAAAAATAGCTTTCAGAACTCGTTATGGGCATTATGAGTTCATAGTGCTTCCTTTTGGGTTGACAAATGTACCAAAAACATTCATGAATCTCATTAATAGTGTGTTTAGAGATTATCTTGATCAATTTATTTTAGTATTTTTAGATGACATCCTCATTTATTTCAAGAATGAGGAAGAGCATGTTGAGCACTTAAGATTAGTTTTACAATGATTGTCGAAACACACGCTTTAGGGTAAGTTGTCTAAGTGTGATTTATTTTAGAAGATAATACAATACTTGGGACACATCATATTTATAGAGAAAATTTTAGTGGATCCAACTAAGATTAGGGTCATCATGGATTAGCCAACACTTAAAAATGTGAATGAGGTGCTTAGTTTCATGGGATTAGAAGGGTACTATAGGAAGTTTGTACCAATATTTTCCAAGATAGCTAACCCAATGATGTATTTGTTGATGCCTACAAATGTCTTAACCAAATCTTGGCTCTAGTTTCTAAATTTATTCTCTTTTTGGTACTCTAATTTCTCTGTCATGTAAGTGCCTTGTTTCTCTTCTTATCTTAATGAATTTTATCTTAAGTCAGCTCATAAGCCTCCTTGATTCCATAATTACCTTCTTTATTGATGTAATATCACCACATTATCATCCTTTACTCTGGATTTTCACCTCCTCAAACACCGTCCTCTCATTCATTACTTTCATTGCTTCTTTCTTGATTCAAACTAGTTCTTTCTCATGTAGACTCATAGGCTTAATAACTTCATGCATTATTTAATGGTTATTGAATTATCATGAGGACTATTATAGCCATAAATTTTCCTCTTTTATCCAAAAAAATAAATCAATTCCTAAGAGTAACTCTCAACCAATCTACACTTTCTCTTTATTAGGCCTCTGCTCTAGTAACCCTATTTAGACACAAATCTTGATGGTTTGAAAAATAAATATAGGATCCAATAAAAATAAGGGTATTTTTAGACACCCATTATCCTATTTTATCTTATTTAAAACTTTTATCTTATAAATATCAAGGTAGACCACCTAACACAACACCCCCTTCTATTAATTAGGTCTCGTGAGGCCTAAAACAACCCCACAATCATGGATACCATAATGTACAGTCATGTACGAGTCTAAAACCTCATTAATTATATATAAGATTACAAATTACATATGATTCCAAAGTTTCATAATTTTTGGAGGGTGAAAACTCAAGTGAGTTGCAAGATTTAAAACCCTAGGTTGGTGAACATAAGCCTATACAAGGCCGAGGGTAGATAAAATGAAATATTTTCATTCTCAAGATACTTAAAACCCACATAATACCTATTAAATGTTTTTATTACCTCCCATTAACTTTTCCAACCTTTATTTCTCCTTGATCAATCACCAAATGGTTCTAATATGCCAATATGCAAAATTTTGACTGTAAAAGTGAACTATGTGTTAATAAAATGCAAGCTAGATTCAATATTTAGCCTCCAAATGGAATAATTAACATTATAAATTATTTAAAAAAAAATAAAATACTCCACTACCCTCTCAATTCCTTCAACCTTTGAAATAACTCACAAAGAACTCTTTATTATTTTCCCTTCTTGACTGTACAAATAAGGTGCTTCATTAAGACTGTTTATGAAGGTTTTTAGTGGTATCTTACTATTATAAAAGGATGTATATAATTATTATCAATTAAAACTATCAACTCATGGTTATGCTTCCAACCTTTCAAGAAACCTCAAACAATCATCAGCTATGCAAACTTGTTTATCAAGTAGGACTGTGTAACACATAATTTTCTCTCAAATGGACTTTACTATAGGTGATCACCTTGTCAACTAGAAAATGATAATAAAACCTATATATTAGAATTAATTATCACTTACCTTCATGGTAAACACTTATATTCAATAATCATTCTTCAAACACCATTCTTTATTCAATTTTCTTGAACATATGCATAGACTATGTACATAATTTATAGGGTAGGTAGAGCTCATACAAATTTTGATATTTTTTTGGGACTCTCCACATTTTTAATTTGAAATTATACTCTACTATACTCTAATACATCACACTCTAAATCATTACATGCACTTTTACCCTTGATATCCTTTAAACATTCAAGAATAACTCTCTTTCTTAGCTAACCCATGTAGGGTGGTAGTTACAAATTGTCTTTTCTTGGATTTACATTGATTTACCAATAATTTAACATTTAAATAACCTTCAAACACATTAAATGACATATTTATACCCATTAATAACATTTAATAACCTCAGAAGACCCAAACATTACTCTAGGCCTAATTATAACATTTAAATTTTCAAATTTTCCCTTTTGAAAAGAAACTCCAAAATGACCACAATCACTCAAATTCAAGAAATATAATGAGTATACCACAAATATTAGGACATTATAAGACAAAATAACCCAAAAAAAAACTATAAATGGTCACATGACACATTTAAACATACTAAAAATCATAATACCTTATGATGCTCTACATCATACTCCCTAAGTGGGAAAAGTTTAAGCTCCTGCTCAAATGCATTTATTACATCTTCTTCCTTGATTTCCAATTATTTCTCCTATGATATTCTGAGCTCCTCTTACTTTTGATCTTATTTTATTTCTCCTTTATTCTCAGCTAGTTCCTTTTTATTTATCTCCTTGCCTTGTCTTGTCTCGTTTCCAACTCATCCTCTATCTCCACGAAGTATACAATTTGTTGCAACTGATTATCTACTTCATCTTCTATCTCCTCCTTGAGTTGCCTACATATAAAATTATTTTGCCTCTCATTTTCTCTCATGACAATATTTATTCTTCTCTTCATGAGTATCCTTATAGGCCACTTAACTCTTTTCTTCTTCATAACCTATCCATACCATTGACTCTCTTCTACTTGCATGAGCTCCACCTAGAGCTTTATCCTCTCTAGCCTTTTATCATCTCACTCATCTCCTATTCCAAAACCATCCATTTTATATTTAGGTATTCCTTCCTATTTTTCTCATTGTGGTACTCTAACTCAACCAAGCCCTTCTTCTCCTTCGCCTTCTCTATCTTCATATTCTCACAAACAAGTCTTTTTCACCTTGCCTTGGTGTCTCAATCTCTATCTAGTCTATTAACACTCTTGTTCAAGTATTTTTCACCTTAGAAATAAAAATATCACTTGGATTCTCTATTATCTCTTGTGATCTTCTGCTATCTCTTTTCTTAGGGATTTTTAACCACAAACTCTTACCCTTTTCTACCTTCAAACTTTTCCTCATCTACAACTTAGTTTCATGCAATCTCACATAACAATTTTCAATAAATTCAAATAACAACCTATAATATTCAAAATCATAATTTAATCCAATATATTACCTAATATGATACCACTTTATGTAGTTTCTAATGCCTAAAACCTTCTTAACCATCTCCTGGATCTAATTTCTGACTTTGATCTCTCTCTTGTACTCTGATTTCTCTATCATGTAGGTACCTTGCTTCTCTTCTTATCTTACTTGATGACTTTTATCCTGAGTAGGCTCATAAGCCTCCTTGATTCTATAATAATATTATCTCTTGATGTACTAAACCATATGATCATCCTCTACTCTACATTTTCACCTCCTCAAACACCATCTTCTCATTCATAACTTTTATTGCTTCATTATTGATTCAAACTTTCTTTCTCATGTAGACTTATAGGCTTAATAACTTCATGCATTATTTAATGGTTCTTAACTTATCATTAGGACTAATATGGACATACACTTTCCTATTTTAACTCTCATACACATGCAAACAAATAACTCAATTTCCAAGTCGAACTCTCAACCAACCTATACTTTCTCTTTATTAGGCCTCTTCTATAGTAGCCCTATTTAGGCACAAATATTGATGGTTTGAATAATACATAGAGGTTACATAAAAAATAAGGAATTTTTTATACACCTATTATCCTCTTTTATCTTCTTTCAAATTTTTATATCACAAATCTCAAGGTAAACCACTTAACTCAACACCCCCTTCTCTCAATTAGGTCACTTTAGGCTTAAAATAACCCCACAATCATGAATATTGTAATATGAAATCATTTATGGGTCTAACACATCATTAATCCTATATATCATGTAAATTACATCTTATTCCAAAGTTTCATAATTTTTGGAGGGTGGAAACTCAAGTTAAGTGAGTTACAAGATTTAAAACCCTAAGTTGGTGAACACAGGCTTGTACAAAGCTGAGGGCAGATAACATGAGACATTTTTAGTCTCAAGATACTTAAAACCCACCTAATACCTGGAAAAGTATTTAATACCTTCCCTTAACTTCTCTAACCTTTATTTCTCCCTGATTAATCACCAAACAATTCCAATATGCCAATATACAAAATTTTGACTGTAAAAGTGGATCGTGCATTAATAAAATGCAAGTTATATTGAAATTGGCCTATAAATGGAATAATAATCATTAAAAAAATTTAAAAAATAGTTAAATAATATAATATCCTCACAATTCATCCAACCTTTGAAATAATTCACAAGGAACTCTTTATTGTTTCCCCTTCTTGACTGTACAAATAGGGTGCTTCATTATGACAATTTATGCAGGTTTTTAGTGGTCTCTTACTATTTTAAAAGGATGTTTGAGACTAAAAATGGATAATTATTATCAATTAAAAAATATAAACTCATGTTTATGCTTCAAACCCTTCAATAACTCTCAAACCATCATCAACTATGCAAACTTGCTTGTCAAGTAGGACTGTGTAACACATAATTTTCTCTCAAATGGACTATACTATAAGTGACCATATTATAAACTATAAAATGATAATAAAAACTCAATATTATCATAAATAAAAACAAAAAATATTACTTAACTTCATGGGAAACACTGATATTCAATAATTATTCTTCAAACATTGTTTTTTATTCAATTTTCTTCAACATATGCACAAACTATGTACATAATTTACAGGGTATGTAGATTTCAGACAAATTTTGATCTTTTTTTAGGACTCTCCAACCTTTTAATTTTAAATTATACTCTCCTCTACTCTCCTACCTTAAACTCTAACTCATTACATGCACTTATACCCTTAATATCCTTCAAACATGCAAGAATAACTATCTTTCTTGGCCAACCCACGTAAGGTGGTAGTTACAAACTTATTTTTCTTGGATTTACATTGATTTACCAATAATTTCATGTTTAAAGACCCATCACACACCTTTAAGGACCTATTTATAACCATTACAAACATTTACCAACCTCACAATACCCAAACATCACTCTAGGCCTAATTATAACATTCACATTTTCCCTTTGGAAACTCTAAAAAGACCACAATCACTCAAATTCAAGACATATAATGACTATAAAACCACCATTAGGACCATATAAGAACTATATAACCCCAAACCAACTATAAATGGTCACCTGAGATAGTTAAACATGCTAACATTCATACTAACTTGTGATTATCTACATCAGTTTTGGATTGAAATGTATTACAAGTTTGAGATCTATGGGTAGTCATAGTAGAACCAACCATAACAATTGATACTCACAAGCTTAACTTTTGTGATAGAGAATTATCATAGTACAATGTCTAGTGGGACCAATATTATGAGGATAGTGCTATATGGGAGGACTATGAGGAGTTTTTGAGCTTGTTTCCTCATTTATTCACTTAATATATTGTTGAATATCATCTATTTTCTACCAAAAACATTATTTTTACTATGTTAACTTTTTTATATCTTAAAACTATTTTTTGAAATAAGCATCATCAGGATAAAGGCCAATTTTATGGGGAATGATGTTACATCCAATTTTTATCTAGGATATTTAAAGCATTAATTAATAGATTATGTGTTAATCATTAACATATTTGATATTTATTTTGAGCTAGATTTGTGTATACTATTTTGTTGATATATTTTAATTTTGATAGTTGTTGCATATGTTATATTATATTTATGATCATGATTTTTATAAATTTATTACATTCAATAGTTTGTTTGATGAGGTGGATGCATGATATTTCTACCCTCACTGATAATATAGAGGGAGAGTATCATCAGAGAGGGGGGAGCCTATAGCTACAATTAAGATTGAGAGAGATAGATTGAATGGACCCATGATTTAAACATTGTTTGATTTAATTTCATAACTTGTAAATACATGCTAAATTACAGTTGTGATATGATGCTTCTTATTATGTTATGCTTTGTAGAAACATAAATGTACCTATCTAATTTATTTCTCATTTTTTTTCATTATTTGATCATATCATGCTTACCCATATAATTGGATGTTTGATATAACCTGTAACATGCTAGGACATCTACTTATATTATCTAGTTACATATGTATACCTTGTTTGAAATTATTACTTACTTATGGGCTGAGATGTTACTATCTTATTGATTTGAATATTATAGTTGTAGAAGGTATTACTATTTTAAATAACAAGGTGCAAGGTCTTATATAAGATAATAATTCTCCAAGGCAAGATTGTTATGTTAACTTTACACATGGTGGACTTTACAAGCTAGTGATTAGATTAAAACTCAGACTTTATTCTTGGAAGCTTTGTGACATTTGTTTAATGATGTGTTTTTGGTAAAAATATTTGAATTAGGGTTTGTGATCATTGTGTTTTCCCTTGGATTTTAACCTTGTCATGGATATGGAAATAACTCAACTACCAAGCTTTCATGCAGGAAAATAGAAGAAGATTTGAACAAGAGTGTAAGAGTGGTGCATTTATTTAGAGAGGATGTATGAGGTTCAATTGGTGAAATAATAAGGGTTATATGAAAATCATGTAAAACATGCAAGATTTGTAGAAGGTAATAAGTAATAAGTTGGATGGAATAATGGGTATCTTATGCATTATCACCAACATGATAACATAAAGGAGAAAGAAGGAAACTTTAGCAAGTAAGCAGAAGACCTACTCAAATCTGCAACTAGGCTTTGATACATTTTACCAAGCAAGTAATATCACATTTTGTATCTAGAAAGGAAATGGGTTTTGTCATAATTTGTATTTGAATATAAAAAAATGCATATAGCCTAGTATGGTATCATCATTTTGAGCCCAAATGCATTTCTGGGTAGTTTTTCTGTATAAAGTTGTAATACCTCACTTATATACCTAGGGATGGATTTTTCTATATTCCCTAGCCTATAAATGTGATAATGACTCTCCTCTTATCATAAGATTTAAAAGTATATCATCCTACAAGTATTGTAGGGTTATTTATTTCTATTGAGGGTTTTATTAGGTAAATCTTATAATTTTAAAATCATAAAAACCCTATAGAAAGTTTAGTGAGAATATTAAGTGTATGTTCTATGATGTGTGAAGAGGTTATGAGACATGGGAGACATCCTTGATGGATTTTGACTATTATATATATTAATTATTGTTCTAGATCTCTATATTTAAATCTGAGGTTCCATATTTGATTTTATAAAGGAAATACTTGTAGCTGGAGATTCTTTTCTAAATAATGTCCTGTAACTATGCATCATGATGAAGAATGGAAAGAAAATAATATATTATATTTATATATATTAAACATATATCTAATAACATATAAACAAGTATGTATATATGTATATGTATATTTATACACACACACACACTTATTAATATATTATATATATATATATATATATATATATACTACTTTATATATATATATATATATATATATATATATATATATATATATATATATATATATATATATATATATATTTGTTTTAGATTATGGTAAAAGCAGGTTTTGAAGGGACCCCGAAACCCTATACATCAAAAAAAAAAGATAAACCTTAAAGCCCAAAGAAGTTCAAAACACCAAAACAGGTACAAACCAAACCAGGTAAAATAGGATCCTGAAAACAGCAGAAAAGACCAGATGTTTCCACTGACACTACACAGAACGTACCGTCGATAGACAGGAACAACATCCTTCAACCTTCAAAATATATATATATATATATATATATATATATATTTGTTAATATATGTAATATTTATATATATTCACTTGTTAGTAAAAATATATATTTACTAATGAGTACATACATATATATATATATATATATATATATATATATATATATATATATATATATATATATATAGACAGGAGAAGATGAGTATTTTGATATGAGAAGCTTTTTCTGATATATATATCTTCTCATATCAGAAGATATATCTTCATTGATTAATGAAATTGATTTATTCTGATGATAAATTATTTTTTTACCTTCTGATATAACAAAAGCTACTTTCTGATATATCTTTTGATGATTATAAGTATCACCTTTAAATTATAGATAATAAAATTATTCACCAATTAAAAGCTCAGACTAAATATAAGTTTCTTCATATAGGTGTTGCTACTATTGGTATTTTTCCTTTATTTCATAGAGGTCTTAATGTTAGTCTCTTAGGTTGTATACTTGATATTCAACATACTAGTTTTAGTTCCTGCTTGCAAAGCACTATCCAGACTGGTTTACATGATGATCCTGCATATATAACCGCATATCCTAACTACCATGTTGCCATTCATGATGAAGACAATATCAACAAAGTACTAAAGCTTTTTCTTCAAACCTTATAGATATGAGAAGATATCAACGATTTGAGAATAATTCAAAATATCTTCTGATATCTTCTATTATTTTCATGATAGAGCACAATTACTGAAGACCATATTTTACCATTAGGTTTTTGAA